>CM040914.1:47993463-48108463 GCA_023029165.1 Gobiocypris rarus
TCCAGGAGCTTTTGAAGCACAGTGGATGAGATCCAGCAGAAGACGGGTATGTGGCACATGATGTGGAGGCTTCTTGCTCTTCTGATGTGTGAGATGATTCTGCTGGCTTGATGCTCGTCACTGATTCTCTTCCTGAAATATTCCTCCTTCTGAGGCTCATTGAATCCCTGAATCTCTGTCAGACGGTTGATGTATTTGGAGGGGATCTGATTGGCTGCTGCTGGTCTGGAGGTGATCCAGATGAGAGCCGAGGGAAGCATCTCTCCTTTCATGAGGTTTGACATCAACACATCCACTGATGAAGTCTCAGTCACATCAGAAACTTCCTGAGCATCTGAAAACCTCAGTGTGATTCTGCTTTCATCCAGACCATCAAAGATGAACACAACTTTACACGCCTCATAAATCCTTGAGTCCAGATCTTGAAGTTCAGGATGAAAGTCCAGCAGAAGTCTGTGAAGACTGTACTGATGATCTCGGATCAAGTTCAGCTCTCGAAATGGAAGCACAAACATGAAATCTACATCCTTATTGGCTCTTCCCTCGGCCCAGTCCAGGATGAACTTCTGCACAGAGACAGTTTTTCCGATTCCCGCGATGCCTTTAGTAAGAACAGTCTTGATCTGCTGTTTCTCCTCATGTCCTGGTTCAGGAGAAGCTGTAAAGATGTCATTGCAGTAGATTGGAGTGTCTTGAGAGTGTTGTTTTCTGGCTGTTTTCTCCATCTGTGAAACCTCATGTTCTTCATTCACTCCTTCTCTCTCTCCCTCTATGATGTAGAGCTGTGTGTAGATCCTGTTCAGGAGGGCTTCATTCTCTTGGAGTTTCATTCCCTCAAATAATCTCTCATACTTGTTCTTCATGATGGTTTTGTGCTGGTCTTTGACTCTCTGCAGTTCATTCTTCACTGTTGTAGGAGAATCCTGTTCTCCAGTTTGATCATTTATATCCATACTATGGAGAATCATTAACAAACATTATATAATGCTTAATAGATAATTAGTTTACTATATTCATTTAACTAGAAATATGAAATGATGTGCTTGTTAATATTTACTAATGAACTTAAAAATCATCACATATTCAAGTTTATGTTTAACTTTATTAAGATCCCTTACAGGCAAACTGAATTCACCATAGTAGATACGGTGAGGAAAACAAGTATTTGAACACCCTGCTATTTTGCAAGTTCTCCCACTTAGAAATCATGGAGGGGTCTGAAATTGTCATTGCAGGTGCATGTCCACTTTGAGAGACATAATCTAAAAAAAGACATAATCTGGTACAGTAGCCTTTGTTTGCAATTACAGAGGTCAAACGTTTTCTGTAGTTTTTCCCCAGGTTTGCACACACTGCAGGAGGGATTTTGGCCCACTCCTCCATACAGATCTTCTCTAGATCAGTCCGGTTTTTGTCCTGTCGCTGAGAAACAAAGAGTTTGAGCTCCCTCCAAAGATTCTCTGCAGAAAAACACCCCCAAAGCATGATGCTACCCCCCATGCTTCATAGTAGGGATGGTGTTCTTGGGATGATACTCATCATTCTTCTTCCTCCAAACACGTTTAGTGGAATTATGACCAAAAAGTTCTATTTTGGTCTCATCTGACCACATGACTTTCTCCCATGACTGCTCTGGATCATCCAAATGGTCATTGGCAAACGTAAGACAGGCCTAGACATGTGCTGGTTTAAGTAGGGGAACCTTCCGTGCCATGCATGATTTCAAACTATGACGTCTTAGTTTATTACCAACAGTAACCTTGGAAACGGTGGTCCCAGCTCTTTTCAGGTCATTGACCAGCTCCTCCCGTGTAGTTCTGGGCTGATTTCTCACCTTTCTTAGGATCATTGAGACCCCACGAGGTGAGATCTTGCATGGAGCCCCAGTCCGAGGGAGATTGACAGTCATGTTTAGC
Organism: Gobiocypris rarus; assembly: GCA_023029165.1. NCBI lineage: Eukaryota > Metazoa > Chordata > Actinopteri > Cypriniformes > Gobionidae > Gobiocypris > Gobiocypris rarus. Next base: position 47,995,380 of record CM040914.1, read on the forward strand.
TTCTTCCATTTTCTAATGATTGCTCCAACAGTGGACCTTTTTTCCCAAAGCTGCTTGGCAATTTCCACGTAGCCCTTTCCAGCCTTGTGAAGGTGTACAATTTTGTCTCTAGTGTCTTTAGACAGCTCTTTGGTCTTGGCCATGTTAGTAGTTGGATTCTTACTGATTGTATGGGGTGGACAGGTGTCTTTATGCAGCTAACAATCCTCAAACAGGTGCATGTAATTTAGGATAATAAATGGAGAGGAGGTGGACATTTTAAAGTCAGACTAACAGGTCTTTGAGGGTCAGAATTCTAGCTGATAGACAGGTGTGTTCAAATACTTATTTGCAGCTGTATCATACAAATAAAGTAAAAAAAAATCATATATTGTTATTTCTGGATTTGTTTTTTTAGATTATGTCTTTCACAGTGGACATGCACCTACGATGACTATTTCAGACCCCTCCATGATTTCCAAGTGGGAGAACTTGCAAAATAGCAGGATGTTCAAATACTTATTTTCCTCACTGTATATGTACATAAACTACACAGCACAGAATAAAACAAGACACATAAAAGAAACAAGAACATACAGCAATACATATAAATCTACAATACTAATGTTTTCTATTCAGAGAATTTATATATATATATATATATATATATATATATATATATATATATATATATATATATATATGATTGCACAATGGACAAATTAATATTTGTATTGATTCCTCTTTGGTAGTCTATAGCGAGAGCCTGTGGGCAGGATAGAGAAGTCTGAGTGCAAAAAATGGTTGCTATCTAAGAGCACAGATTGAGCATGAATAACCCCTTTAGTGTCAAGGTTCTGACACACCTCAGTATCTGCAGCTGACAGTTTGGACTCTTCAGTCCATCAGAGAGCAGATTCACTCCTGAATCCTGTAGGTCATTGTTACTCAGGTGATAAACTCTCACAATACTGCCCAGTGAGATTACTGTTTTTCAACATTCACTGCTCGTTTAAACTTCACACTCTTACTTGATATGGACAAACTGAGTATCAGTACAAAGATTAAAGACTCCAGCTTCGATATTTGACCACTGTTTAAGGTAAAACTGGGTTGCAGTGACATTCATTTCTTAATTTCACCAGGAGTGCAAAAAAATTGATCTATAATGAACAATATTTTGAATGGAATATCAACAAGAATAAAAAGCCAGTCATGTCTTCTCCGTTTTATTTGTGGTCACCAGTGGTGGAAATTAAAGAAGTACAAATATTTTGTTACTTTATTTAAGTATGTTTTTCACGTATCTGTACTTTACTTTAGTAGAATCAATAGTGCATACTTTTGACTTTTACTTCGTTACATTTTGCAGCAATTATTATACTTTCTACTCCACTACATTTCTACAACGCTCTGTTACATTTTCGTATCAGGGCTCGACAAGCTCATTAAAACATCAATAACAAAAATAACTATGGAATCACCAAAATGAAAGAATGATTCTGCATTAATTTAGTGTAAGTGGTGATCAATAGTGGGGTTAGGGTTAGGGTTAGTGGATAATAATATATAATGTAATGAACTGATGGTAACAAGGTTGCCCAGTTGAGGCGCATGCAGCCTCACGAGGAGAAATGGAAACAAATCAGTGCTGCTTACGCAGAGAAACTCTTACTGTAGTAAAAATTCTAAATGTGAAGTTTTATATTTATAACATATAATACAGTTAAAAAACATCACACAACCAAGAGTACTGTTTTCCTGAATACCATCACGACTGAAAATGACACTGATTTCATATGACAGTTCCATAAACAATTAATTAAGATTAAGTCACTTACATTTTAGATGCAATATCTAAAATTGCATTCTTTGGGTTCAGAGGGTTAATAACAGTCTGAGTAATTCTGTGTCTTGAACTGTAAACTCTCAAATGTTGGCTTTCTAGATATGTGTTAGTTATGTGTCTATTCAGAATGACTTATGAGCAGCAGCCCTTTTATTTTTGGTATGTTAAAATGTCCCACTTGCCAAAATTGGGGGGTGACAGGCAAGGGGTAAATAATAATAATCTCTGTGTGCATTCAGAGAGTGTGTTTTTGGCTTTCAACCATTACATGTTTATACTCACAGTTTTTCAGTTGTCAAAGTTTCCTCGCTGAAATTCATTGATCCGTCACTCTTCAGAAACACACAGCTGAGTTCTGGAGATGAAGATCTCTGTCTCTTAAAGGTCCTGATAAACACAGAAATAACTCTTCCTTTAGTTCTGCCTAGTGTTTAATTTATTACAAGTCAGTCTGTTGTCTCTAATACTGAATTACATCTCACCTGGGGTCAGAGGTCACTGGTTCATCACTGAATCTGGGATGCTGAGGCATTGATCCGTCACTCTTTTGAACATCTGGAAAATGGAAAATTGGAAAAATGTCCAGGTTGAAAGTGAGGCCATCCACTTTGTCTCCCCATTATAGTCTTGCAAAGACTCAGTTCTTTTTCTTTGTTGTTGTTGTAAATAAAGTGTCTCCTGTCCGTATCTAGAGATTTAATGCTAACATATAGTTTTTTTTTCTTTACAAGGAGACATTGGATTTAATTAATAGTTTAATTAATTAATTTACTTCATTTAATAATTAATTTAGCATTTGTTCATAGAAAAAGGCTATAGTTTCTTTTGTATAAACTTCTATGTTGTTTCAATTGTGTAACTTTTCTCTTTTTGTAGTGATACTTTATCTGTTTTCTTAGGGCAACATTTTGGTTAGCAAAGGACAAAGCAGTAAGCATAAAAAGTTTGAGAATTTTGTTCATGTCTGAACGACTTGTTCATTTTGTTAAGGATTTTTTTTCTGACTTTAAGCTTTTTGTCTTTTTCCCTAAAATTATCAACATACAGTACATATTTGACATATTTTGTATGACATTGTAAATAAATTGATAATTTTAAATTATTTTTGTTCGTTTGTGATCTATTTATTTTTTAGAATTTGCTTTGGTACAGCATGTCATATTCAGTAATAATTTTTTTGCCCACCCTAATAAAATCACTGGATCTTACCTGGCCACCCCTGAAAAAATGTTCTGGATACGCCCATATAGTATCCCAATTGGGACATCCACAACAAAAAATACACTTTAATCTTTTAATTGATAAAGAAAAATAAATCATGGGACATACAAGTTTCCTCTACACACTACATTTCCCATAATCCACCCTGGTTATCACCCGCACACCGTTCTTAATCATCACACCATGCTCATCAACTCTCCATATAAGCCAGCACCACACACACAGGGGTGTCTGATCTCGTCCTTGCTTGGACTGCTTGTATTGCTAATCGCTATTTACCTGTGGTGGTGGGCAGAGCAAGGCTTCTTGAAACACTGAAATAATCTGATACCCGTCTCCACAGTGACACCTAGCGGTCACTTGCACGTGTTGATGTGAAACGACCTTGACAATGATCCATTTACAAAAAAAATATGTGACCCTGGAGCACAAAACCATATTCATGGGGGTATTTGTGATAACTGTGTATGGGTCAAAATAGTCCATTTTTCTTTTATGTCAAAAAATCATTAGGATATAAAGATCGTGTTCCATGAAGATATTTAGTAAATGTCCTAACGTACTTATATCATAAATGTATGTGTAGTAATATGCATTGCTCTGTTGTCCAAATGAAGTACAGAGCAATGCATTTTACTACACACACATTTATGATATAATTACGGTAGGACATAAACAATCATCATTGATGTATGGTTTTTAATGTTAGGACAATATTTGAAAATCTGGAATCTGAGGGTGCAAAAAAAACTCTAAATATTGAGAAAATCTGTTTTGCACCCTCGGATTCCATTACAAAACCATACATCGATGACGATTATTTATTCAGCTTTCAGATGATGCATTCATCTCAGTGTCCCTTATGACTGGTTTTGTGGTCCAGGATCATATATATTCTTGTGGGACATCTGTCTGACAACTACATGGTTTTGGCCGTGTAACCTGTAGCCTCCTCATTGTGAATGTTTTTTCAGAACTAAGGGAAAAGTTGGAGCTCACGGAAAGTCACCAGGCGCTCGAGAGCTAAAGGACCTTTAATGTGGGACTCTATTCAGAGCCCCATTAAAAAAACATACCCTCAATGGATATGTCATCTTCATTTTGTGCAAATGACTCAATACATCCAAATCAATTAATGTTTTAAATTGATTATTATCTATGTAAATAAATTTTAAGTGATTATATATATATACACACTCACCTAAAGGATTATTAGGAACACCTGTTCAATTTCTCATTAATGCAATGATCTAATCAACCAATCACATGGCAGTTGCTCCAGTGCATTTAGGGGTGTGGTCCTGGTCTGATGAGTCTGATTTCTGTTGAGACATTCAGATGGTAGAGTCAGAATTTGGCCTAAACAGAATGAGAACATGATCCATCATGCCTTGTTCCCACTGTGCAGGCTGGTGGTGGTGGTGTAATGGTGTGGGGATGTTTTCACTGTGCAGGCTGGTGGTGGTGGTGTAATGGTGTGGGGGGTGTTTTCACTGTGCAGGCTGGTGGTGGTGGTGTAATGGTGTGGGGATGTTTTCACTGTGCAGGCTGGTGGTGGTGGTGTAATGGTGTGGGGATGTTTTCACTGTGCAGGCTGGTGGTGGTGGTGTAATGGTGTGGGGATGTTTTCACTGTGCAGGCTGGTGGTGGTGGTGTAATGGTGTGGGGATGTTTTCACTGTGCAGGCTGGTGGTGGTGGTGTAATGGTGTGGGGATGTTCACTGTGCAGGCTGGTGGTGGTGGTGTAATGGTGTGGGGATGTTTTCACTGTGCAGGCTGGTGGTGGTGGTGTAATGGTGTGGGGATGTTTTCACTGTGCAGGCTGGTGGTGGTGGTGTAATGGTGTGGGGATGTTTTCACTGTGCAGGCTGGTGGTGGTGGTGTAATGGTGTGGGGATGTTTTCACTGTGCAGGCTGGTGGTGGTGGTGTAATGGTGTGGGGATGTTTTCACTGTGCAGGCTGGTGGTGGTGTAATGGTGTGGGGATGTTCACTGTGCAGGCTGGTGGTGGTGTAATGGTGTGGGGGATGTTCCCACTGTGCAGGCTGGTGGTGGTGGTGTAATGGTGTGGGGGGTGTTTTCACTGTGCAGGCTGGTGGTGGTGGTGTAATGGTGTGGGGGATGTTTTCACTGTGCAGGCTGGTGGTGGTGGTGTAATGGTGTGGGTGGTGTTTTCTTGGCACACTTTAGGGCCCTTAGTGCCAATTGGGCATGGTTTAAATGCCACGGCCTACCTGAGCATTGTTTCTGACCATGTCCATCCCTTTATGACCACATGTTCCCATCCTCTGATGGCTACTTCCAGCAGGATAATGCACCGTCACAAAGCTCCAATCATTTCAAATTGGTTTCTTGAACATGACAATGAGTTCACTGAACTAAAATGGCCCCCACAGTCATCAGATCTCAACCCAATAGAAGATCTTTGGGATGAGGTGGAACGGGAGCTTCGTGCCCTGGATGTGCATCCCACAAATCTCAATCAACTGCAAGATGCTATCCTATCAATATGGGCCAACATTTCTAAAGAATGCTTTCAGCACCTTGTTGAATCAATGCCACGGAGAATTAAGGCAGTTCTGAAGGCGAAAGGGAGTCAAACACAGTATTAGTGTGTGCTCCTAATAATCCTTTAGGGGAGTGCATATAATCCTTAACATGGGGATCTACCAACATTAAACTTTTACAATGTTTTTTAAGGAATAACTGGACTGAGAGTAGAACGTACGTTTCAAATTTTAATTTTGATTTGTTTACATGTCACTTCATATAGTTACACTGAGAAAACAAAAATGATCTTACTCAATCAACAGTTTACGGTCATTAAAATATCAAATACTCAAGCCTGATTTCCACCGACCCGGATGCTGAGACCAGGAATAAAGAGTGAATCTGAAATGGCAGACAGAACCTGCGCTGGTGATTTCAGAGGAGGTCTTCTGTGTGTTTCTTCTGGTGGCTCTGAAATCCCCCTAAATAAGCGAAGCTCTGGCCGCAGATGGAGCACCGGTAGGGTTTCTCTCCCGTATGCACTCGCTCATGGACCTTCAGCACGTCCGATCGAGCGAACGTCTTGTCACACAGAGAGCACTTGAACGGCCGCTCTCCCGAGTGGATCCTCTGGTGCTTCAGTAGGTTTGAGATCTGACTGAAACTCTGCCCGCAGATGCAGCAGTCGTGAGGCTTTTCTCCCGTGTGGGTATGCTGATGGATCCGGAAATGCCGCGGGTCGGAGAAGCTCTTCCCGCAGGAGGAGCACAGGTACGGTCTCTCTCCGGTGTGAATCCTCTCGTGGCACATCAGCTGCGAGATCTGCCGGAACCGCTTGTCGCAGTGTCTGCACTGATAGGGCTTCTCCTCGGTGTGTGTTCTGTGGTGAACCCTCAGAGCCGTCGAGTTAGCAAAGGTTTTCCCACAGTCGCTGCACTGGTACGGCCTCTCTCCGGTGTGAACGCGCACATGCTTCGTCAGATGGGGTTTGTGGTTGAAGCTCTTCTCGCAGTGAGGGCACGTGTACGGCCCGTGTGGATTCGCTTGTGAGAATTAAGATTGCCTTTGGTGAGGAAACGCTTGTCGCACTCTCCGCAGTGGAAAGGCGCGTGCGTCTTCATGTGAGCCTTTAGATTAAAAGAAAAGGAAAAGCCCTTCCCGCAGAGTTGGCAGTGAAAGTCCCTGTGCTCTTTTGAATGGAGTCTCCTCTCTTCTGAGGAAGGGAAGCTGAGGCCGCATCTCTTGCAGTCTTTCTGCTCGATGTGTCTTCTCTCGTGTCTCGCTAAATGTCCCTGTGAGCTCAATGTTTTCCCACAGGTGATGCATGAAAAACTCTTGGCCGTCGGCTGATCTTTTGAATTCGAGGCCGTTTCTTTATCTCCATCAGACGATGAACCGCCGTTCTCATCTGAAAGGACCAAAATGGTAATATAATTCCAACTGTGATGAAATGTAGAGTATAATACACTGTGTATTATATATCAGGCTAACTTCAGAGCTCCGGACATGACATGCTGACAAAAATATACCTTGTACCATGACTCGATTTGCTTTAACTAAAACAATAGAAACAAATGATTACAACGTGGCCACGATTTACTCAAACAAGCGTACAAATTCATAATTTGTGGATATCAATCGCAATATTATCAATCACAAAGCCTGTAAGTTAATTAAACAAACACACTGATGACCAATTTCACCATCTTTATAATGCACATTTACAGTATAATAGTATTATTACAACTGCAAATATTTATAATTCATTTATAACAATAATAATTCGGTAGCACTTTCCAATTAGGGATCATTTTTTAACATTAGTTAACTACAGTAGTCAACATGTACTAACAATCATAAATACTTCTGCAGTATGTATTAATCAATGTTAATTTCAAGATCAAACATTGTATTTGTTTGTAATCATTGATAAAGGTTGATAAATGCTGTAAGTATATAGCTCATAGTTAGTTCATGTTAATGCTTAACAAAAGTGTCCTTGTTGTAAAGTGTTAAAGGATTAGTTCACTTTTAAATAAACTTTTGCTGATAATTTACTCACCCCCATGTCATCCAAGATGTCCATGTCTTTCTTTCTGCAGTCGAAAAGAAATTAAGGTTTTGATACAATTATTTCTCCTTATAATGGAGGCAATGGACTAAACGGTTACAGGTCCGAATGACAGTTTCAGTGCAGCTTCAAAGGGCTTTAAACCACACCAGACGATGAATAAGGGTCTGATCTAACCAAACCATCAGTTTCTGAGAGAAACCGAGCAGTATTTATGCTATTATTTGACCTCTTATTAGACGAGCGTGATCATCTCTGAGCTCCGCCATAACTTCCGCCAAGTGAGGTCAAATCGAGCGTGGTCATAGATATATCGATCGTAGATGCCTCATTCTACTGATCCGTTTCAGGCGCTAATGAGGCATCTACGTATACATCTATGACCACGCTTGAAGCTGCACTGAAACTGTCATTCGGACCTTTAACCGTTTGGGGTCCATTGCCTCCATTATAAGGAGAAATGTTAGCACCAAAACCTTAATTTCTTTTCGACTGCAGAAAGAAAGACATGGACATCTTGGATGACATGGGGATAAATTATCAGCAAAAGTTTATTTAAAGTGAACTAATCCTTTAACAATAATTCTTACTATCAGCGTTGGCGGTAATGCGGTAAAGTAACGAGTTACGTAATCGGATTACTTTTAAGTAACTAGTAAAGTAACCCATTACTTTCCAAATTTACATAAAAATATCTAAGTTACTTTTTCCCATGTATTTGACTGACGGTTCTCCTGTCCCCATGCTGAGAGAAATCGAGGGTACGTTCAGAGGCGGTGTGTGTGAACAGGTTATTGCGGTTCTAGACTAAATGCTCTCACTTGAACAAAAGAAGATTCAGTAAAATGCACAATCAGAACACTATGCAAACCTCTAATAATTAAATATTAAATAAATCAAATATTTTATGCATTTAATCTCACTTTATTGACCAATGTCTTGCTGCTGACCTTCGATGATTCAGTTAAACTATTAGCAAAAGTTTAGATCTGTTGTTTTTATTGGTGAAGTAAGTGTTAAACTGTTTTCTCCTGTCTCCTAATCTTCCGTTCTCCAGAACGGCAGCACAGCTGAAAGGTTTGTTTGTGTGAATTTGCATTTTTATCTTAGCTTGAGGCATATTATTTAAATGTTGGTGTGAAAGGGTCTTTACATTTGCACGAAAATGTGTTATAAAAACAGAAAAAACAACCAGCTCAAAAATAAAAATAAAATAAGCTCAGCCAAGGTGGGGAAAAGTAACGTTGCGCATTATTTTTCTTAAAAAGTAATAAAGTAACCCAATTAGTTACTTTTTTAACGCAAGATTGTAAACAATCTTTTCAAAGTAACTTTTCCCATTACTGCTTATTATTCACAATCATAATTTATGAAAAAAAATCTAATAAATTATAATCTATAATTTTATTAAAAATTAATTTTTGCTAAATATTGAAGCCCTACAAACAAGAACAACAAACCTGGAGCTCTTAAAAATGCATTTTAAATCACAACAGAAATATATTTTTCCGTAAATCATTCAGCCCTACTATCATTTGCCATTATGCTAAATATTCAATAAAATCTGCTCTCAAATCTGATCCATGAGTCTCTGCTGAATGACATTCAAGTGTCATGAAAACAACAAAAGGCAGAAACACACCTGCAGGAGGAACCTCATCCTCATCATTCCCATCATCCTCATGTCTCAGTTCTTCTCCTCTGCTCTCAACATCATCACCTCCATCTTCATCCCCCTCATCCTCCTCCTCAAGTCTCGGTTCTTCTCCTCTGCTCTCTACATCATCACCTCCATCTTCATCCCCATCCTCATCCTCCTCCTCAAGTCTCGGTTCTTCTCCTCTGCTCTCTACATCATCACCTCCATCTTCATCCCCATCCTCATCCTCCTCCTCAAGTCTCAGTTCTTCTCCTCTGCTCTCTACATCATCACCTCCATCTTCATCCCCATCCTCATCCTCCTCCTCAAGTCTCGGTTCTTCTCCTCTGCTCTCTACATCATTACCTCCATCCTCATCCTCCTCCTCCTCATGGCTCTGCTGTTGCTCCTCTGTGGTGGTTTCGTCTCCTCTGCTCTCTATCAGGTTCCTGCAGTCCACCAGTTTGACGGAGCACATCTTCAGTGGTGTCTGCGGTTCTCCAGCTTTACAGTCGGAGGTTTGATCAGCAGATCCATGATCCTGAGCGTCAGTATAACAGAGTAAAGTGAGGCTGAGCTCCTGTGTGTCTCTGGATCTCCAGGCCGAGATCCTGAGCTTCTGTCCCATCAGTCACACACACTGAAATCTTCTCCAGATCCTGAAAAACACAATCACTCAATCATCTCCATATATACTTACCCAGGAGACACAGAACATTCCCTCTAACGTTCCCAATTAGTTATGTTTTGGGTATCAATAAGTACATTCTGGGAGCATTCTCTTTTTGTAACCAAAAACGTACCATAACGTTGCAGGGAGATCTTTTGGTGGGAACACAGAATATTCTCAGATTTTTTTTTTTTTTTTTACAGTTTAATTGTCCATTGTCTACAAACTAAAAATAACTTACACATATTAATAACATATACACATGTTTCCTACATATTAATTTTTGGTTTAAGATTTATAACCTAAAAATAATTTACGTTTTCTCTAAGTACATTTTTTGGTTTTAGACTTACAACCTAAATATACACTCACCTAAAGGATTATTAGGAACACCTGTTCAATTTCTCATTAATGCAATTATCTAATCAACCAATCACATGGCAGTTGCTTCAGTGCATTTAGGGGTGTGGTCCTGGTCAAGACAATCTCCTGAACTCCAAACTGAATGTCAGAATGGGAAAGAAAGGTGATTTAAGACATTTAGAGCGCACAACCATTTCTAGGGTTTACAAAGAATGGTGTGAAAAGGGAAACACATCCAGTATGCGGCAGTCCTGTGGGAGAAAATGCCTTGTTGATGCTAGAGGTCAGAGGAGAATGGGCCGACTGATTCAAGCTGATAGAAGAGCAACTTTGACTGAAATAACCACCCGTTACAACCGAGGTATGCAGCAAAGCATTTGTGAAGCCACAACACACACAACCTTGAGGCGGATGGGCTACAACAGCAGAAGACCCCACCGGGTACCACTCATCTCCACTACAAATAGGAAAAAGAGGATACAATTTGCACAAGATCACCAAAATTGGACAGTTGAAGACTGGAAAAATGTTGCCTGGTCTGATGAGTCTGGATTTCTGTTGAGACGTTCAGATGGTAGAGTCAGAATTTGGCGTAAACAGAATGAGAACATGGACCCATCATGCCTTGTTCCCACTGTGCAGGCTGGTGGTGGTGGTGTAATGGTGTGGGGGATGTTATCACTGTGCAGGCTGGTGGTGGTGGTGTAATGGTGTGGGGATGTTTTCACTGTGCAGGCTGGTGGTGGTGGTGTAATGGTGTGGGGATGTTTTCACTGTGCAGGCTGGTGGTGGTGGTGTAATGGTGTGGGGATGTTTTCACTGTGCAGGCTGGTGGTGGTGGTGTAATGGTGTGGGGATGTTTCACCAGCAGGCTGGTGGTGGTGGTGTAATGTGTGGGGATGTTTTCACTGTGCAGGCTGGTGGTGGTGGTGTAATGGTGTGGGGGATGTTTTCACTGTGCAGGCTGGTGGTGGTGGTGTAATGGTGGGGGATGTTTTCACTGTGCAGGCTGGTGGTGTAATGGTGTGGGGATGTTTTCACTGTGCAGGCTGGTGGTGGTGTAATGGTGTGGGGATGTTTTCACTGTGCAGGCTGGTGGTGGTGGTGTAATGGTGTGGGGGATGTTTTCACTGTGCAGGCTGGTGGTGGTGTAATGGTGTGGGGATGTTTTCACTGTGCAGGCTGGTGGTGGTGGTGTAATGGTGTGGGGATGTTTTCACTGTGCAGGCTGGTGGTGGTGTAATGGTGTGGGGTGTTTTCACTGTGCAGGCTGGTGGTGGTGGTGTAATGGTGTGGGGGATGTTTTCACTGTGCAGGCTGGTGGTGGTGGTGTAATGGTGTGGGGGATGTTTCCACTGTGCAGGCTGGTGGAGGTGGTGTAATGGTGTGGGGATGTTTTCACTGTGCAGGCTGGTGGAGGTGGTGTAATGGTGTGGGGATGTTTTCTTGGCACACTTTAGGCCCCTTAGTGCCAATTGGGGCACAAATCTCCATCAAATGCAAGATGCTATCCTATCAATATGGGCCAACATTTCTAAAGAATGCTTTCAGCACCTTGTTGAATCAATGCCACGTAGAATTAAGGCAGTTCTGAAGGCGAAAGGGTCAAACACAGTATTAGTGTGTGCTCCTAATAATCCTTTAGGTGAGTAACTTATACAGAACGTTTCCTACAGATCATTTTTTTTGTTTTATTTCATAACAAAGTAAACTAGGCTTCCAATTAAAATTGCAGAAGAGATTCTGAGAAACACAATCACTCAATGACCTGTACTATTCATTTAAATAGTACAATTTAATAAGCATATTCAAAAATAAGTTATTTAATAAAAAAAAACTATCTATCCATATAAGCCTCATTGATCAATAAATATATAAAACATGTTTTTTTGTACAATGAATAAAGGCGTTTTAATGGACTGAATGCGGAGACCGGTCTGTAAATATGTTGTCTCAAAACTTGCTGAGATACACTTTCTTACTGTAAACATCAATCATGAGTTAATTAGCATAATTTATTTGATTCAATATGATTATTGTAGCAGCAAGAGTTTAAATTAAAGTCTGTGATTTGGGAACTTAAGTAGCAGTTAAAGACTGAAGCGAAGGATGAAATGATGAGCCGCTCAAACCTCTCTGTTGGGTTTGTCTCCTCTTTCTCTCAGCTTTGCCTCCAGTGATGCCACCTCTTTCTTCAGCTGACAGATTTCACTGATGAAATCCTCAATATCCAGCATGGACAGATCAGTTCCTACTGATTTACAGCAGATCACATCCATCTGCACTTTCATGCTCAACATCTGGAGACAAACAAAACATCATCATCACAGGACTGATCAAACTCAAAATGAGAGCAGAACTTCAAAGAGATTATCTATTAATAAATAAAACTACTTTCCATTTCAAAGAAATGCTGTTCTTTTGAACTTTCTATTCATCAAAGTTGAATATGAACTGATAATAATCATAACTGTGTGTTGATCATCAGATCCTCATGTGAGAGTGATTAGTGAAGGGTCATGTGACACTGAAGACTGGAATAATTTGATTTGATCACAGGAATAAATCACACTTTACTATAATTCACACAGAGAACAGCTGATCTACACTGGAGGAATATTTTACTGTTTTTACAGTATTTTCCATCAAATAAATGCAGCCTTGTTGAGAAGAGACTCTTTTAAACACTTTAACAAATCTTAATTATTCCAAACTTTAGTGGGGCATGTTATCACAACCGCAGCTTCTATTTAACATCACTGACTAGAGAAGAACACTTTCAGTAACAAACTTCCACAAAGTATGCATGTAAAATGTGTCATATTTAATTACTGTCAGCAATAATTTACACCGTAATACAGCAGTGAAACAATTCATGAAACAGCAACAACGGAAAAAGTAACCAAAAACCTTATTGATTTGAACGGAACTGTATAAAAAGAGTGTGTGTGACTATAAAAGACAGAGCTTCTGGTGATGAGTAGAGGTAATGTTTGAGATCCTGATGTCTAATCGCAGGCGAGCCAGTCCAGTTTAGGGCCGCAGTGAGCGGTCAGCGGGTCCGGGGGAGGACACAGGGGATCGGGAGCATCACGGCTCGAGCCTGAGCCGTTGGACGCAGGAGCGGCCGGACAGTCTGTGATGAAACCCGGTTGGTCAGAAGCGTTTGGGTTGAGGGGGAAGATCCCACAGGCTTTGAACCCTGCCGTGATGTTGTCCGCAGTGGCCGCCTGGGGCAGCGCCGTCGCCACGATTCCCGGAATATGATGGATGGTGAGGCTCCTTCCCGGGCTTCCCAGCATCCAGCTGTCGATGGCTGCGTTGATGCACTTCTTCAACGGGCCGCAAACGGAGCGCTCCAGGTGTGGTGGGAAGGCCAGCGGCATCACACCGTTGGCTTTGGTGAAGGTGAGGCCGTCGATGGACAGGTGTGATACGGTGATGTCCAGGAGCAGGAGGCAGGGTCTCTGCGGGGAGCACTGGGTATGCCGCACGAAATGCTGTAAGAAGTCGACAAACTGCTCCTCACGCATCCATCCGCTGATGTGTGCGCCGCCGGAGCTGCCGGGGGGTGCGCCCGTGAGGAAGTGCTCCCTAAACTGCACCCGAGGGAACACGAAATAGGGCGGGATCACGGTGGCCCCGGCCGAGACGGTGCAGGAGACGCTGACCAGGGGCCCGCGGTCAGGAGACGGCAGCGATCCCGTCTGCTTCCTGGCCACCACTCGATCCGGCCTCTGGGCCGTCGTGATTCCCATCTCATCCATGATCCAGATGTCTTCCGGCTTGAAACAGTGCCGCTCCATCAGCGCCTTCAGCTTGACATGGAACATGTCTTTGTTCAAGACGCTCGCTAGGCTCGCCGGCTCAGGCGTCCTGACGGACAGCAGCGGGTGCCGCTTGAGAAACGCAGAGATCCAGTCGGAGCTGGCCTGTTTGTTCTCCCTCCAGGACGGAGGCATTGGGAGCGACTGGGCCTGGGCCAGCTGGTACGAGAGTTTGCGGATGGCCTTCGGCGGGAGCGTGTGATAAACGTCGGAAGCCATCAGCACGTAGGAGACCAGCTCCGCCTCCAGCTCCGGACTGAAGACCTGTCTCGCTCCGATGAAGCCCACCGTGCAGCTGGGATGCTCCGCGCTCCCCTCCACCTCCTCCCGGGGGATTTTGGTGCAGTAGCGTGCGAGCGTGCGGTAGTTGATCCCGAACTCCTCCGCGGCTCCTCGGATGGTCTTCTTGAACACCAGCACCTGCCGGACAGCCTTCAGCATGGTCTCCGGCGCAGTGCTCGCTCGGTTCGTCTTCCTTTTATACGTTCTCACCATGATGGTGCTGAAAAAGGACAAACAGCTCATTTTTCATGTGAATACCTAAATAATATGAAGTCCCTAGTGTGTCCTAGCACTCCGATCTGATCGAAGACACCACAGCGTTAACACTCCCATACAGTCAAACTCCCTACTTCTGCTCAATGCTTTAATTGGCTGTTTTCAACTGACACGTCTCTTCTTTGCAATGCTAATAATAATGATAACAGCACAGATGTCTGACCTTTGTGAGCTGCTTCTCTGTGTCCGTCCGTCTTCAGCTGGTCTTCAGAGTGATCACGTGACCCCGGTCCTGCCGCCACTTAACAGACACAACGAGAACCAGTTCAACCCAGGACTTAACCTGCCACCTAACCAGTGCTAACCCTACTGCAAAGCGTGAAAAACACTGAGGGAGGGGATTAACAATGTTTATCAAATGTTAGGATATTATTGAAAGGAATAGTTCACCCAAAAATGAAATTATCCCATGATTTACTCCCCCTCAAGCCATCCTATGTGTACTTCTTTCAGCTGAACACAATCAGGGTGAGAATGATTTCTGAAGGAGCATGTGACACTGAGACAAATAACACAAGCAAAACAACGGCAGCAATACAACATATATATTTATTTTACACATTTACTAAAGTAGAAAACATATCAATATGCACCACAATCCAAAAGAATTTAATTCTATTTTTGCTTGTATATGATAGTTTATAGACATTTCCCAAAATTTCCAATAAATTCCTGTTAAGATTCCAAATTGGAATATTTCCAGAATTCCTCAGATTAAGTTCCCATGGAAATTTACCAGAAACTTTCCGTCCCTTTGCAACCCCAATGGTAACTGAGATTTTGCAGGCCAAAAAAGTGCATCCATCCATTATTAAAGTGATCCATGCGGCTCCAGGGATTAATAAAGGCCTTCTGAAGAGAAGAAAAATATATAACTCTATACCCTATCATCACAGGCTTCTGGTAACAGACATACGCTAGTCTACTTCCGGTGGAAGAGTGACCTCTGACCCGACGCATGACGAGTGACCTCTGACCCGACACATGACATAGGATGTAGGAGTAGCGTAAGCTCAGGTGAGAGTAGACGACCTCTGACCCGACGAATGACCTCTGACCCGACACATGCCGTAGGATGTAGAAGAAGCGTAAGCTCAGGTGAGAGTAGATGACCTCTGACCTGACGAACAACCTCTGACCTGACGCATGATGTAGGATAAGCGTAAGCTCAGGTGAGAGTAGACGACCTCTGGCCTGACGAATGACCTCTGACCTGATGCATGATGTAGGAGAAGCGTTAGCTCAGGTGAGAGTAGATGACCTCTTACCTGACGAACGACCTCTGACCTGACGCATGATGTAGGATAAGCGTAAGCTCAGGTGAGAGTAGACGACCTCTGACTTGATGAATGACCTCTGACCTGATGCATGATGTAGGAGAAGCATAAGCTCAGGTGAGAGTAGACAACCCCTGACTTGATGAACGACCTCTGACCCGACGCATGCTGTAGGATGTAGGAGAAGCGTTAGTTCAGGTGAGAGTAGACAACCTTTGACCTGACGAATGACCTCTGACCTGACGCATGACGTAGGAGTAGCGTAAGCTCAGGTGAGAGTAGATGACCTCTGACCTGACGCATGATGAGTGACCTCTGACCTGACGCATGACGTAGGAGTAGCATAAACTCACGTGAGAGTAGATGGCCTCTGACCTGACGCATGACGAGGAGTAGCATAAACTCACGTGAGAGTAGATGACCTCTGACCTGACGCATGACGAGGAGCAGCATAAACTCACGTGAGAGAGATGACCTCTGACCTGACGCATGACGTAGGAGTAGCGTAAGCTCAGGTGAGAGTAGATGACCTCTGACCTGACGCATGACGTAGGAGAAGCGTAAGCTCAGGTGAGAGTAGATGACCTCTGACCTGACGCATGACGTAGGAGTAGCATAAACTCACGTGAGAGTAGATGGCCTCTGACCTGACGCATGACGTAGGAGTAGCATAAACTCACGTGAGAGTAGATGACCTCTGACCTGGCGCATGACGTAGGAGTAGCATAAACTCACGTGAGAGTAGATGACCTCTGACCTGGCGCATGACGTAGGAGTAGCATAAACTCACGTGAGAGTAGATGGCCTCTGACCTGACGCATGACGTAGGAGTAGCATAAACTCACGTGAGAGTAGATGACCTCTGACCTGACGCATGACGAGGAGTAGCATAAACTCACGTGAGAGTAGATGACCTCTGACCTGACGCATGACGTGGGAGTAGCATAAACTCACGTGAGAGTAGATGGCCTCTGAACTGACGCATGACGAGGAGTAGCATAAACTCACGTGAGAGTAGATGACCTCTGACCTGACGCATGACGTAGGAGTAGCGTAAGCTCAGGTGAGAGTAGATGACCTCTGACCTGGCGCGCATGACGTAGGAGTAGCATAAACTCACGTGAGAGTAGATGGCCTCTGACCTGACGCATGACGAGGAGTAGCATAAACTCACGTGAGAGTAGATGACCTCTGACCTGACGCATGACGTAGGAGTAGCATAAACTCACGTGAGAGTAGATGACCTCTGACCTGACGCATGGCGTAGGAGTAGCGTAAGCTCAGGTGAGAGTAGATGACCTCTGACCTGGCGCATGGCGTAGGAGTAGCATAAACTCACGTGAGAGTAGATGACCTCTGACCTGACGCATGGCGTAGGAGTAGCATAAACTCACGTGAGAGTAGATGACCTCTGACCTGACGCATGACGAGGAGTAGCATAAACTCACGTGAGAGTAGATGACCTCTGACCTGACGCATGGCGTAGGAGTAGCGTAAGCTCAGGTGAGAGTAGATGACCTCTGACCTGACGCATGACGTAGGAGTAGCATAAACTCACGTGAGAGTAGATGGCCTCTGACCTGGCGCATGACGTGGGAGTAGCATAAACTCACGTGAGAGTAGATGACCTCTGACCTGACGCATGACGTAGGAGTAGCATAAACTCACGTGAGAGTAGATGGCCTCTGACCTGACGCATGACGAGGAGTAGCATAAACTCACGTGAGAGTAGATGACCTCTGACCTGACGCATGACGTAGGAGTAGCATAAACTAGAGTAGATGACCTCTGACCTGGCGCATGGCGTAGGAGTAGCATAAACTCACGTGAGAGTAGATGGCCTCTGACCTGACGCATGACGTAGGAGTAGCGTAAGCTCAGGTGAGTAGATGACCTCTGACCTGACGCATGACGTAGGAGTAGCATAAACTCACGTGAGAGTAGATGGCCTCTGACCTGACGCATGACGTAGGAGTAGCATAAACTCACGTGAGAGTAGATGACCTCTGACCTGGCGCATGACGTAGGAGTAGCGTAAGCTCAGGTGAGAGTAGATGACCTCTGACCTGACGCATGGCGTAGGAGTAGCATAAACTCACGTGAGAGTAGATGGCCTCTGACCTGACGCATGACGTAGGAGTAGCATAAACTCACGTGAGAGTAGATGACCTCTGACCTGACGCATGACGTAGGAGTAGCGTAAGCTCAGGTGAGAGATGACCTCTGACCTGGCGCATGACGTAGGAGTAGCATAAACTCACGTGAGCGTAGATGGCCTCTGACCTGGCGCATGGCGTAGGAGTAGCATAAACTCACGTGAGAGTAGATGACCTCTGACCTGACACATGATGTAGGAGTAGCGTAAGCTCAGGTGAGAGTAGATGACCTCTGACCTGACGCATGACGTAGGAGTAGCATAAACTCACGTGAGAGTAGATGGCCTCTGACCTGACGCATGACGTAGGAGTAGCATAAACTCACGTGAGAGTAGATGACCTCTGACCTGACGCATGACGTAGGAGTAGCATAAACTCACGTGAGAGTAGATGGCCTCTGACCTGACGCATGACGTAGGAGTAGCATAAACTCACGTGAGAGTAGATGGCCTCTGACCTGACGCATGACGTAGGAGTAGCGTAAGCTCAGGTGAGAGTAGATGACCTCTGACCTGACGCATGATGAGTGACCTCTGACCTGACGCATGACGTAGGAGTAGCGTAAGCTCAGGTGAGAGTAGATGACCTCTGACCTGACGCGCATGACGTAGGAGTAGCGTAAGCTCAGGTGAGAGTAGACGACCTCTGACCTGACGAACAACCTCTGACCTGACGCATGCTGTAGGATGCGTAAGCTCAGGTGAGCAGACGACCTCTGGCCTGACGAATGACCTCTGACCTGATGCATGATGTAGGAGAAGCGTTAGCTCAGGTGAGAGTAGATGACCTCTTACCTGACGAACGACCTCTGACCTGACGCATGATGTAGGATAAGCGTAAGCTCAGGTGAGAGTAGACGACCTCTGACTTGATGAATGACCTCTGACCTGATGCATGATGTAGGAGAAGCATAAGCTCAGGTGAGAGTAGACAACCCCTGACTTGATGAACGACCTCTGACCCGACGCATGCTGTAGGATGTAGGAGAAGTGTTAGCTCAGATGAGAGTAGACGACCTCTGACCTGACGAACGACCTCTGACCTGACGCATGACGTAGGAGTAGCGTAAGTTCAGGTGAGAGTAGATGACCTCTGACCTGACGCATGATGAGTGACCTCTGACCTGACGCATGACGTAGGAGTAGCATAAACTCACGTGAGAGTAGATGGCCTCTGACCTGACGCATGACGTAGGAGTAGCATAAACTCACGTGAGAGTAGATGACCTCTGACCTGACGCATGACGAGGAGTAGCATAAACTCACGTGAGAGTAGATGACCTCTGACCTGACGCATGATGTAGGAGTAGCGTAAGCTCAGGTGAGAGTAGATGACCTCTGACCTGACGCATGACGTAGGAGTAGCGTAAGCTCAGGTGAGAGTAGATGACCTCTGACCTGACGCATGACGTAGGAGTAGCATAAACTCACGTGAGAGTAGATGGCCTCTGACCTGACGCATGACGAGGAGTAGCATAAACTCACGTGAGTAGATGACCTCTGACCTGACGCATGACGTAGGAGTAGCATAAACTCACGTGAGAGTAGATGACCTCTGACCTGACGCATGACGTAGGAGTAGCATAAACTCACGTGAGAGTAGATGGCCTCTGACCTGACGCATGACGAGGAGTAGCATAAACTCACGTGAGAGTAGATGACCTCTGACCTGACGCATGACGAGTAGCATAAACTCACGTGAGAGTAGATGACCTCTGACCTGACGCATGACGAGGAGTAGCATAAACTCACGTGAGAGTAGATGGCCTCTGAACTGACGCATGACGAGGAGCAGCATAAACTCACGTGAGAGTAGATGACCTCTGACCTGACGCATGACGTAGGAGCAGCGTAAGCTCAGGTGAGAGTAGATGACCTCTGACCTGACGCATGACGTAGGAGTAGCATAAACTCACGTGAGAGTAGATGGCCTCTGACCTGACGAGAGTAGCATAAACTCACGTGAGAGTAGATGACCTCTGACCTGACGCATGACGAGGAGTAGCATAAACTCACGTGAGAGTAGATGACCTCTGACCTGGCGCATGACGTAGGAGTAGCGTAAGCTCAGGTGAGAGTAGATGACCTCTGACCTGACGCATGACGAGGAGTAGCATAAACTCACGTGAGAGTAGATGACCTCTGACCTGACGCATGACGTGGAGTAGCATAAACTCACGTGAGAGTAGATGACCTCTGACCTGGCGCATGGCGTAGGAGTAGCATAAACTCACGTGAGAGTAGATGACCTCTGACCTGGCGCGCATGACGTGGAGTAGCGTAAACTCAGGTGAGAGTAGATGACCTCTGACCTGACGCATGACGTAGGAGTAGCATAAACTCACGTGAGAGTAGATGGCCTCTGACCTGGCGCATGGCGTAGGAGTAGCATAAACTCACGTGAGTAGATGACCTCTGACCTGACGCATGACGAGGAGTAGCATAAACTCACGTGAGAGTAGATGGCCTCTGACCTGACGCATGACGAGGAGTAGCATAAACTCACGTGAGAGTAGATGACCTCTGACCTGACGCATGACGTAGGAGTAGCATAAACTCACGTGAGAGTAGATGACCTCTGACCTGGCGCATGACGAGGAGTAGCATAAACTCACGTGAGAGTAGATGGCCTCTGACCTGACGCATGACGTAGGAGTAGCGTAAGCTCAGGTGAGAGTAGATGACCTCTGACCTGACGCATGACGTAGGAGTAGCATAAACTCACGTGAGAGTAGATGGCCTCTGACCTGACGCATGACGTAGGAGTAGCATAAACTCACGTGAGAGTAGATGACCTCTGACCTGGCGCATGGCGTAGGAGTAGCGTAAGCTCAGGTGAGAGTAGATGACCTCTGACCTGACGCATGACGTAGGAGTAGCATAAACTCACGTGAGAGTAGATGGCCTCTGACCTGACGCATGACGTAGGAGTAGCATAAACTCACGTGAGAGTAGATGGCCTCTGACCTGACGCATGACGTAGGAGTAGCGTAAGCTCAGGTAAGAGTAGATGACCTCTGACCTGGCGCATGACGTAGGAGTAGCATAAACTCACGTGGCGTAGATGGCCTCTGACCTGGCGCATGGCGAGGAGTAGCATAAACTCACGTGAGAGTAGATGACCTCTGACCTGACGCATGATGTAGGAGTAGCGTAAGCTCAGGTGAGAGTAGATGACCTCTGACCTGACGATGACGTAGGAGTAGCATAAACTCACGTGAGAGTAGATGGCCTCTGACCTGACGCATGACGTAGGAGTAGCATAAACTCACGTGAGAGTAGATGACCTCTGACCTGACGCATGACGTAGGAGTAGCATAAACTCACGTGAGAGTAGATGGCCTCTGACCTGACGCATGACGTAGGAGTAGCATAAACTCACGTGAGAGTAGATGGCCTCTGACCTGACGCATGACGTAGGAGTAGCGTAAGCTCAGGTGAGAGTAGATGACCTCTGACCTGACGCATGATGAGTGACCTCTGACCTGACGCATGACGTAGGAGTAGCGTAAGCTCAGGTGAGAGTAGATGACCTCTGACCTGACGCATGACGTAGGAGTAGCGTAAGCTCAGGTGAGAGTAGATGACCTCTGACCTGATGCATGATGTAGGAGAAGCGTTAGCTCAGGTGAGAGTAGATGACCTCTTACCTGACGAACGACCTCTGACCTGACGCATGATGTAGGATAAGCGTAAGCTCAGGTGAGAGTAGACGACCTCTGACTTGATGAATGACCTCTGACCTGATGCATGATGTAGGAGAAGCATAAGCTCAGGTGAGAGTAGACAACCCCTGACTTGATGAACGACCTCTGACCCGACGCATGCTGTAGGATGTAGGAGAAGTGTTAGCTCAGATGAGAGTAGACGACCTCTGACCTGACGACCTCTGACCTGGCGCATGACGTAGGAGTAGCGTAAGTTCAGGTGAGAGTAGATGACCTCTGACCTGACGCATGATGAGTGACCTCTGACCTGACGCATGACGTAGGAGTAGCGTAAGCTCAGGTGAGAGTAGATGACCTCTGACCTGACGCATGACGAGGAGCATAAACTCACGTGAGAGTAGATGGCCTCTGACCTGACGCATGACGAGGAGTAGCATAAACTCACGTGAGAGTAGATGACCTCTGACCTGACGCATGACGTAGGAGTAGCATAAACTCACGTGAGAGTAGATGACCTCTGACCTGACGCATGACGAGGAGTAGCATAAACTCACGTGAGAGTAGATGGCCTCTGACCTGACGCATGACGTAGGAGTAGCATAAACTCACGTGAGAGTAGATGACCTCTGACCTGACGCATGACGTAGGAGTAGCATAAACTCACGTGAGAGTAGATGGCCTCTGAACCTGACGCATGACGAGGAGTAGCATAAACTCACGTGAGAGTAGATGACCTCTGACCTGACGCATGACGTAGGAGTAGCATAAACTCACGTGAGAGTAGATGACCTCTGACCTGACGCATGAAGGAGTAGCATAAACTCACGTGAGAGTAGATGACCTCTGACCTGACGCATGACGTAGGAGTAGCATAAACTCACGTGAGAGTAGATGGCCTCTGAACCTGACGCATGACGTAGGAGTAGCATAAACTCACGTGAGAGTAGATGACCTCTGACCTGACGCATGGCGTAGGAGTAGCGTAAGCTCAGGTGAGAGATGACCTCTGACCTGACGCATGACGTAGGAGTAGCATAAACTCACGTGAGAGTAGATGGCCTCTGACCTGACGCATGACGCGTAGGAGTAGCATAAACTCACGTGAGAGTAGATGACCTCTGACCTGACGCATGACGTAGGAGTAGCATAAACTCACGTGAGAGTAGATGACCTCTGACCTGACGCATGACGTAGGAGTAGCGTAAGCTCAGGTGAGAGTAGATGACCTCTGACCTGACGCATGACGTAGGAGTAGCATAAACTCACGTGAGAGTAGATGACCTCTGACCTGACGCATGACGTAGGAGTAGCATAAACTCACGTGAGAGTAGATGACCTCTGACCTGACGCATGACGAGGAGTAGCATAAACTCACGTGAGAGTAGATGACCTCTGACCTGACGCATGACGTAGGAGTAGCGCAAGCTCAGGTGAGAGTAGATGGCCTCTGACCTGACGCATGACGTAGGAGTAGCATAAACTCACGTGAGAGTAGATGGCCTCTGACCTGACGCATGACGAGGAGTAGCATAAACTCACGTGAGAGTAGATGACCTCTGACCTGACGCATGACGTAGGAGTAGCATAAACTCACGTGAGAGTAGATGGCCTCTGACCTGACGCATGACGTAGGAGTAGCATAAACTCACGTGAGAGTAGATGACCTCTGACCTGACGCATGACGTAGGAGTAGCATAAACTCACGTGAGAGTAGATGACCTCTGACCTGACGCATGGCGTAGGAGTAGCATAAACTCACGTGAGAGTAGATGGCCTCTGACCTGACGCATGACGTAGGAGTAGCGTAAGCTCAGGTGAGAGTAGATGACCTCTGACCTGACGCATGACGTAGGAGTAGCATAAACTCACGTGAGAGTAGATGGCCTCTGACCTGACGCATGACGTAGGAGTAGCATAAACTCACGTGAGAGTAGATGGCCTCTGACCTGACGCATGGCGTAGGAGTAGCATAAACTCACGTGAGAGTAGATGACCTCTGACCTGACGCATGACGTAGGAGTAGCGTAAGCTCAGGTGAGAGTAGATGACCTCTGACCTGACGCATGACGTAGGAGTAGCATAAACTCACGTGAGAGTAGATGGCCTCTGACCTGGCGCATGACGTAGGAGTAGCATAAACTCACGTGAGAGTAGATGACCTCTGACCTGGCGCATGGCGTAGGAGTAGCGTAAGCTCAGGTGAGAGTAGATGACCTCTGACCTGGCGCATGACGTAGGAGTAGCATAAACTCACGTGAGCGTAGATGGCCTCTGACCTGACGCATGACGTAGGAGTAGCATAAACTCACGTGAGAGTAGATGACCTCTGACCTGACGCATGATGTAGGAGTAGCGTAAGCTCAGGTGAGAGTAGATGACCTCTGACCTGACGCATGACGTAGGAGTAGCATAAACTCACGTGAGAGTAGATGGCCTCTGACCTGACGCATGACGTAGGAGTAGCGTAAGCTCAGGTGAGAGTAGATGACCTCTGACCTGACGCATGATGAGTGACCTCTGACCTGACGCATGACGTAGGAGTAGCGTAAGCTCAGGTGAGAGTAGATGACCTCTGACCTGACGCATGACGTAGGAGTAGCGTAAGCTCAGGTGAGAGTAGATGACCTCTGACCTGACGCATGACGTAGGAGTAGCGTAAGCTCAGGTGAGAGTAGATGACCTCTGACCTGACGCATGACGTAGGAGTAGCATAAACTCACGTGAGAGTAGATGGCCTCTGACCTGACGCATGACGTAGGAGTAGCATAAACTCACGTGAGAGTAGATGGCCTCTGACCTGACGCATGATGAGTGACCTCTGACCTGACGCATGACGTAGGAGTAGCATAAACTCACGTGAGAGTAGATGGCCTCTGACCTGACGCATGACGAGGAGTAGCGTAAGCTCACGTGAGAGTAGATGGCCTCTGACCTGGCGCGCATGACGTAGGAGTAGCGTAAGCTCACGTGAGAGTAGATGACCTCTGACCTGACGATGACGTAGGAGTAGCATAAACTCACGTGAGAGTAGATGGCCTCTGACCTGACGCATGACGAGGAGTAGCATAAACTCACGTGAGAGTAGATGGCCTCTGACCTGACGCATGACGTAGGAGTAGCATAAACTCACGTGAGAGTAGATGGCCTCTGACCTGGCGCATGACGTAGGAGTAGCATAAACTCACGTGAGCGTAGATGGCCTCTGACCTGACGCATGACGTAGGAGTAGCATAAACTCACGTGAGAGTAGATGGCCTCTGACCTGGCGCGATGACGAGGAGTAGCGTAAGCTCACGTGAGAGTAGATGGCCTCTGACCTGACGCATGACGAGGAGTAGCATAAACTCACGTGAGTAGATGGCCTCTGACCTGACGCATGACGTAGGAGTAGCATAAACTCACGTGAGCGTAGATGGCCTCTACGCATGACGTGGAGTAGCATAAACTCACGTGAGAGTAGATGACCTCTGACCTGACGCATGACGAGGAGTAGCATAAACTCACGTGAGAGTAGATGGCCTCTGACCTGACGCATGACGAGGAGTAGCATAAACTCACGTGAGAGTAGATGGCCTCTGACCTGACGCATGACGTAGGAGTAGCATAAACTCACGTGAGAGTAGATGGCCTCTGACCTGACGCATGACGAGGAGTAGCATAAACTCACGTGAGCGTAGATGGCCTCTGACCTGACGCATGACGAGGAGTAGCATAAACTCACGTGAGAGTAGATGGCCTCTGACCTGACGCATGACGAGGAGTAGCATAAACTCACGTGAGTAGATGGCCTCTGACCTGACGCATGACGTAGGAGTAGCATAAACTCACGTGAGAGTAGATGGCCTCTGACCTGGCGCATGACGAGAGTAGCATAAACTCACGTGAGAGTAGATGGCCTCTGACCTGGCGCATGACGTAGGAGTAGCATAAACTCACGTGAGAGTAGATGGCCTCTGACCTGGCGCATGACGAGGAGTAGCGTAAGCTCACGTGAGAGTAGATGGCCTCTGACCTGGCGCATGACGTAGGAGTAGCATAAACTCACGTGAGAGTAGATGGCCTCTGACCTGACGCATGACGTAGGAGTAGCATAAACTCATGTGAGAGTAGATGACCTCTGACCTGACGCATGACGAGGAGTAGCATAAACTCACGTGAGAGTAGATGACCTCTGACCTGACGCATGACGAGGAGTAGCATAAACTCACGTGAGAGTAGATGGCCTCTTATGAGAAAATTATAACATTATAAACTCACCAAGAACAATAGCTTATGAAACATGACCTGACGATGACGAGGAGTATTGCCTTTCACGTACTTTTTAGATGGCTCTGACTCCGACGCATGAAATGCTACTCGATGCAAATTAATAGATTAAAGAGTAGCATAAACTCACGATATACCTCTGACCTGACGATGACGTGAGGAGTAGGCGTAAGCTCAGGTGAGAGTAGATGACCTCTGACCTGACGCATGACGAGGAGTAGCATAAACTCACGTGAGAGTAGATGGCCTCTGACCTGACGCATGACGTAGGAGCAGCATAAACTCACGTGAGAGTAGATGACCTCTGACCTGACGCATGACGTAGGAGTAGCGTAAGCTCAGGTAAGAGTAGATGACCTCTGACCTGACGCATGACGAGGAGGCATAAACTCAGGTGAGTAGATGGCCTCTGACCTGACGCATGACGTAGGAGTAGCATAAACTCACGTGAGAGTAGATGACCTCTGACCTGACGCATGACGTGGGAGTAGCATAAACTCACGTGAGAGTAGATGACCTCTGACCTGACGCATGACGAGGAGTAGCATAAACTCACGTGAGCGTAGATGGCCTCTGACCTGACGCATGACGAGGAGTAGCATAAACTCACGTGAGAGTAGATGACCTCTGACCTGACGCATGACGTAGGAGTAGCATAAACTCACGTGAGAGTAGATGACCTCTGACCTGACGCATGGCGAGGAGTAGCGTAAGCTCAGGTGAGAGTAGATGACCTCTGACCTGACGCATGACGTAGGAGTAGCGTAAGCTCAGGTGAGAGTAGATGGCCTCTGACCTGACGATGACGAGGAGTAGCATAAACTCACGTGAGTAGATGACCTCTGACCTGACGCATGATGTAGGAGTAGCGTAAGCTCAGGTGAGAGTAGATGACCTCTGACCTGACGCATGACGTAGGAGTAGCGTAAGCTCAGGTGAGATTAGATGGCCTCTGACCTGACGCATGACGAGGAGTAGCATAAACTCACGTGAGAGTAGATGGCCTCTGACCTGACGCATGATGAGTGACCTCTGACCTGACGCATGACGTAGGAGTAGCGTAAGCTCAGGTGAGAGTAGATGGCCTCTGACCTGACGCATGATGAGTGACCTCTGACCTGACGCATGACGTAGGAGTAGCGTAAGCTCAGGTGAGAGTAGATGACCTCTGACCTGACGCATGACGTAGGAGTAGCGTAAGCTCAGGTGAGAGTAGATGACCTCTGACCTGACGCATGGCGTAGGAGTAGCGTAAGCTCAGGTGAGAGTAGATGACCTCTGACCTGACGCATGACGAGGAGTAGCATAAACTCACGGAGAGTAGATGGCCTCTGACCTGACGCATGACGTAGGAGTAGCATAAACTCACGTGAGAGTAGATGGCCTCTGACCTGACGCATGATGAGTGACCTCTGACCTGACGCATGACGTAGGAGTAGCATAAACTCACGTGAGAGTAGATGGCCTCTGACCTGACCTGACGAGGAGCGTAAGCTCACGTGAGAGTAGATGGCCTCTGACCTGGCGCATGGCGTAGGAGTAGCATAAACTCACGTGAGAGTAGATGACCTCTGACCTGACGCATGACGTGGAGTAGCATAAACTCACGTGAGAGTAGATGACCTCTGACCTGACGCATGGCGTAGGAGTAGCATAAACTCACGCGAGAGTAGATGACCTCTGACCTGGCGCATGACGAGGAGTAGCATAAACTCACGTGAGAGTAGATGACCTCTGACCTGGCGCATGACGTAGGAGTAGCATAAACTCACGTGAGAGTAGATGGCCTCTGACCTGACGCATGACGAGGAGTAGCATAAACTCACGTGAGAGTAGATGACCTCTGACCTGACGATGACGAGGAGTAGCATAAACTCACGTGAGAGTAGATGACCTCTGACCTGACGCATGACGTAGGAGTAGCATAAACTCACGTGAGAGTAGATGGCCTCTGACCTGACGCATGACGTAGGAGTAGCATAAACTCACGTGAGAGTAGATGACCTCTGACCTGACGCATGACGAGGAGTAGCATAAACTCACGTGAGAGTAGATGGCCTCTGACCTGACGCATGACGAGGAGCAGCGTAAGCTCAGGTGAGAGTAGATGACCTCTGACCTGACGCATGACGAGGAGTAGCATAAACTCACGTGAGAGTAGATGGCCTCTGACCTGGCGCATGACGTAGGAGTAGCATAAACTCACGTGAGAGTAGATGACCTCTGACCTGACGCATGACGTAGGAGTAGCATAAACTCACGTGAGAGTAGATGACCTCTGACCTGACACATGACGTAGGAGTAGCGTAAACTCACGTGAGAGTAGATGACCTCTGACCTGACGCATGACGTAGGAGTAGCATAAACTCACGTGAGAGTAGATGGCCTCTGACCTGACGCATGACGTAGGAGTAGCGTAAGCTCACGTGAGAGTAGATGGCCTCTGACCTGACGCATGACGAGGAGTAGCGTAAGCTCAGGTGAGTAGATGACCTCAGACCTGACGCATGACGTAGGAGTAGCATAAACTCACGTGAGAGTAGATGGCCTCTGACCTGACGCATGACGTAGGAGTAGCATAAACTCACGTGAGAGTAGATGGCCTCTGACCTGACGCATGACGTAGGAGTAGCGTAAGCTCACGTGAGAGTAGATGACCTCTGACCTGACGCATGACGTAGGAGTAGCATAAACTCACGTGAGAGTAGACGACCTCTGACCCACAATTCTTTTTAAAAATTCCCCTTTTAGAGTCTAATTTGTGTGTTTAGTTT
This sequence comes from Gobiocypris rarus, assembly GCA_023029165.1. Classification (NCBI taxonomy): domain Eukaryota; kingdom Metazoa; phylum Chordata; class Actinopteri; order Cypriniformes; family Gobionidae; genus Gobiocypris; species Gobiocypris rarus. Next base: position 48,024,187 of record CM040914.1, read on the forward strand.
TCCTCTATCCTCTGTGCTTACATCAATACGTCATGCGTCGGGTCAGAGGTCACTCGTCATGCGTCGGGTCAGAGGTCACTCGTCATGCGCCGGGTCAGAGGTCACTCGTCATGCGTCGGGTCAGAGGTCAGTCTTCCGTCGGAACTTGAGTCACGTATGGTCGTTACCGGAAGCCCGTGGTTATAGAGTATAAAGTTATAAATATGGATATTGTTCTTGGCTTCAGAAGGCCTCTATTAACCCCTGGAGCCGTACGGATCACTGTTATGATGGATAAAAATCAAAAATCCCGTCCTCCATTCACTGCCATTATAAAGCTGGGAAGAGACAGGATATCATTAAAATAACTCTGATTGTACTCGTCTGAAAGAAGAATGTCATACACACCTGGGATGACTTGAGTAAATAATGGGATAATTCCCACTATCCCAGTTTAAAAGGTCAATGTTAACACAACATTCTCATAACCTTGTTCTCACTCACATCTGAACATGTATGTGTAATAATCAATAACATCATGAGCTCTAAGAACATTATCAGAACGTTTTCATGTAAAAACAACATCAAACATTGTTTTCTAGAAACATAATGTAAACAAATATAATAATGTTGTAAGAAACGTTATTTGTATCTTATAACATTCCCTGTTAGCTGTGCTTGCCACGTGACTTTTAGGGGGGAAATACCCTTGATAAGCAAAGCGACGCGTTACATGAAAGCCTCCTGTCTAATGTGTGTGTCCGTGTGTCAGTACATCAGGAAACTCGCACATTAACACAGATGCTTCAGGTCTCAGAGTTTCTGTCTGTGACAACCAGCCCTGGGCCTGCTTACAGCACTGACTCCTTCATTTAACACACCGTCGCTGGGTTTAATCAGTTAATATGAGTGAGACACTGAACATGATGATGGTCTCGAGACTTCTGCCTCATTAAAGCGCTAAAGAGATAAGAGCACCAATCAAACATATTAGCACATAATAAAGAGAGAAAACAGAGAACACACGCACCAGCCGCGAGGACTCGCTCTTCCGCGGGTGATGCGGTCACAGCGCCTCTGCCGCCGCGGAGGAATCGATCTATTTACCACTGTGGAAGGAGACCGCTGAGGGGCCGTCGCTAAAGTTACACACACGCTTCTAACTTCATCATCAGCACTCACACAACCTGCTGTAGTGCTCATGTAGGTCATGATGCACACCTTTCTGATATTTACTCAAATGAACTGTCAAATCATATGTAAACACTGAACAATTACCAAACATATCAGGTGAGTCAGGCACTTCTCTATGGGAAGCATAAAAAACATTTTATCTCACAATTCTTGACTTTCCCCTCATAATTGTGTGATATAAACTCACATATATGACTTTATAACATGCACTTGTGAGATAAAAAGTCGCAATTATGTTTTAATTGTTCTATTTCATGGCGGAAACCAGCTTCTCTGGTGCACATGCGGAAAACAAACATGTTTGATACATTAAAATATTCCTGTATCATCTCTTTTTAGAAAACCATTCATTCTATTATGGTTATAATGTAAAAACTGCACATAATATAATAAGCATTACATTATTATTATTATTATAATAAAAAGTCCATAATGTAATAACAAATGTTTACATTATGAGAAAATTATAACATTATAAACTCACCAAGAACAATAGCTTATGAAACATAAATATATTAGTATTCCCTTATATTACTTTTATAAAATTTTACATCCAGTCTGAAAATACCTGCAAAATGCTACAGATTAAAATATTAATATTAATAAGATATTATTATTATTATTATTATTATTAAACAAAGCATTGGTATTCCTTTAGAGTACATTTAAAAATCTCAATCCAGTCTTAGCAGTAGCAGTAGCATTAGTTAATAATTGATGATATTAATTATATGATGATCAGTTTAGTATAACACTAATGTAATGCTTATTGCATTATGTGCGGTTATTACATTATGAATTCTACAGACCCCTTTCTTTATGTATTCGTGTAGGTTTGGTTCATGCATTCTAGGGTTGAATATCAGAAAGAGCGTCATATCTGACACAGAGGAACACTTTACAGTTGGCTTTAATTCATTCTCATCGAATGCTATTGAAGTTAGAAGCGCGTATACCAATGTCATATGTCATTTTAGAGACAGTCCGATCTTCGCGACTCCAGCATAAGCTCAAGTTTATGTCAGTTAGGCGAGAAACTCTGGCCCACATAAACCAGTGAAGAGTCACTGCTGCCCTATGAACCAAGATTACGAGTGATCATAAACACATGATGACTGGTCTTGTTGCTCTTGCTGTGAACTCTGTGTTTGTTGGGTCATGATGCTTTGAGCTGGGCTCGAATCCCGATCCGCCCGCCTCCCTCTTATTGTTTATCCCCCAACAGTGGGAAAAATACTAAAAGTGTCTTATATTAAAGTCTAAAGCTGAGGTATTTTTACACACCAGTCGTATCTCATTCATCTGCATTTCACAGCGGTGTAAAAGTCAAGGCCTCTTATCAGAGATTAGTGTCCCTCCCTCAATATCTCAAGATAAACATTCCCATTAATGGAATATCCCATCGAATATAAAAAACATAATACTACCCCTTTCATATTATAAAAAAAAATATATATATATAAGTACCTTTTTTTTGGTCCAGAAAGCTTTATTATTTAATTTGTATGATATTTTTGAATAAAACAATTTGTCATTTTTTATTTTAATTTTTTTAAATTGTATTTACCTTTAAATTACTAGATTTGATAAATAAATAGTATAATTTAAGCACATTCTTTCAACTTAAATGCAAAATAACTCAGCTCAGAATGCATCGGGTGTCTCTGCCGAACTCTATAAATAATAATATAGGATGATATTTCATGACTCTGGCCACTAGATGGCCTTATAGCTCTATATGGAGCGGATGAGCTGTTCTTCTGGGTCCTAAAGTCAGTTCTTCAGTATGCATTCAGATACACATGTTGACATAATAAAATAATTTCTTGGTAGTTTAGTTTTGATTTTGAGCATTTAAAAGGATGTGTACTGAAGCATTCCATTCATTCCTACGGGGTCAGATTGACCCGGGAGGAACTGATTTGTTACCTTTTTATTTTATTTCAACCATATAAACTCCTCGGATCCAGTACATTTTTGTGCATATTTGAGGTTCAAGTGCGACAAAAATCCTGAGTTCTTGGATCACTCAGATGATCAATTGAAATTATGTTTTTTATTTTTTAAATGACCCAAGGGACGGATGTTAAACAGATTCAATGATCATTATGTGCAAAACTATGTAATGTATATACATAATATATTGCCATAAGCGTTGTGACGCCTGCCTTTCCATGCACATGAGCTTTAATGCCATCCCATTCCTAATCCGTAGGGTTTAATATGGAGTCGGCCCACCCTTTGCAGCTCTAACAGCTTCAGCTCTTCTGGGAAGGCTTTCCTCAAGGTTTAGGAGTGTGTTTATGGGAATTCTTATAGAAGCGCATTTGTGAGTTCAGGCCCTGATGTTGGACGAGAAGGCCTGGCTCGCAGTCTCCGCTCTAATTCATCCCAAAGGTGTTCTATCGGGATGAGGTCAGGACTCTGTGCAGGCCAGTCCAGTTCCTCCACACCAAACTCGCTCATCCATGTCTTTATGGAGCGACGCTTTGTGCACTGGAGCGCAGTCATGTTGGGACAGGAAGGGGCCGTCCCCAAACTGATCCCACAAAGTTGGGAGCATGAAATTGTCCAAAATGTCTTGGTGAAGCATTAAGAGTTCCTTTCACTGGAACTAAGAGGCCAACCCCTGAAAAACAACCCCACCCCATAATCCCCCCTCCACCAAACTTTACACTTGGCACAATGCAGTCAGGCGAGTCCTGCTTCCCTGGCAACCACCAAACCCAGACTGCGTCCATGGGATGGTCAGACAGAGAAGCGTGATTGGTCACTCAGAGAACACGTCTCACTGCTCTAGAGTCCAGTGGCACAATATAGTCTATTTAGTCATTTAAGTACACAAAAATACAGTATTTCAGTAAACGTACACTGTGCCTTAATTAGCTAGCGACTTTTTGTTTGCCAACAGCAGGAAACCTGTCTGAAAACAGTCATTATTGTGCAGGAATGACTTCACCAGGTTTCACAGCTGTGACCTGCTTCCCACACTCCCCGGAGGACATGCACGGACCTGTGCGCTCATAAACACGTATAGCGTGACAGCAGCGCAACCTGAGAGCCGTAAACATGATCAGTCCTCCTCCTCCTTTGTTCCCGGATTGAATGGGAAACACAGAGTAGCTTGAGATGTGCCTATTTGCACAATCTTATGCAGTTTAGTGTGAAAACCAACTTTATTTGGCCAGTCCCCACTGGCTCTGGTTGCATGGAAATAATGTGAGCCTCTACAAGAGATCTAATGAGCCCTGAAGCGACTGTAATTAATGTACACATGCTGATCTTATCGAGCTACTCCCCCATTCAGTAATTACAACACAATGATGTCCTGTAGAATATTAAATCATGATGGTTTTCCAGGAAAGACAAGCCATAAAATAAGAGGCAATCATCAGTATTATTAAAAACACACACTCCTTTGAACTAATAAGACTAAGACAGCCTTAAAAAAACAAGCTTTGGGTTGATGCACATGGCAATCTTCAGGTTAAACAGATGAAATAAACATATCATTTCTCATCTGGAGATTTGAGAACATCTGGATCATCAGCTATCTGAGACGCAAGAGAAAAGAGTGAGTACAGTAAGAGTACAGACGAGATATCTGAGAAGCATTTGCTCTCCGGTCAGTGCCGAATCTCAGTACCACCCAGAGAAAACCATCATTCAAGATCATGTGATTTCCCTTTCCTCTGGGATTCATGACTTCAGCTCTGAGAAACAAAAACAGACATAATCTGTGATATATCTGAGGAAAGAGACACCAAACAAGCAGAGAAATAGAAAAACAAACAAACACAAACATGTGCAAGTGGAGCAGAATAGGTGATTGTTGCAGTGGTTTGATGAGGAGTCTGGTCAGAGGTGAGCCGTGATGCCGTGGGTGTGTTTGTCAGTGTGTGCAGAGGTTGAACACGCTCCGGCTCTCAGTGTTTGCGTGTTCTCTGTTAGTTAATGGTTAACCCAAGAGCTGAATAAAGCTCCTGCTCTGGAACGAAAAGATTTGGGAGGGAACCCAAAGTTTCTTGGCGGAGACCATGAGCTTCGGTCTGTTCTTCTCCGCTGAAACATGGGCTCTGCTCGTGCTGTTGGTGACGCTTCTGGTTATGTAAGTGACTCGTGACACTCTACTAATCTCAATAATTAGCTCTAGAATCCTAATAAAAGGAATTAATTAGTAACTCGTTTGACCGTTGGGCGATTATAGTCACTGTATCAGGTGATGTTCTATTAAGATCGTTCTAAAATCACAGCTAACAGGAAACTCAACTTGTCAGAACATTCTCTCAAAGTTATGAACGTTCCTCAAGTAATGTTAATAGAATGTTTGTTTATCTATCAGTATCTGTTCTTAAATAATGTTCTCAATGTTAGCACAAAAACATTATTTATGCATCATTCATGGAGCATTTTTTCTTTAGTCCGTTCATCTAACATTTTTTAAATGTACTTGTTTCAGAACATTCAGAAACAACATTTTCATAATGTAATACAAACATTAGCAAACCATTCTCAGAACATATTATTTTTTATCTGGGATGGTTTTGTTCAAATGGTTTTGCTGTCACTTCCAGATATGGATCCTGGACTCACAGTATTTTCAAGAAGTTGGGAATACAGGGTCCCAAACCCATCCCGTTCTTCGGAACAATGCTGAGATATAGAGAGGTGAGTTTATTTTAAAGCAAATGCAGAATGAGGCTATCAAAGGTTCGTTACAGATCCATGTGAATCTAACGTGAACCTGTTGGCATATAATACACGGATTATACTATAGTTTTTTAATCTTCTGAACGTGTCTAAATGTGAACTCGTCTGTCGTGTGCTTTCAGGGTTTCATAACTCGATCTCGAGTGTTTCAGGAAGCTGGACGAGTCTGGGGGTGAGTGTGAGATGGATGACACTTCACTGATCAATCTCAATGAATCGTCTGAAAGGAGACTATCAGAACATATGAAACAGAAATTATGCTGCTGTATGCATCCGTTTAAAATTAAACATGTTTGAAGTTTCAACATTATGAGATCAGTAAGATCTGTAATGAAGAGCCGAGGTCATAATGATAATAAAAGAGAATCAATCATACAGTTATAATGAACTGAATGATTCTTCTGATTGTAATGCTTCCCTGAATTGCTTGTGTCTCTCAGTATCTACGATGCGAGGCAGCCTGTGCTGTGCATCATGGATCAATCCATCATCAAAACCATCCTGATTAAAGAATGTTACTCTCTCTTCACCAACAGAAGGGTAAAATCACCTTAATCTTCATCATCATTCTGAATTGAAATCGTTTTGGTCAAATACTGAAATGATCTACTGAGATCTTTGAAATGCAGATTATTTTGTTAATATTGAAATTATACGGAGCAAAGGTGGCCTAGGTGGAGATGATTTAAAAAAGCAAGATGGGAAGAAAAAGTTTCTCAGGGAACGCAAAAGATTTCAGAGGGAACCCAAAGTTTCTCAGGGAACGCAAAAGATTTCAGAGGGAGCGCAGAGATTTGGGAGGGAACTCAAAGTTCCTCTGGGAAAGCAAAAGATTTGGGAGGGAACCCAAAGTTTCTCAGGGAATGCAAAAGATTTGTGAGGGAACCCAAAGATTCTCAGGGAATGCAAAAGATTTGTGAGGGAACCCAAATATTCTCAGGGAATGCAAAAGATTTGGGAGGGAACTCAAAGTTTCTCTGGGAACGCAAAAGATTTGGGAGGGAACTCATAGTTTCTCTGGGAACGCAAAAGATTTGGGAGGGAACTCAAAGTTCCTCTGGGAAAACAAAAGATTTGGGAGGGAACCCAAAGTTTCTCAGGGAATGCAAAAGATTTGTGAGGGAACCCAAATATTCTCAAGGAATGCAAAAGATTTGGGAGGGAACTCAAAGTTTCTCTGGGAACGCAAAAGATTTGTGAGGGAACCCAAAGATTCTCAGGGAATGCAAAAGATTTGGGAGGGAACTCAAAGTTTCTCTGGGAACGCAAAATATTTGGGAGGGAACCCAAAGTTTCTCTGGGAGCGCAAAAGATTTGAGAGGGAACTCAAAGTTTCTCTGGGTGCGCAAAAAAATTTGTGAGAGAACTCAAAATTTATCTGGGAACGCAAAAGATTTGGGAGGGAACTCAAAGTTCCTCTGGGAAAGCAAAAGATTTGGGAGGGAACCCAAAGTTTCTTAGGGAAAGCAAAATATTTGGGAGGGAACTCAAAGTTTCTCTGGGAACGCAAAAGATTTGGGAGGGAACCCAAAGTTTCTCTGGGAGTGTAAAAGATTTGGGAGGGAACCAAAAGTTTCTTAGGGAAAGCAAAATATTTGGGAGGGAACTCAAAGTTTCTCTGGGAACGCAAAAGATTTGGGAGGGAACCCAAAGTTTCTCTGGGAGCGCAAAAGATTTGAGAGGGAACTCAAAGTTTCTCTGGGAGCGCAAAAGATTTGTGAGAGAACTCAAAATTTATCTGGGAACGCAAAAGATTTGGGAGGGAACTCAAAGTTCCTCTGGGAAAGCAAAAGATTTGGGAGGGAACCCAAAGTTTCTTAGGGAAAGCAAAATATTTGGGAGGGAACTCAAAGTTTCTTATGGAAAGCAAAAGATTTGGGAAGGAACTCAAAGTTTCTCTGGGAGTGTAAAAGATTTGGGAGGGAACCCAAAGTTTCTTAGGGAAAGCAAAATATTTGGGAGGGAACTCAAAGTTTCTCTGGGAGCGCATAAAGATTTGGGAGGGAACCCAAAGTTTCTTAGGGAAAGCAAAAGATTTGGGAGGGAACCCAAAGTTTCTCAGGGAATGCAAAAGATTTGGGAGGGCACTCAAAGTTTCTCAGGGAGCGCAGAGATTTGGGAGGGAACTCAAAGTTCCTCTGGGAAAGCAAAAGATTTGGGAGGAACCCAAAGTTTCTCAGGGAATGCAAAAGATTTGTGAGGAACCCAAAGTTTCTCTGGGAGCGCAAAAGATTTGTGAGAGAACTCAAAGTTTCTCTGGGAGCGCAAAAGATTTGAGAGGGAACTCAAAGTTTCTCTGGGAGCGCAAAAGATTTGTGAGAGAACTCAAAATTTATCTGGGAACGCAAAAGATTTGGGAGGGAACTCAAAGTTCCTCTGGGAAAGCAAAAGATTTGGGAGGGAACCCAAAGTTTCTCAGGGAATGCAAAAGATTTGTGAGGGAACTCAAAGTTTCTCTGGGAGTAAAAGATTTGGGAGGGAACCCAAAGTTTCTTAGGGAAAGCAAAATATTTGGGAGGGAACTCAAAGTTTCTCTGGGAACGCAAAAGATTTGGGAGGGAACCCAAAGTTTCTTAGGGAACGCAAAAGATTTGGGAGGGAACCCAAAGTTTCTCAGGGAATGCAAAAGATTTGGGAGGGCACTCAAAGTTTCTCAGGGAGCGCAGAGATTTGGGAGGGAACTCAAGTTCCTCTGGGAAAGCAAAAGATTTGGGAGGGAACCCAAAGTTTCTCAGGGAATGCAAAAGATTTGTGAGGGAACCCAAAGTTTCTCTGGGAGCGCAAAAGATTTGTGAGAGAACTCAAAGTTTCTCTGGGAGCGCAAAAGATTTGAGAGGGAACTCAAAGTTTCTCAGGGAGCGCAAAAGATTTGAGAGGGAACTCAAAGTTTCTCTGGGAGCGCAAAAGATTTGGGAGGGAACTCAAAGTTTCTCTGGGAGCGCAAAAGATTTGGGAGGGCACTCAAAGTTTCTCAGGGAGCGCAGAGATTTGGGAAGGAACTCAAGTTCCTCTGGGAAAGCAAAAGATTTGGGAGGGAACCCAAAGTTTCTCAGGGAATGCAAAAGATTTGTGAGGGAACCCAAAGTTTCTCAGGGAATGCAAAATATTTGTGAGAGAACTCAAAGTTTCTCTGGGAGCGCAAAAGATTTGTGAGAGAACTCAAAGTTTCTCTGGGAGCGCAAAAGATTTGAGAGGGAACTCAAAGTTTCTCTGGGAGCGCAAAAGATTTGTGAGAGAACTCAAAATTTATCTGGGAATGCAAAAGATTTGGGAGGGAACTCAAAGTTTCTCTGGGAATGCAAAAGATTTGGGAGGGAACTCAAAGTTTCTCTGGGAGCGCAAAAGATTTGTGAGGGAACCCAAATATTCTCAGGGAATGCAAAAGATTTGGGAGGGAACTCAAAGTTTCTCTGGGAACGCAAAATATTTGGGAGGGAACTCATAGTTTCTCTGGGAACGCAAAAGATTTGGGAGGGAACTCAAAGTTCCTCTGGGAAAACAAAAGATTTGGGAGGGAACCCAAAGTTTCTCAGGGAATGCAAAAGATTTGTGAGGGAACCCAAATATTCTCAAGGAATGCAAAAGATTTGGGAGGGAACCCAAAGATTCTCAGGGAATGCAAAAGATTTGGGAGGGAACTCAAAGTTTCTCTGGGAACGCAAAAGATTTGGGAGGGAACCCAAAGTTTCTTAGGGAAAGCAAATGATTTGGGAGGGAACTCAAAGTTTCTCTGGGAGTGTAAAAGATCTGGGAGGGAACCCAAAGTTTCTTATGGAAAGCAAAAGATTTGGGAGGGAACTCAAAGTTTCTCTGGGAGCAAAAAGATTTGGGGAACCCAAAGTTTCTTAGGGAAAGCAAAAGATTTGGGAGGGAACCCAAAGTTTCTCTGGGAGTGCAAAAGATTTGTGAGGGAACCCAAAGTTTCCCAGGGAATGCAAAAGATTTGGAAGGGCACTCAAAGTTTCTCAGGGAGCGCAGAGATTTGGGAGGGAACTCAAAGTTCCTCTGGGAAAGCAAAAGATTTGGGAGGGAACCAAAGTTTCTCAGGGAATGCAAAAGATTTGTGAGGGAACCCAAAGATTCTCAGGGAATGCAAAAAATTTGGGAGGGAACTCAAAGTTTCTTAGGGAAAGCAAAAGATTTGGGAGGGAACTCAAAGTTTCTCTGGGAGTGTAAAAGATTTGGGAGGGAACTCAAAGTTTCTCTGAGAGCGTAAAAGATTTGGGAGGGAACCCAAAGATTCTCAGGGAACGTAAAAGATTTGAGAGAGAACTCAAAGTTTCTCTGGGAACGTAAAAGATTTGGGAGGGAACCCAAAGTTTCTTAGGGAAAGCAAAAGATTAGGGAAGGAACTCAAAGTTTCTCTGGGAGTGTAAAAGATTTGGGAGGGAACCCAAAGTTTCTTAGGGAAAGGAAAAATATTTGGGAGGGAACTCAAAGTTTCTCTGGGAACCCAAAAGATTTGGGAGGGAACCCAAAGTTTCTTAGGGAAAGCAAAAGATTTGGGAGGGAACCCAAAGTTTCTCAGGGAATGCAAAAGATTTGGGAGGGCACTCAAAGTTTCTCAGGGAGCACAGAGATTTGGGAGGGAACTCAAAGTTCCTCTGGGAAAGCAAAAGATTTGGGAGGGAACCAAAAGTTTCTCAGGGAATGCAAAAGATTTGTGAGGGAACCCAAAGTTTCTCTGGGAGCGCAAAAGATTTGTGAGAGAACTCAAAGTTTCTCTGGGAGCGCAAAAGATTTGAGAGGGAACTCAAAGTTTCTCTGGGAGCGCAAAAGATTTGTGAGAGAACTCAAAATTTATCTGGGAACATAAAAGATTTGGGAGGAACTCAAAGTTCCTCTGGGAAAGCAAAAGATTTGGGAGGAACCCAAAGTTTCTCAGGGAATGCAAAAGATTTGTGAGGAACTCAAAGTTTCTCTGGGAGTAAAAGATTTGGGAGGGCACTCAAAGTTCCTCTGGGAAAGCAAAAGATTTGTGAGGGAACCCAAAGTTTCTTAGGAAAGCAAAAGATTTGGGAGGAACTCAAAGTTTCTCTGGGAGTAAAAGATTTGGGAGGGAACTCAAAGTTCCTCTGGGAAAGCAAAGATTTGTGAGGAACCCAAAGTTTCTTAGGGAAAGCAAAAGATTTGGGAGGGAACTCAAAGTTTCTCTGGGAACGCAAAAGATTTGGGAGGGAACCCAAAGTTTCTTAGGGAGCATAAAGATTTGGGAGGGAACCCAAAGTTTCTCAGGGAATGCAAAAGATTTGGGAGGGCACTCAAAGTTTCTCAGGGAGCGCAGAGATTTGGGAGGGAACTCAAGTTCCTCTGGGAGCGCAAAAGATTTGTGAGAGAACTCAAAATTTATCTGGGAACGCAAAAGATTTGGGAGGGAACTCATAGTTTCTCTGGGAACGCAAAAGATTTGGGAGGGAACTCAAAGTTCCTCTGGGAAAGCAAAAGATTTGGGAGGGAACCCAAAGTTTCTCAGGGAATGCAAAAGATTTGTGAGGGAACCCAAATATACTCAGGGAATGCAAAAGATTTGGGAGGAACTCAAAGTTTCTCTGGGAGCATAAAGATTTGGGAGGGAACCCAAAGTTTCTTAGGGAACAAAAAAGATTTGGGAGGGAACTCAAAGTTTCTCTGGGAGTGTAAAAGATTTGGGAGGGAACCTAAAGATTCTCAGGGAATGCAAAAGATTTGGGAGGGAACTCAAAGTTTCTCTGGGAATGCAGAAGATTTGGGAGGGAACCCAAAGTTTCTTAGGGAAAGCAAAAGATTTGGGAGGGAACTCAAAGTTTCTCTGGGAGTAAAAGATTTGGGAGGGAACCCAAAGTTTCTTAGGGAAAGCAAAAGATTTGGGAGGGAACTCAAAGTTTCTCTGGGAATGCAAAAGATTTGGGAGGGAACCCAAAGTTTCTTAGGAAAGCAAAAGATTTGGGAGGGAACCCAAAGTTTCTCAGGGAATGCAAAAGATTTGGGAGGGCACTCAAAGTTTCTCAGGGAGCGCAGAGATTTGGGAGGGAACTCAAAGTTCCTCTGGGAAAGCAAAAGATTTGGGAGGGAACCCAAAGTTTCTCAGGGAATGCAAAAGATTTGTGAGGGAACCCAAAGTTTCTCTGGGAGCGCAAAAGATTTGTGAGAGAACTCAAAGTTTCTCTGGGAGCGCAAAAGATTTGAGAGGGAACTCAAAGTTTCTCTGGGAGCGCAAAAGATTTGTGAGAGAACTCAAAATTTATCTGGGAACGCAAAAGATTTGGGAGGGAACTCATAGTTTCTCTGGGAACGCAAAAGATTTGGGAGGGAACTCAAAGTTCCTCTGGGAAAGCAAACGATTTGGGAGGGAACCCAAAGTTTCTCAGGGAATGCAAAAGATTTGTGAGGGAACCCAAATATTCTCAGGGAATGCAAAAGATTTGGGAGGGAACTCAAAGTTTCTCTGGGAACGCAAAAGATTTGGGAGGGAACCCAAAGTTTCTTAGGGAACAAAAAAGATTTGGGAGGGAACTCAAAGTTTCTCTGGGAGTGTAAAAGATTTGGGAGGGAACTCAAAGTTTCTCTGAAAGCGTAAAAGATTTGGGAGGAACCCAAAGATTCTCATTCTCAGGAATGCAAAAGATTTGGGAGGGAACTCAAAGTTTCTCTGGGAACGCAAAAGATTTGGGAGGGAACCCAACGTTTCTTAGGGAAAGCAAAAGATTTAGGAGGGAACTCAAAGTTTCTCTGGGAGTGTAAAAGATTTGGGAGGGAACCCAAAGTTTCTTAGGGAAAGCAAAAGATTTGGGAGGGAACTCAAAGTTTCTCTGGGAACGCAAAAGATTTGGGAGGGAACCCAAAGTTTCTTAGGGAAAGCAAAAGATTTGGGAGGGAACCCAAAGTTTCTCAGGGAATGCAAAAGATTTGGGAGGGCACTCAAAGTTTCTCAGGGAGCGCAGAGATTTGGGAGGGAACTCAAAGTTCCTCTAGGAAAGCAAAAGATTTGGGAGGAACCCAAAGTTTCTCAGGAATGCAAAAGATTTGTGAGGGAACCCAAAGTTTCTCTGGGAGCGCAAAAGATTTGTGAGAGAACTCAAAGTTTCTCAGGGAATGCAAAAGATTTGAGAGGGAACTCAAAGTTTCTCTGGGAGCGCAAAAGATTTGAGAGGGAACTCAAAGTTTCTCTGGAAGCGCAAAAGATTTGAGAGGGAACTCAAAGTTTCTCTGGGAAAGCAAAAGATTTGAGAGGGAACTCAACGTTTCTCTGGGAAAGCAAAAGATTTGAGAGGGAACTCAAAGTTTCTCTGGGAAAGCAAAAGATTTGAGAGGGAACTCAAAGCTTCTCTGGGAAAGCAAAAGATTTGAGAGGGAACTCAAAGTTTCTCTGGGAAAGCAAAAGATTTGAGAGGAACTCAAAGTTTCTCAGGAACACAAAAGATTTGAGAGGGAACTCAAAGTTTCTCTGGGAACAAAAAAGATTTGAGAGGGAACTCAAAGTTTCTCAGGGAACACTAAAGATTTGAGAGGGAACTCATAGTTTCTCAGGGAACAAAAAATATTTGAGAGGGAACTCAAAGTTTCTCAGGGAATGCAAAAGATTTGGGAGGGAACTCAAAGTTTCTCTGGGAACGCAAAAGATTTGGGAGGGAACCCAACGTTTCTTAGGGAAAGCAAAAGATTTAGGAGGGAACTCAAAGTTTCTCTGGGAGTGTAAAAGATTTGGGAGGGAACCCAAAGTTTCTTAGGGAAAGCAAAAGATTTGGGAGGGAACTCAAAGTTTCTCTGGGAACGCAAAAGATTTGGGAGGGAACCCAAAGTTTCTCAGGGAATGCAAAAGATTTGGGAGGGCACTCAAAGTTTCTCAGGGAGCGCAGAGATTTGGGAGGGAACTCAAAGTTCCTCTGGGAAAGCAAAAGATTTGGGAGGGAACCCAAAGTTTCTCAGGGAATGCAAAAGATTTGTGAGGGAACTCAAAGTTTCTCTGGGAGCAAAAAGATTTGTGAGAGAACTCAAAGTTTCTCTGGGAGCGCCAAAGATTTGAGAGGAACTCAAAGTTTCTCTGGGAGCGCAAAAGATTTGTGAGAGAACTCAAAATTTATCTGGGAACGCAAAAGATTTGGGAGGGAACTCAAAGTTCCTCTGGGAAAGCAAAAGATTTGGGAGGAACCCAAAGTTTCTCAGGAATGCAAAAGATTTGTGAGGAACTCAAAGTTTCTCTGGGAGTAAAAGATTTGGGAGGGCACTCAAAGTTCCTCTGGGAAAGCAAAAGATTTGTGAGGGAACCCAAAGTTTCTTAGGGAAAGCAAAAGATTTGGGAGGGAACTCAAAGTTTCTCTGGGAGTAAAAGATTTGGGAGGGAACTCAAAGTTCCTCTGGGAAAGCAAAAGATTTGTGAGGGAACCCAAAGTTTCTTAGGGAAAGCAAAAGATTTGGGAGGGAACTCAAAGTTTCTCTGGGAACGCAAAAGATTTGGGAGGGAACCCAAAGTTTCTTAGGCATAAAAGATTTAGGAGGGAACCCAAAGTTTCTCAGGGAATGCAAAAGATTTGGGAGGGCACTCAAAGTTTCTCAGGGAGCGCAGAGATTTGGGAGGGAACTCAAGTTCCTCTGGGAGCGCAAAAGATTTGTGAGAGAACTCAAAATTTATCTGGGAACGCAAAAGATTTGAGAGGGAACTCATAGTTTCTCTGGGAACGCAAAAGATTTGGGAGGGAACTCAAAGTTCCTCTGGGAAAGCAAAAGATTTGGGAGGGAACCCAAAGTTTCTCAGGGAATGCAAAAGATTTGTGAGGGAACCCAAATATACTCAGGGAATGCAAAAGATTTGGGAGGGAACTCAAAGTTTCTCTGGGAACGCAAAAGATTTGGGAGGGAACCCAAAGTTTCTTAGGGAACAAAAAAGATTTGGGAGGGAACTCAAAGTTTCTCTGGGAGTGTAAAAGATTTGGGAGGGAACCCAAAGATTCTCAGGGAATGCAAAAGATTTGGGAGGGAACACAAAGTTTCTCTGGGAATGCAGAAGATTTGGGAGGGAACCCAAAGTTTCTTAGGGAAAGCAAAAGATTTGGGAGGGAACTCAAAGTTTCTCTGGGAGTAAAAGATTTGGGAGGGAACCCAAAGTTTCTTAGGGAAAGCAAAAGATTTGGGAGGGAACTCAAAGTTTCTCTGGGAATGCAAAAGATTTGGGAGGGAACCCAAAGTTTCTTAGGGAAAGCAAAAGATTTGGGAGGGAACCCAAAGTTTCTCAGGGAATGCAAAAGATTTGGGAGGGCACTCAAAGTTTCTCAGGGAGCGCAAAAGATTTGGGAGGGAACTCAAAGTTCCTCTGGGAAAGCAAAAGATTTGGGAGGGAACCCAAAGTTTCTCAGGGAATGCAAAAGATTTGTGAGGGAACCCAAAGTTTCTCTGGGAGCGCAAAAGATTTGTGAGAGAACTCAAAGTTTCTCTGGGAGCGCAAAAGATTTGAGAGGGAACTCAAAGTTTCTCTGGGAGCGCAAAAGATTTGTGAGAGAACTCAAAATTTATCTGGGAGCAAAAAGATTTGTGAGAGAACTCAAAGTTTCTCTGGGAAAAAGATTTGTGAGAGAACTCAAAGTTTCTCTGGGAGCGCAAAAGATTTGAGAGGGAACTCAAAGTTTCTCTGGGAGCGCAAAAGATTTGTGAGAGAACTCAAAATTTATCTGGGAACGCAAAAGATTTGGGAGGGAACTCATAGTTTCTCTGGGAATGCAAAAGATTTGGGAGGGAACTCAAAGTTCCTCTGGGAAAGCAAACGATTTGGGAGGGAACCCAAAGTTTCTCAGGGAATGCAAAAGATTTGTGAGGGAACCCAAATATTCTCAGGGAATGCAAAAGATTTGGGAGGGAACTCAAAGTTTCTCTGGGAACGCAAAAGATTTGGGAGGGAACCCAAAGTTTCTTAGGGAACAAAAAAGATTTGGGAGGGAACTCAAAGTTTCTCTGGGAGTGTAAAAGATTTGGGAGGGAACTCAAAGTTTCTCTGAAAGCGTAAAAGATTTGGGAGGGAACCCAAAGATTCTCAGGGAATGCAAAAGATTTGGGAGGGAACTCAAAGTTTCTCTGGGAACGCAAAAGATTTGGGAGGGAACCCAACGTTTCTTAGGGAAAGCAAAAGATTTAGGAGGGAACTCAAAGTTTCTCTGGGAGTGTAAAAGATTTGGGAGGGAACCCAAAGTTTCTTAGGGAAAGCAAAAGATTTGGGAGGGAACTCAAAGTTTCTCTGGGAACGCAAAAGATTTGGGAGGGAACCCAAAGTTTCTCTGGGAGCGCAAAAGATTTGTGAGAGAACTCAAAGTTTCTCTGGGAGCGCAAAAGATTTGTGAGAGAACTCAAAGTTTCTCTGGGAGCGCAAAAAGATTTGAGAGGAAACTCAAAGTTTCTCTGGGAGCGCAAAAGATTTGTGAGAGAACTCAAAATTTATCTGGGAGCAAAAGATTTGGGAGGGAACTCATAGTTTCTCTGGGAGCATAAAAGATTTGGGAGGGAACTCAAAGTTCCTCTGGGAAAGCAAACGATTTGGGAGGGAACCCAAAGTTTCTCAGGGAATGCAAAAGATTTGTGAGGAACCCAAATATTCTCAGGAATGCAAAAGATTTGGGAGGGAACTCAAAGTTTCTCTGGGAGCATAAAGATTTGGGAGGGAACCCAAAGTTTCTTAGGGAACAAAAAAGATTTGGGAGGGAACTCAAAGTTTCTCTGGGAGTGTAAAAGATTTGGGAGGGAACTCAAAGTTTCTCTGAGAGCGTAAAAGATTTGGGAGGGAACCCAAAGATTCTCAGGGAATGCAAAAGATTTGGGAGGGAACTCAAAGTTTCTCTGGGAACGTAAAAGATTTGGGAGGGAACCCAAAGTTTCTTAGGGAAAGCAAAAGATTTAGGAGGGAACTCAAAGTTTCTCTGGGAGTGTAAAAGATTTGGGAGGGAACCCAAAGTTTCTTAGGGAAAGCAAAAGATTTGGGAGGGAACTCAAAGTTTCTCTGGGAACGCAAAAGATTTGGGAGGGAACCCAAAGTTTCTTAGGGAAAGCAAAAGATTTGGGAGGGAACCCAAAGTTTCTCAGGGAATGCAAAAGATTTGGGAGGGCACTCAAAGTTTCTCAGGGAGCGCAGAGATTTGGGAGGGAACTCAAAGTTCCTCTAGGAAAGCAAAAGATTTGGGAGGGAACCCAAAGTTTCTCAGGGAATGCAAAAGATTTGTGAGGAACCCAAAGTTTCTCTGGGAGCGATTTGTGAGAGAACTCAAAGTTTCTCAGGAATGCAAAAGATTTGAGAGGGAACTCAAAGTTTCTCTGGGAGCGCAAAAGATTTGAGAGGGAACTCAAAGTTTCTCTGGAAGCGCAAAAGATTTGAGAGGGAACTCAAAGTTTCTCTGGGAAAGCAAAAGATTTGAGAGGGAACTCAACGTTTCTCTGGGAAAGCAAAAGATTTGAGAGGGAACTCAAAGTTTCTCTGGGAAAGCAAAAGATTTGAGAGGGAACTCAAAGCTTCTCTGGGAAAGCAAAAGATTTGAGAGGGAACTCAAAGTTTCTCTGGGAAAGCAAAAGATTTGAGAGGGAACTCAAAGTTTCTCAGGGAACACAAAAGATTTGAGAGGGAACTCAAAGTTTCTCTGGGAACAAAAAAGATTTGAGAGGGAACTCAAAGTTTCTCAGGGAACACTAAAGATTTGAGAGGGAACTCATAGTTTCTCAGGGAACAAAAAATATTTGAGAGGGAACTCAAAGTTTCTCTGGGAACACAAAAGATTTAAGAGGGAACTCAAAGTTTCTCAGGGAACACTAAAGATTTGAGAGGGAACTCAAAGTTTCTCAGGGAACAAAAAAGATTTGGGAGGGAACTCCAAGTTTCTCAGGGAGCGCAAAAGATTTGAGAGGGAACTCAAAGTTTCTCAGGGAACAAAAAAGATGTGGGAGGGAACTCCAAGTTTCTCAGGGAGCGCAAAAGATTTGGGAGGGAACTCAAAGTTTCTCAGGGAACAAAAAAAGATTTGAGAGGGAACTCAAAGTTTCTCAGGGAACACAAAAGATTTGAGAGGGAACTCAAAGTTTCTCAGGGAACACAAAAGATTTGAGAGGGAACTCAAAGTTTCTCAGGGAACACAAAAGATTTGGGAGGGAACTCCAAGTTTCTCAGGGAGTGCAAAAGATTTGAGAGGGAACGCAAAGTGTTGCTTTTATCAATCATGTTAATGTTTTCTGGCCAGTGGAACAACATGTTACAGTTTGTGCTTCTGTTGTCATCTTCACTGTGTCCACATTCGTCCTCTGATCTGGCAGAACTTCCGTCTGAACGGGCCCCTGTACGACGCTGTGTCCATCGTTGAAGACGATGACTGGAGGAGAATCCGCAGTGTCCTCTCACCCTCCTTCACCAGCGGGAGGTTAAAGGAGGTCCGTGAGTCTTTATCTGGATCATTCTCATGCTAACCAGTGTTATTATATTGCTTATCTGAATCATTACGTGAAGGCAGTACTGTTGCACTAACGTACATACAAGCAAGAACTGAGAGTAATGATTCTTCACTTCATAATAAATATCAAACATTACCTGTGTATGATGACGATATGATGATGATGATGATGATGATGATGATGATGATGATGATGATGGACTGCTGTTTCTCACTCTAGATGTTTGGCATCATGAAGACACACTCTCAAATTCTAGTTCAGAATCTGGGGAAATCAGCAACACGAGGAGAAAACGTGGATATTAAAGAGTAAGGCATATTAATATCACAAACAGCTTCTCGTTATCTGAAGAGATAAGAACAGAGCTGCAATAATATCACTATAATTACCTGAGCAAAGGTGTTCAACTTCCTCACCAATCGCCTTTAATAACCTCCCGGACAAAGGCAACATTCACTACATTATCACTACAGTAATAATCTCTTTCTCTTGCCTGCTCAGGTTCTTCGGTGCGTACAGTATGGATGTGGTGACCAGCACGGCGTTCAGCGTGGACATCGACTCCCTCAACAACCCCAAAGATCCATTCGTGACCAACATTAAGAAAATGTTGAAGTTTGACTTACTGAACCCTGTGTTCCTGATCAGTGGTAAAGGACTCAACTAGTCCTGTCAGATAAACACAATTCAAAAGCTAACGTAGGAAACTGAAGGCTAAAACAATGTTCCATTAATGTTACTGGAAGAATGTTTGTTCATAACTTTGAGAGAATATTCCCTGTTAAGACCTTTTACAATTTATTTTGTAGCTATGTTTCCTTTCATCACCCCCCTCATGGAGAAAATGGATTTTGCCTTTTTCCCGACATCTGTGACGGATTTCTTCTACGCAGCCTTGCAGAAGATCAAGTCTGAAAGAGTGGTCAGCGATCACAACAAGGTACAAACAAACACTAAACATGAACAACTATATAATCCTGCTGTTCTAAACCACGGTTCTCATTTCCTGCAGAAGAGAGTTGACTTCCTGCAGCTGATGGTCGATTCTCAGACGGCAGGGAAAACTCTGCCTGGTGAGGACCACACGGAGAAAGGTGAAGCATCTCAGATGGGTTACCATTCTTCCATATGTGAAGACTCGTACCTTAAACCGTGTCCTGTGCAGGTCTGAGCGACCACGAGATCTTATCGCAGTCCATGATCTTCATCTTCGCCGGTTACGAGACCAGCAGCAGCACTCTGGCGTTCTTCTTCTACAATCTCGCAACCAACCCAGAGGCCATGGAGAAACTGCAGGAGGAGATCGACGAGACCTTCCCGAATAAGGTAGCACTCCAGTGAATCACTCTTTGGGTTCGGTGTGATGAGACTTTAACCATTGATTATGTGTTGAAGGCCCCGGTGGACTACGAAGCTGTTATGAACATGGACTATCTGGACGCTGCGCTGAACGAGTCCCTCCGGCTGTTCCCTGTCGCTGCTCGACTCGAGCGGGTCTGCAAGAAAACAGTGGACATCAACGGCCTCCTCATCCCTAAAGACATGGTCGTCATGATCCCGACCTACGCCCTCCACAGAGACCCGGATTACTGGAGTGACCCCGAGAGCTTCAAGCCGGAGAGGTCAGGATGGGTTTCTCCTGTCTCACTCATTGTATGGTTCTGGTGAAGCTGCACCAGCAACAGTAAAGCACAACAGTCTGTTCTGGTTGTGAAAATCACATTCATTCTCTCCATAGGGGAATTCATTTTCATTTTCATTTTTTTTAAATTGTGAGCTACAACGTTCATGGATGGTATCTGCTTTTGGTGAAGCCATCATCCACATTATTTCAGATTAATTTGTAAGGATGCACCGATAGGAACATGTTGGCTGATACGGATTATTCTTTATATTTGAAAGTCGATTGACAAATAAATAAATACAAATCCAATTTTTTATATAATTTTTGAGAGCTTGATTACAAAAACAAAAGTCTCACCATTAAATCGTTGTCCCAAGCACGCAATTATGATGTTCCCATTATAATTTTAAATAGTCTATATGACAGACATGTTGCATTTAACAGTATTTAATTAAAGGTACTTCAGCACTGAGAAGATGAATCTGTATTTAAACTGGGTCATTAATTTAGTAGAAATGTGAAATTATTATTGAATTTGGTGCCTTCTAGACTGAGAAAACACAGAAAATGTATTTTTGTCTCATGGGGATGAAAGACAACAATTCCCAGAATGCACTTCTTCACTGCCCTACTCTAGGCGTGGCTAGTCGGCTACTGGATTACTGGATCACTTGCCCACCGCGTTCATTTTCAGAAAATCAGTTCAGTTAGAGACACTACAATTAAAAACTGAACGTGTCTGTTCGATATAATGCGAGTGAGCCGATTGAGTGTCACGGCACAAACGCATCAGGATCGGATTACATTCATCACATTGGCTGAGGTAATCGCGGGATTCACGACCGCATTCACAGCAGCTGATCAGTCTGGCGCGTGTTCAGTTCATGTCTTTGGAAGCTTAACTTTCATAGGAAGTTCATTTTAAAAGTTGAAATACTCCCTTTGGTCTCCACCGCTCCGTTTACATGAATCTCCCCAGCTCCCGAGCCGAGTGCTGTGAGTGCGATGTTGAAAACATGTGGAAATAGCGCCTCCTGCTGGCTGTAGTCTTCAGCCTCTGGACAAAAACTCCTCCGATGACGCAAAATGACGATATTTGCGTCATCGGAGGAGTTTTTCAGAAATTAAATACATAATTCTCTGCCTCAGGGTCATATGAGGGGGAGTCACGATAATTTGAATATACTCCCGGGTTTCTACTGATACAAAGCTTAATGCTAATCGCTGAAGTAACCGTTTAAGTACAACCCCAAATCAGAAAAGGTTGGGAAAGTATGGAAAACGCATTTTACTTTGACTTATATTTCATTGCAGACAATATGACCAAAAAATATTTCATGTTTTGTCTGGTCAACTTCATGTCATTTGTAAATATGCATCCTTTCCTGTCATTCAGACCTGCAACACATTTTAAAAAAAGTTGGGACAGTAAAGCATTTACCACTTTGTAATGTTGCCATTCCTTTTCACAACACTTAAAAGACGTTTAGGGACTGAAGACACCAAGTGATGAAGTGTTTCAGGTGTAATTTTGTCCCATTCTTCCTGCAAACAAGTCTTAAGGTGGGCACCAGAACGGGGTCTTCCACACATTCTCTATTGGAGACGGGTCGGGACTGCAGGCGGGCCAGTCAAGGACCCGTACCCTCTTCCTCCGCAGCCAGGACTTTGTAATGTGTGCAGAATGTGCTTTTGCATTGTCTTGTTGAAATATGCATGGACGTCCCTGGAAAAGATGTCTTCTTGAAGGCAGCATATTATGCTCCAAAATCTCTATGTGCTTTTCAGCATTAATGGTGCCTTCACAGAAGTGAGAGTTACCTTTGCCAAGGGCTCTGACACAACCCCATACCATGACAGACCCTGGCTTTGGGACTTGTTGCTGGTAACAGTCTGGATGATCCTTTTCTTCTTTGGTCCGGAACACACGGTGTCCATTCCTCCCAAAAAATACCTGAAATACTGATTCATCTGACCACAGTACACGTTTCCACTGTGTGATGGTCCATCCCAGATGCCTCAGAGCCCAGAGAAGTCGACGCGCTTCTGGACACTGTTAACATAGGGCTTCCTTTTGGCACAGTACAGTTTTAACTGGCATTTGTGGATGTAACTACGTATTGTGGTACTTGACAAAGGTTTGCCAAAGTAGTCCTGAGCCCATGTGGTGATATCGCTTATAGATGAATGACGATTCTTGATGCAGTGTCGCCTGAGGATCGGAGATCACGGTTGTTCAGCTTAGGCTTGCGCCTTGTCCTTTACGCACTGAAATTCCTCCAGATTCCTTGAATCTTTTCATTGTTATGCACTGTTGAATGTGAAATATCCAAATCTCTTCATATCTTTCTTTGAGGAACATTGTTTTTAAACATTTCAATAATTTTCTCACGTATTTTTTGGCAAACTGGCGATTCTCGGCCCATCTTTGCTCCTAAAGGATTAAACCGTTTGTACCAAATCATAATTACAACCACCTGTTGACATCACCTGTTTCAAATCACATCATTATTTAACCATTTAACCTCATTACTAGCCCTAAATTGCTCCTGTCCCAACTTTTTTTGAAATGTGTTGCAGGTCTGAATGACAGGAAAGAATGCATATTTACAAATGACAAGAAGTTGACCTGACAAAACATGAAATATTTTGTGTTCATATTGTCTGCAATGAAATACAAGTCAAAGTAGATTTAGAAATCAGTTCTTTCTTTTTTTATTTGCTTTTTCCATACTGTCCCAAATTTTTCTGATTTGGGGTTGTATTTCATAAGTGATCTCTTATGTCACCCCTACTATGTGCACAGGGCTGCTCACATAAGTTTGTTTAGATGGAGACATCCCAGGCTATTCCTGTTCTTCGGTCTCTCACTACTCAGCGACGACGTCATCAGAACGAGCCGCGGCCACACTTTTTCATCCTACAGCCCATAGAACGGGCTGTTGATGATGTCATCTCTCATTCAAATACTTCTGTTCTGAAGTCTGTCTCATTTATGCTTCAGAACACTCGCTCACTAAATAATAAAGCACCACTCATTCATGACATTATAACTGACAGGAAACTGGATTTTCTCTGTCTAACCAAGACCTGACAGAACCAAATGGATTTTCTTGCAATTAACCAAGCTACCCCCCAAGGCTATAGATACATTCAAAGGTCTCGTAGTTCTGGACGTGGTGGGGGGCTGGCTGTCATACATAATGAAGATTTCAAAATAAAAATAATTTCCAGTACATGCCACTTCATTTGAGAGCATTCCCCTTGCTCTGTCTGGGCCTCTGCAGCTACAAGTGGTCCTAATCTATCGTCCGCCTAAGGAATCTGCTAGCTTCCTGCCTGAGCTTTCTGACCTTCTTGCTCTGATCTGGCCATCCTCTCCAGCTACCATCCTACTTGGTGACTTTAACATTCATGTTGACTCCAGTAATGTTTACGCTACAGAATTCTTGTCACTATTGGACTGCTTTAATTTTACACAACATGTCAACGGCCCCACACATGCTAAAGGTCATACACTGGATCTGGTATGCTCCTTAGGTATCACCCCAACCCATCTACAAACTATTGACCTGGCCATTTCTGATCACCTTGCAGTCATGTTCTCTGTTACTGTGCACAACACACACAGGAAGTGTGAGAAAGGACCATTGCATATCGAAACATTAAACAAGTATCCATACAAAACTTGTCAAACACTCTTGAAGGCCATCTGATCAGCTATTCTCCAAACTGTACAGTCGATGACTTGGTTAATGACTATAACCTGGCCTTGTCACGTAGTTTGGACTCTGTTGCCCCCCTCATTACTCGACCTGTCTCCTCCTTCTCCTGTCCTGCTCCCTGGTTTACTGCTGAACTCCGACTCATGAAGCCCACAGGATGGAGGTTGGAGAGGTTTTATAAAAAAAACTGGCCTTATTTTCCACCGGGAAGCCTATAACAACCATGTTAAGAGCTACAAAGATGCTCTGTCCAAGTCCAAAAATAACTATTATTCTACACTCATTGGAAACCAACAACATCAACCTAAACAGCGTTTTTCCACTATCAACCGCCTACTCTGCCCACTTGACAACCTTTGCCATCTGACGTTCCTGGCTTATGCTCCAGATTCCAGGATTACTTCCAGGAAAAGGTTGAATCTATCCACCAGCAACTGCAGCAGTCCAGCTCCTCTCATTCAACGACCCTCCCGCTGCTTGACACAAATTTCACAACTGCCTTCACGCCGGAGGACTCCCTTTCCTCTTTCTCCATGCTCAACACAGCTCAAGTTCTGGAGCTAGTATCAAAGGCAAAGGCTGCGACCTGCAAACAGGATCCAATGCCGACTGCACTGGTTAAGGCATGTCTTCCAACTCTGGCTCCCACCCATGTCAACATCATCAACACCTCGTTGTCTTCTGGGGTGGTCCCCACCAGCTTTAAAATTTCTGCGGTGATCCCTACACTTAAAAAGTCTGGTTTGAACCACGATGATCCAAGTCACTACCACCCAATCTTCAATTTACCATTCATCTGCAAGTTATTGGAAAGGGTCGTGGCTTCCCAACTGAACCCAGCAAAGCTACTGACAGACTCCAGTATGTACAGAACTCTGCAGCTAGGATGCTTACTTACACAAAACTTGGATCTCATATTACTCCAATCCTACATAAGCTTCATTGGCTACCAGTTAAATCATGGATCAAATATAAATTCCTCCTCCTGACGTACAAATCTCTAAATGGACTTGCACCTCAGTATCTGACTGATCTACTCCATCCTTACAATCAAGCTTGGTCCCTGCAGTCCTGCTCGCTGTCTATTGTCCATCCAATCCCTTGCTGTTTGTTAAGCTACCTTGGGTTCTGTAAAAAGGCGCTATATAAATTAAAGTTATTATTATTAAATCCTGACTGACAAGAGGAGGAGCTGGGGATGGAGAAGGGTAATTAGCTCCAGAGAAACACGATAGCAGCTGATAATACTAAAAGAGCTTATATATATATGCATGCTGTGATAGGCATCGTATTCCTATAGGTAGACGTGATCAGCTGACAGTCAGCTGATGCGAGCTTGACTAACGTGCCCCTGCCAGAACTAATGAAAAACATTAGACGAATGTCCAACTAAAATGTTTCAGGAAAAAAGTTTTTTTGCTTTGCTAACGCTTTGAGAATATTATTAAAGACCAGAAAACTTTGAACAAACTTGTAACTAATGTTCCTGGATGAACATTTGTTCATAACTTTGATCTGAGAACTTTCTCTGTCAGCTGTTTGGCTGGGTTCATTGATTATAACTCTCTATAGAAAATATCTGTTAAATCCCTATGGAAAAAATACTTCCGGAACCCAGGCAGCTGAAAAAGTAAGCAGCACGGTTGCTCTAGGAACACAAGGCTGGTTCTTTAGAGTAACTGTCTGTATAAATACTTCAAGCCAACACGACTCTTTCCTGCCCTGTTATCAGGTTCACTAAAGGAAACATTGACCCCTACATGTTTGACCCCTACATGTACATGCCCTTCGGCCTCGGGCCCAGGAACTGCATCGGGATGAGATTTGCTCAGGTGACCATGAAGCTGGCCATCGTGGAGATCCTGCAGAGGTTCGACGTCTCTGTGTGTGCGGAGACACAGGTGAGCAGACGGATTGGTCTCTGGAATCAGTGTTTGTTCGTTGGCCAACACTGACCTTCTCTTGCTCTTCACAGGTTCCTCTGGAGCTCGGCCTCAGTGGTCTACTGGCTCCCAAAGACCCCATCAAGCTCAAACTCAAGCCTCGGACAGCTCCAGACGTCTGCAACAACACATCGTAGCACAGCTCGTCCACTGCTCACTTCTCTTTCCGTCCGAGGAGAAGGTTTGATGGGTCTTTTAAAATAAAAGAATATACGTAGTCTCTAGTCTTCAGTGAAGAGAAAGATTAGACTCTGAGGTTCTCTTGGCCTTTCAGACTCAGACTGAGAGCTTAGTTTACTTCAGTAGTGAATGTGTGACAGATTCAGGTGTCGCCTGGGACTTGTGTTTAAGGGTTTTACTTTGATGACTGAGAAAACTGAAGAAATTAGATTAAACTGTTAAGAAATTATATGGAAATGAGCAAGTTTTACTTTGAAATAAAGTCTGCAGAAATGTATCTGACGTGTGTGTGTGTTTGTGTGTCATGTCTTTTAAAAACACTTTTATAGCATTTAACCTTCAAATTATCTATCCAAAACAAATCGTCATCATCAATTACCACATCTATCATTTTAAAAAAAGAGGAAGCACAATCAACCTACTGACATTCCTCCATTTGGCCCTGTCCTTCCTTCCCAACATGTCCAAAATCTTTTATCTTTGGGGTATCTTTGCCCCAATCCTCTGGCGTTATCTCGCGAGCATCAGGCCAAACAAACTGGTCCCAGCCAGTCGAATTTCACCAAGTACCACCCCAAAGTCTCTAGTTCCTGGGGAAAGTTCCTGCGGTGGAAACGTGGCTTAAATTAATGCGTTCGAGCCACTCAAACCAGCAACAGATAAAGGAACAAAATCATCTAAATCAGACTGTACTTTGCTGTTTGATGATCATCCAACATCAAACAACGATTACAGTATTAAACCGACGTGTCAGAGGTGAATATTTAAAGGTTATAAAGCGTTTAATGCTTTACATTATGTAAGCGCATGTTATCACTTGAGAAAACGGCTCGGGTTATGTATATAACCCTTGTTCCCTGAGAAAGGGAACGAGCACTGCGTCGGAACGACGAATTTGGGGATGCTCCCTAAGCATCAGCGAATCTGAAGTCTGAATAAACACTAGTCCAATCCGATTGGCGTGCGTGATGACGTCACTGTGACGGCGTACCCGGAAGTATAAAAGGGGAGCCGGCGCAAAATGGCGGCAGCTATTCCTTCTATAGGAGAGGAACACACACACACACACACACACACTCATTCACTGCTATAGGAGAGGAAGACACACACACACACACACACACACTCATTCACTGCTATAGGAGAGGAACACACACACACACACACACACACACACACACTCATTCACTGCTATAGGAGAGGAAGACACACACACACACACACACACACACACTCATTCACTGCTATAGGAGAGGAACACACACACACACACACACACACACACACACACACACACATATTGTGTTTCCATGTTTTATGGGGACATTCCATAGGCGTAATGGTTTTTATACTGTACAAACCGTATTTTCTATCCCCCTACACTGCCCCTGCCCCTAAACCTACCCATCACACACACACACACACACACACACACACACACACACACACACACACACACACACACACACACACACACACACACACACACACACACACTGCCCCTGCCCCTAAACCTACCCATCACAGGAGACTGCACAGTTTACTTTCTGTGAAAAAAACCTCATCCTATGTGATTTATAAGCATTTTGAAAAGTGAGGACATGGGGAACGTCCTCATATTTCACCCTCTTTTTGTAATACCTATGTCATACCCATGTCATTATACACATTTGTGTCCTGATGGGAGTTTGCCCAACCAGTCCACATGTGTTTTGTGGATTTGGAGAAGGCATTCGACCGTGTTCCTCGTGGCATCCTGTGGAGGGTGCTCTGGGAGTATGGGGTTGGCGGCCCCCTGCTCAGAGCTGTTCGTTCCCTGTATGACCGGAGCAAGAGCTTGGTTCGCATTGCCGGCAGTAAGTCAGACCTGTTCCCGGTGCATGTTGGACTCCGGCAGGGCTGCCCTTTGTCACCGGTTCTGTTCATAATTTTTATTTTTTATCTGAGCTGTAAGGCAAAGCTCTCGATTTACCGGTCGATCTACGTTCCTACTCTCACCTATGGTCATGAGCTGTGGGTCATGACCGAAAGGACAAGATCCCGGATACAGGCGGACGAAATTAGCTTTCTCCGTAGGGGTGGCCGGGCGCTCCTTAGAGATAGGGTGAGAAGCTCGGTCACTCGGGAGGAGCTCAGAGTAGAGCCGCTCCTCCACATCGAGAGGAGCCAGCTGAGGTGGCTAGGGCATCTATTTCGGATGCCTCCTGGACACCTTCCCAGGGAGGCCCCGGGGAAGAGCTAGGACACGCTGGAGGGATTATGTCTCCCGGCTGGTCTGGGAACGCCTCGGGTTCCCCGGAAGAGCTGGAGGAAGTGGCTAGGGAGAGGGAAGTCTGGGCGTCTCTGCTTAGACTGTTGCCCCCGCGACCCGGCCCCGGATAAGCGGAAGATAATGGATGGATGGATGGATGGATGGATGGATGTCCTGATATTTCACAAAAACATGCCCACACACACACACACACACACTCATTCACTGCTATAGGAGAGCAACACACACACACACACACACACACTCATTCACTGCTATAGGAGAGGAACACACACACACACACACACACACACACACACTCATTCACTGCTATAGGAGAGGAAGACACACACACACACACACACACTCATTCACTGCTATAGGAGAGGAAGAATTGGCTAAACTCGTTAATTCATCTAAATCAACAACATGTATCCTTGACCCTATACCGACTAGGCTATTAAAAGAGATGCTACCAGAGGTCATGGATCCTCTTCTTAATATCATTAATTCATCTTTGTCTAAGTTGGCTATTATTAAACCACTTATTAAAAAAAAACGCAACTTGATCCTACAGAATTAGTCAATTACAGCCCAATCTCAAATCTCCCCTTTCTGTCAGAGATACTTGAAAAGGCTGTGTCTTCACAATTATGCTCCTTTTTAGAAAGAAATGGAATCTGTGAGGATTTCCAGTCAGGATTTAGACCGTATCATAGTACTGAGACTGCTCTCATCAGAGTTACAAATGATTTACTCTTATCATCTGATCGTGGTTGTATCTCTCTATTAGTGTTACTCGATCTTAGCGCTGCATTCGATACTATCGATCACAATATTCTTCAGAATAGACTCGAGGATTATGTAGGCATTAGTGGACCTGCATTGGCATGGTTTAAATCTTACTTATCTGACCGTTATCAGTTTGTAGCAGTAAATGAAGAGACGTCACACCGATCACAAGTTTAGTATGGAGTACCGCAAGGCTCAGTGTTAGGGCCATTGCTCTTCACCCTGTACATGCTACCACTGGGAGATATTATTAGGAAGCATGGCGTTAGATTTCATTGTTATGCTGATGATACTCAGCTCTATATTTCTTCACGCCCAGAAGAAACTAACTAATTCACAAGATTAACGGAATGTATAGCTGATACAAAACATTGGATTGACTAATAATTTCCTACTACTAAATTCAGAAAAAAAAAACAGATTCTAATCATTGGACACAAAAACCTCAGCAAGTAGTGCCCTAGAATACTGTCTAACCCTCGATGGCTGCTCTGTCAAGTCCTCGTCGTCAGTGAGGAACCTGGGTGTGCTCTTTGATACCAATCTTTCGTTTGAAAGCCACGTTTCTAGCATCTGTAAAACTGCATTCTACCATCTTAAAAATATATCTAAATTACGGCGCATGCTCTCAATGCAAAATGCTGAACAGTTAATACATGCGTTCATGAGCTCAAGGGTAGATTATTGTAATGTTCTACTGGGTGGTTGCCCTGCTCGCCTAATAAATAAACTCCAGCTGGTCCAAAACGCAGCAGCTCGAGTTCTTACTAGAACCAGGAAGTGTGATCACATAAGCCCGGTTCTGTCAACACTGACATCGCATACATTTTAAAATCTTGCTTATTACTTATAAAGCAATAAATGGTTTAGCTCCCCAGTACTTGAGCGAGCTCTTAACACATTATACTCCATCACGTCTACTGCGCTCTCTAAACTCTGACCTGCTGATAATACCTAGAATATCAAAATCAACTGCAGGCGGTCGATCCTTTTCCTAAACTCTTCTTAGCATGTTCGGGAAGCAGACACACTCTGTCAGTTTAAATCTAGACTAAAAGCTCTTTAACCTGGCATTCACAGAAAATGATCAATTCCATTATTCAAATCAGTTAAATGCATTAACTAGGTCAGGAACTGGGAACACTTCCCATAACACTTGATGTACTCGTTACATCATAAGAAGAATGGCATCTACGCTAAAGTTAGTCTCTCTGTTTATCCTGAGGTTTACTGCAGTCAGCCGGATCCGGCTGTATCCAGATCAGATGTTGGACCTGCGCCTGGACATGACCAACGCATCCTGAAGTGTCTGTAGAGACCGTGTTAATTAGACTCTGCCCTGTGAAGGCCTCCTTCACTTCACTTTCCCTCTATGCAGATTAAAACGTTATAGAAATATTCAGAAACAACAACAAAAAAAAACTCTGTAAACACTTGACTTGACGCTTTCACTTTTCTTGAATTTCTCCCTAATCTAGCTTATGCTACTCTGAGTAATCATGGGTGAACAAATAGGCATAAGTGCATTTGAATTTAAACAACCTGGTACTTGACGTGAAAATGATAACTGCGTTAGGCTGAAACTAGCAAAAAAACACATGGCATGCGACTGGCACCACATTGCATGTTCGTCTGATCGGACCACACGAGCTAGTCTTCGCTCCACACGTGCATCAATGAGCCTGAGCCGCCCATGACCCTGTGGCCGGTTCTACACTGTTCCTTCCTTGGAGCACTTTTGATAGATCCTGACCACTGCAGACCGGGAACATCCCACAAGAGCTGCAGTTTTGGAGATGCTCTGACCCAGTCGTCTAGCCATCACAATCTGGCCCTTGTCAAACTCACTCAAATCCTTACGATTGGCCATTTCTCCTGCTTCTAACACATCAACTTTGAGGACAAAATGTTCACTTGCTGCCTAATTTATCCCACCCACTAACAGGTGATGAAGAGATCATCAGTGCTATTCACTTCATCGGTCAGTGGTCATAATTGTTATGGTACGAGACACAGAAACAGGAAGATATATAATAAAATGAGGTTTATTTGGCAAACTGGAATGAATGGGAATCGTCAGGTGAGTATAGTCAATGAGTTTGGAGAATGAAGAAAAAAGGTGATACAGATACTGATTGTAATGTTGGTTGAGGAGATTGTGGATGGCGAAGCTGGGGATTCTGGGAGCAGACAGCGTGGTATGGAAACCGAAACTGGAGAGAGACGAGGAGAGGATGGCGAGGAACCAACACGGAAGACAAAGAAGACACATTGAATCAGGTAAGAGCAGGTAACGAAGCTGGATACAGGGAGTTGAATCCTTACTCAAACGAGACCAGGCAGTGAGTGAATTCAAAATAACTCAAGATTTCATGCATAACCCTGTTCATTCAGCTCAGAATATCTCACATTGGGTGTCTCTGCCAAACTCTTGTGGAAAAATAATAATATAATATTATTTTTTAAGGACTCTTGCTATTAGATGGACTTATAGATATATATGGATCAAATCAGCTATTCCTCCAATTTATCTGTTTGTTATGCACACATGTAGACATTATACAATATTTTTTTAGTAGCTTAGTTTTAATTAAAAAAAAAAAATTGTTTAGTGTTTTTAGGTTTTTTTGTGTATACTAAAGGATTCCTTGCATTCCTAAGGGGGTCAAATAGACCCGCAAGGGACGGATTTTTACTTTTTTAAATTTCAACCATTTAAACTTCTCGGGTCCAGTCAAAATCAAGTAGCCGAGGAACGGCCAATGGGGATAGTTTCTGTGAAAGTGTCTCATTATTGAGCTCGTCTGATGCAGGAATGACACACTTCTGTAGCATCTGACTGGTTTCAAAGCTTTGACCTGCTTATCACAATCCCTGGAGAACATGTCCAGACAGACCTGTGTGCTCATAAACACATACAGTGTTACAACAGTGCAGCCGGAGAGCTGTAAAACAGGAACAGTCTTCCTCCCCCTCCTTTGTTACTTGGATTACAACACAATGTCATGTGTGCCATAACTTCAGTGACTGATGATTTTCAGAGCATGATTCAGAGCATGATGATTTTCCAGGAAAGACAAGCCATAGAATAAGAGGGGATTACCAGTATTAGTAAAAACACACACTACTTTGTCCTAATGAGACTCAAGCAGCCTGAAAAAAACACCTTCTAGTGCATGAACATGGCAAACTTCAGGTTATAGAAATTAAATAAACATTCATCTAATCTGGAGATTCACACTGACAGAACAGACTCAAGAACATCTGTGAATACAGAATATACTCGTTCAAGATCATGTGATTTCTCTTTCCTCTGGGATTCATGACTTTAGCTCTGAGAATCAAAACAGACATAATCTGTGATATATCTGAGGGAAAGAGACACCAAAAGAGCAGAGAAATAGAAAACAAACACAAACGTGTGGAACTGTGACTAGTGAGCTGCTGTTGCAGTGGTTTGATGAGGAGTCTGGTCAGAGGTGAGCCGTGATGCCGTGGGTGTGTTTGTCAGTGTGTGCAGATGTAACAGAGGCCAGCTAGTAGTTGCTGTGCGAGTAAACCTCACTCCTCTGATCTCAAGAGACGCTCTTAGCGACTGATGCTAGGGGTTGCAGCCTTTAGCCTCCTTGTTAGAGTGTCTGACTCTCATGCCGGCGGACCCGGGTTCGAGTCCCGCTTGGAGTGGGGCGGTTCGAACAGGAGGGGTTACACAGAGATTGAACACGCTCCGGCTCTCAGTGTTTGCGTGTTCTCGAGTAGGTATTGTGTAACCTGAGAGCTGAATAAAGCTCCTGCTCCTCCTCGCTGTGTGTGATTCTAGTCTGAGCGTCCCAGGATCAGAGACCATGAGCTTCGGTCTGTTCTTCTCCGCTGAAACATGGGCTCTGCTCGTGCTGTTGGTGACGCTTCTGGTTATGTAAGTGACTCGTGACACTCTACTAATCTCAATAATTAGCTCAAGAATCTTGAAAAAAATGTATTGATTAGTAACTCGTTTGACTCATGTGAAGGGCTGAAGCTAACAGGAAACTTTCACAAACAACATTTTCATAATGTAATACGAATTTTAGTGAAACGTTCTCTAAACATATTTTGTCATCTGGGATGGTTTTGTTCAAATGGTTTTGCTGTCACTTCCAGATATGGATCCTGGACTCACAGTCATTTCAAGAAGTTGGGAATACAGGGTCCCAAACCCATCCCGTTCTTCGGAACAATGCTGAGATATAGAGAGGTGAGTTTATTTTAAAGCAAATGCAGAATGAGGCTATCAAAGGTTCGTTACAGATCCATGTGAATCTAACGTGAACCTGTTGGCGTATAATACACGGATTATACTATAGTTTTTTAATCTTCTGAACGTGTCTAAATGTGAACCTGTCTGTCGTGTGCTTTCAGGGGTTTCATAACTTCGATCTCTAGTGTTTCAGGAAGTACGGACGAGTCTGGGGGTGAGTGTGAGATGGATGACACTTCACTGATCAATCTCAATGAATCGTCTGAAAGGAGACTATCAGAACATATGAAACAGAAATTATGCTGCTGTATGCATCTGTTTAAAATTAAACATGTTTGAAGTTTCAACATTATGAGATCAGTAAGATCTGTAATGAAGAGCCGAGGTCATAATGATAATAAAAGAGAATCAATCATACAGTTATAATGAACTGAATGATTCTTCTGATTGTAATGCTTCTCTGAATTGCTTGTGTCTCTCAGTATCTACGATGCGAGGCAGCCTGTGCTGTGCATCATGGATCAATCCATCATCAAAACCATCCTGATTAAAGAATGTTACTCTCTCTTCACCAACAGAAGGGTAAAATCACCTTCATCTTCATCATCATTCTGAATTGAAATCGTTTTGGTCAAATACTGAAATGATCTACTGAGCTCTTTGAAATGCAGATTATTTTGTTAATATTGAAATACTACGGAGCAAAGGTGGCCTAGGTGGAGATGATTTAAAAAAGCAAGATGGGAAGAAAAGGTTTTTCAGGGAACGCAAAAGATTTGAGAAGGAACTCAAAGTTTCTCTGGGAACGCAAAAGATTTGAGAGGGAATGCAAAGTTTCTCAGGGAACAAAAAAGATTTGAGAGGGAACTCAAAGTTTCTCAGGGAACAAAAAAGATTTGAGAGGGAACTCAAAATTTCTCTGGGAACACAAAAGATTTGAGAGGGAATGCAAAGTTTCTCAGGGAACAAAAAAGATTTGAGAGGGAACTCAAAGTTTCTCAGGGAACAAAAAAGATTTGGGAGGGAACTCAAAGTTTCTCAGGGAGCGCAAAAGATTTGAGAGGGAACTCAAAGTTTCTCAGGGAACAAAAAAGATTTGGGAGGGAACTCAAGTTTCTCAGGGAGCGCAAAAGATTTGAGAGGGAACTCAAAGTTTCTCAGGGAACAAAAAAGATTTGGGAGGGAACTCAAAGTTTCTCAGGGAGCGCAAAAGATTTGAGAGGGAACTCAAAGTTTCTCAGACAAACAAAAAAGATTTGAGAGGGAACTCAAAGTTTCTCAGGGAGCGCAAAAGATTTTAGAGGGAAATCAAAGTTTCTCAGGGAACAAAAAAGATTTGGGAGGGAACTCAAAGTTTCTCAGGGAACAAAAAAGATTTGAGAGGGAACTCCAAGTTTCTCTGGGAACACAAAAGATTTGAGAGGGAACTCAAAGTTTCTCAGGGAGCGCAAAAGATTTGAGAGGGAAATCAAAGTTTCTCAGGGAACAAAAAAGATTTGGGAGGGAACTCAAAGTTTCTCAGGGAACAAAAAAGATTTGAGAGGGAACTCCAAGTTTCTCAGGGAGCGCAAAAGATTTGAGAGGGAACTCAAAGTTTCTCAGGGAACAAAACAGATTTGGGAGGGAACTCCAAGTTTCTCAGGGAGTGCAAAAGATTTGAGAGAGAACTCAAAGTGTTGCTTTTTATTAATCATGTTAATGTTTTCTGGCCAGTGGAACAACATGTTACAGTTTGTGCTTCTGTTGTCATCTTCACTGTGTCCACATTCGTCCTCTGATCTGGCAGAACTTCCGTCTGAACGGGCCCCTGTACGACGCTGTGTCCATCGTTGAAGACGATGACTGGAGGAGAATCCGCAGTGTCCTTTCAGAGGCAACATTCACCACATTATCACTACAGTAATAATCTCTTTCTCTTGCCTGCTCAGGTTCTTCGGTGCGTACAGTATGGATGTGGTGACCAGCACGGCGTTCAGCGTGGACATCGACTCCCTCAACAACCCCAAAGATCCATTCGTGACCAACATTAAGAAAATGTTGAAGTTTGACTTACTGAACCCTGTGTTCCTGATCAGTGGTAAAGGACTCAACTAGTCCTGTCAGATAAACACAATTCAAAAGCTAACGTAGGAAACTGAAGGCTAAAACAATGTTCCATTAATGTTACTGGAAGAATGTTTGTTCATAACTTTGAGAGAATATTCCCTGTTAAGACCTTTTACAATTTATTTTGTAGCTATGTTTCCTTTCATCACCCCCCTCATGGAGAAAATGGATTTTGCCTTTTTCCCGACATCTGTGATGGATTTCTTCTACGCAGCCTTGCAGAAGATCAAGTCTGAAAGAGTGGTCAGCGATCACAAGAAGGTACAAACAAACACTAAACATGAACAACTATATAATCCTGCTGTTCTAAACCACGGTTCTCATTTCTTGCAGAAGAGAGTTGACTTCCTGCAGCTGATGGTCGATTCTCAGACGGCAGGGAAAACTCTGCCTGGTGAGGACCACACGGAGAAAGGTGAAGTATCTCAGATGGGTTACCATTCTTCCATATGTGAAGACTCGTACCTTAAACCGTGTCCTGTGCAGGTCTGAGCGACCTCGAGATCTTATCGCAGTCCATGATCTTCATCTTGGCCGGTTCTGAGACCAGCAGCAGCACTCTGGCGTTCTTCTTCTACAATCTCGCAACCAACCCAGAGGCCATGGAGAAACTGCAGGAGGAGATAGACGAGACCTTCCCGAATAAGGTAGCACTCCAGTGAATCACTCTTTGGGTTCGGTGTGATGAGACTTTAACCATTGATTATGTGTTGAAGGCCCCGGTGGACTACGAAGCTGTTATGAACATGGACTATCTGGACGCTGCGCTGAACGAGTCCCTCCGGCTGTTCCCTGTCGCTGCTCGACTCGAGCGGGTCTGCAAGAAAACGGTGGACATCAACGGCCTCCTCATCCCTAAAGACATGGTCGTCATGATCCCGACCTACGCCCTCCACAGAGACCCGGATTACTGGAGTGACCCCGAGAGCTTCAAGCCGGAGAGGTCAGGATGGGTTTCTCCTGTCTCACTCATTGTATGGTTCTGGTGAAGCTGCACCAGCAACAATAAAGCACAACAGTCTGTTCTGGATGTGAAAATCACATTCATTCTCTCCATAGGGGAATTCATTTTCATTTTCATTTTTTTTAAATTGTGAGCTACATTGTCATGGATGGTATCTGCTTTTGCTGAAGCCATCATCCACATTATTTCAGATTAATTTGTAAGGATGCACCGATAGGAACATTTTGGCTGATACGGATTATTCTTTATATTTGAAAGTCGATTGACAAATAAATAAATACAAATCCAATTTTTTATATAATTTTTGAGAGCTTGATTACAAAAACAAAAGTCTCACCATTAAATCGTTGTCCCAAGCACGAAATTATGATGTTCCCATTATAATTTTAAATAGTCTATATGACAGACATGTTGCATTTAACAGTATTTAATTAAAGGGGTACTTCAGCGCTGGGAAGATGAATCTGTATTTAAACTGGGTCATTAATTTAGTAGAAATGTGAAATTATTATTGAATTTGGTGCCTTCTAGACTGAGAAAACACAGAAAATGTATTTTTGTCTCATGGGGATGAAAGACAACAATTCCCAGAATGCACTTCTTCACTGCCCTACTCTAGGCGTGGCTAGTCGGCTACTGGATTACTGGATCACTTGCCCACCACGTTCATTTTCAGAAAATCAGTTCAGTTAGAGACACTACAATTAAAAACTGAACGTGTCTGTTCGATATAATGCGAGTGAGCCGATTGAGTGTCACGGCACAAACGCATCAGGATCGGATTACATTCATCACATTGGCTGAGGTAATCGCGGGATTCACGACCGCATTCACAGCAGCTGATCAGTCTGGCGCGTGTTCAGTTCATGTCTTTGGAAGCTTAACTTTCATAGGAAGTTCATTTTAAAAGTTGAAACACTCCCTTTGGTCTCCACCGCTCCGTTTACATGAATCTCCGCCGCTCCCGAGCCGAGTGCTGTGAGTGCGATATTGAAAACATGTGGAAATAGCGCCTCCTGCTGGCTGTAGTCTTCAGCCTCTGGACAAAAACTCCTCCGATGACGCAAAATGACGATATTTGCGTCATCGGAGGAGTTTCAGAAATAAAATACATAATTCTCTGCCTCAGGGTCATATGAGGGGGAAGTACGATAATTTGAATATACTCCCGGGTTTCTACTGATACAAAGCTTAATGCTAATCGCTGAAGTAACCGTTTAAGTACAACCCCAAATCAGAAAAGGTTGGGAAAGTATGGAAAACGCATTTTACTTTGACTTATATTTCATTGCAGACAATATGCCCAAAAAATATTTCATGTTTTGTCTGGTCAACTTCATGTCATTTGTAAATATGCATCCTTTCCTGTCATTCAGACCTGCAACACATTTTAAAAAAAGTTGGGACAGTAAAGCATTTACCACTTTGTAATGTTGCCATTCCTTTTCACAACACTTAAAAGACGTTTAGGGACTGAAGACACCAAGTGATGAAGTGTTTCAGGTGTAATTTTGTCCCATTCTTCCTGCAAACAAGTCTTAAGGTGGGCACCAGTACGGGGTCTTCCACACATTCTCTATTGGAGACAGGTCGGGACTGCAGGCGGGCCAGTCAAGGACCCGTACCCTCTTCCTCCGCAGCCAGGACACTGTAATGTGTGCAGAATGTGGTTTTGCATTGTCTTGTTGAAATATGCATGGACGTCCCTGGAAAAGATGTCTTCTTGAAGGCAGCATATAATGCTCCAAAATCTCTATGTACTTTTCAGCATTAATGGTGCCTTCACAGAAGTGCAAGTTACCTTTGCCAAGGGCTCTGACTCAACCCCATACCATGACAGACCCTGGCTTTGGGACTTGTTGCTGGTAACAGTCTGGATGATCCTTTTCTTCTTTGGTCCGGAACACACGGTGTCCATTCCTCCCAAAAAATACCTGAAATACTGATTCATCTGACCACAGTACACGTTTCCACTGTGTGATGGTCCATCCCAGATGCCTCCGAGCCCAGAGAAGTCGACGGCGCTTCTGGACACTGTTAACATAGGGCTTCCTTTTGGCACAGTACAGTTTTAACTGGCATTTGTGGATTTAACTACGTATTGTGGTACTTGACAAAGGTTTGCCAAAGTAGTCCTGAGCCCATGTGGTGATATCGCTTATAGATGAATGACGATTCTTGATGCAGTGTCGCCTGAGGATCGGAGATCACGGTTCAGCTTAGGCTTGCGCCTTGTCCTTTACGCACTGAAATTCCTCCAGATTCCTTGAATCTTTTCATTGTTATGCACTGTTGAATGTGAAATATCCAAATCTCTTCATATCTTTCTTTGAGGAACATTGTTTTTAAACATTTCAATAATTTTCTCACGTATTTTTTGGCAAACTGGCGATTCTCGGCCCATCTTTGCTCCTAAAGGATTAAACCGTTTGTACCAAATCATAATTACAACCACCTGTTGACATCACCTGTTTCAAATCACATCATTATTTAACCATTTAACCTCATTACTAGCCCTAAATTGCTCCTGTCCCAACTTTTTTTGAAATGTGTTGCAGGTCTGAATGACAGGAAAGAATGCATATTTACAAATGACAAGAAGTTGACCAGACAAAACATGAAATATTTTGTGTTCATATTGTCTGCAATGAAATACAAGTCAAAGTAGATTTAGAAATCAGTTCTTTCTTTTTTTATTTGCTTTTTCCATACTGTCCCAAATTTTTCTGATTTGGGGTTGTATTTCATAAGTGATCTCTTATGTCACCCCTACTATGTGCACAGGGCTGCTCACATAAGTTTGTTTAGATGGAGACATCCCAGGCTATTCCTGTTCTTCGGTCTCTCACTACTCAGCGACGACGTCATCAGAACGAGCCGCGGCCACACTTTTTCATCCTACAGCCCATAGAATGATGTCATCTCTCATTCAAATACTTCTGTTCTGAAGTCTGTCTCATTTATGCTTCAGAACACTCGCTCACTAAATAATAAAGCACCACTCATTCATGACATTATAACTGACAGGAAACTGGATTTTCTCTGTCTAACCAAGACCTGACAGAACCAAATGGATTTTCTTGCAATTAACTACCCCCAAGGCTATAGATACATTCAAAGGTCTCATAGTTCTGGACGTGGTGGGGGGCTGGCTGTCATACATAATTAAGATTTTAAAATAAAATAATTTCCAGTACATGCCACTTCATTTGAGTGCATTCCCTTGCTCTGTCTGGGCCTCTGCAGCTACAAGTGGTCCTAATCTATCGTCCGCCTAAGGAATCTGCTAGCTTCCTGCCTGAGCTTTCTGACCTTCTTGCTCTGATCTGGCCATCCTCTCCAGCTACCATCCTACTTGGTGACTTTAACATTCATGTTGACTCCAGTAATGTTTACGCTACAGAATTCTTGTCACTATTGGACTGCTTTAATTTTACACAACATGTCAACGGCCCCACACATGCTAAAGGTCATACACTGGATCTGGTATGCTCCTTAGGTATCACCCCAACCCATCTACAAACTATTGACCTGGCCATTTCTGATCACCTTGCAGTCATGTTCTCTGTTACTGTGCACAACACACACAGGAAGTGTGAGAAAAGGACCATTGCATATCAAACATTAAACAAGTATCCATACAAAACTTGTCAAACACTCTTGAAGGCCATCTGATCAGCTATTCTCCAAACTGTACAGTCGATGACTTGGTTAATGACTATAACCTGGCCTTGTCACGTAGTTTGGACTCTGTTGCCCCCCTCATTACTCAACCTGTCTCCTCCTTCTCCTGTCCTGCTCCCTGGTTTACTGCTGAACTCCGACTCATGAAGCCCACAGGATGGAGGTTGGAGAGGTTTATAAAAAAACTGGCCTTATTTTCCACCGGGAAGCCTATAACAACCATGTTAAGAGCTACAAAGATGCTCTGTCCAAGTCCAAAAATAACTATTATTCTACACTCATTGGAAACCAACAACATCAACCTAAACAGCGTTTTTCCACTATCAACCGCCTACTCTGCCCACTTGACAACCTTTGCCATCTGACGCCTGGCTTATGCTCCAGATTCCAGGATTACTTCCAGGAAAAGGTTGAATCTATCCACCAGCAACTGCAGCAGTCCAGCTCCTCTCATTAAACGACCCTCCCGCTGCTTGACACAAATTTCACAACTGCCTTCACGCCGGAGGACTCCCTTTCCTCTTTCTCCATGCTCAACACAGCTCAAGTTCTGGAGCTAGTGTCAAAGGCAAAGGCTGCGACCTGCAAACAGGATCCAATGCCGACTGCACTGGTTAAGGCATGTCTTCCAACTCTGGCTCCCACCCATGTCAACATCATCAACACCTCGTTGTCTTCTGGGGTGGTCCCCACCAGCTTTAAAATTTCTGCGGTGATCCCTACACTTAAAAAGTCTGGTTTGAACCACGATGATCCAAGTCACTACCACCCAATCTTCAATTTACCATTCATCTGCAAGTTATTGGAAAGGGTCGTGGCTTCCCAACTGAACCCAGCAAAGCTACTGACAGACTCCAGTATGTACAGAACTCTGCAGCTAGGATGCTTACTTACACAAAACTTGGATCTCATATTACTCCAATCCTACATAAGCTTCATTGGCTACCAGTTAAATCATGGATCAAATATAAATTCCTCCTCCTGACGTACAAATCTCTAAATGGACTTGCACCTCAGTATCTGACTGATCTACTCCATCCTTACAATCAAGCTTGGTCCCTGCGGTCCTGCTCGCTGTCTATTGTCCATCCAATCCCTTGCTGTTTGTTAAGCTACCTTGGGTTCTGTAAAAAGGCGCTATATAAATTAAAGTTATTATTATTATTAAATACTGACTGACAAGAGGAGGAGCTGGGGATGGAGAAGGTAATTAGCTCCAGAGAAACACGATAGCAGCTGATAATACTAAAAGAGCTTATGTATATATGCATGCTGTGATAGGCATAGTATTCCTATAGGTAGACGTGATCAGCTGACAGTCAGCTGATGCAAGCTTGACTAACGTGCCCTGCCAGAACTAATGAAAAACATTAGACGAATGTCCAACTAAAATGTTTCAGGAAAAAAGTTTTTTTGCTAACGCTTTGAGAATATTATTAAAGACCAGAAAACTTTGAACAAACTTGTAACTAATGTTCCTGGATGAACATTTGTTCATAACTTTGATCTGAGAACTTTCTCTGTCAGCTGTTTGGGTTGGTTCATTGATTATAACTCTCTATAGAAAATATCTGTTAAATCCCTATGGAAAAAATACTTCCGGAACCCAGGCAGCTGAAAAAGTAAGCAGCACGGTTGCTCTAGGAACACAAGGCTGGTTCTTTAGAGTAACTGTCTGTATAAATACTTCAAGCCAACGCGACTCTTTCCTGCCCTGTTATCAGGTTCACTGAAGGAAACAAGGAGTCGATTGACCCCTACATGTACATGCCCTTCGGCCTCGGGCCCAGGAACTGCATCGGGATGAGATTTGCTCAGGTGACCATGAAGCTGGCCATCGTGGAGATCCTGCAGAGGTTCGACGTCTCTGTGTGTGAGGAGACACAGGTGAGCAGACGGATTGGTCTCTGGAATCAGTGTTTGTTCGTTGGCCAACACTGACCTTCTCTTGCTCTTCACAGGTTCCTCTGGAGCTCGGCCTCAGTGGTCTACTGGCTCCCAAAGACCCCATCAAGCTCAAACTCAAGCCTCGGACAGCTCCAGACGTCTGCAACAACACATCGTAGCACAGCTCGTCCTCTGCTCACTTCTCTTTCCGTCCGAGGAGAAGGTTTGATGGGTCTTTTAAAATAAAAGAATATACGTAGTCTCTAGTCTTCAGTGAAGAGAAAGATTAGACTCTGAGGTTCTCTTGGCATTTAGACTCAGACTGAGAGCTTAGTTTACTTCAGTAGTGAATGTGTGACAGATTCAGGTGTCGCCTGGGACTTGTGTTTAAGGGTTTTACTTTGATGACTGAGAAAACTGAAGAAATTAGATTAAACTGTTAAGAAATTATATGGAAATGAGCAAGTTTTACTTTGAAATAAAGTCTGCAGAAATGTATCTGACGTGTGTGTGTGTTTGTGTGTCATGTCTTTTAAAAACACTTTTATAGCATTTAACCTTCAAATTATCTATCCAAAACAAATCGTCATCATCAATTACCACATCTATCTTTTAAAAAGAGGAAGCACAATCAACCTACTGACATTCCTCCATTTGGCCCTGTCCTTCCTTCCCAACATGTCCAAAATCTTTTATCTTTGGGGTATCTTTGCCGCAATCCTCTGGCGTTATCTCGCGAGCATCAGGCCAAACAAACTGGTCCCAGCCAGTCGAATTTCACCAAGTACCACCCCAAAGTCTCTAGTTCCTGGGGAAAGTTCCTGCGGTGGAAAGCGTGGCTTAAATTAATGCGTTCGAGCCACTCAAACCAGCAACAGATAAAGGAACAAACAATCATCTAAATCAGACTGTACTTTGCTGTTTGATGATCATCCAACATCAAACAACGATTACAGTATTAAACCGACGTGTCAGAGGTGAATATTTAAAGGTTATAAAGCGTTTAATGCTTTACATTATGTAAGCGCATGTTATCACTTGAGAAACGGCTCGGTTATGTATATAACCCTTGTTCCTGAGAAAGGAACGAGCACTGCGTCGAACGACGAATTTGGGGATGCTCCTAAGCATCAGCGAATCTGAAGTCTGAATAAACACTAGTCCAATCCGATTGGCGTGCGTGATGACGCGTCACTGTGACGCGTCCGGAAGTATAAAAGGAGCCGCGCAAAATGGCGGCAGCTATTCCTTCTATAGGAGAGGAACACACACACACACACACACACTCATTCACTGCTATAGGAGAGGAAGACACACACACACACACACACACACTCATTCACTGCTATAGGAGAGGAACACACACACACACACACACACATATTGTGTTTCCATGTTTTATGGGGACATTCCAGAGGCGTAATGGTTTTTATACTGTACAAACCGTATTTTCTATCCCCCTACACTGCCCCTGCCCCTAAACCTACCCATCACACACACACACACACACACACACACACACACACACACACACACACACACACACACACTGCCCCTGCCCCTAAACCTACCCATCACAGGAGACTGCACAGTTTACTTTCTGTGATAAAAACCTCATCCTGTGTGATTTATAAGCATTTTGAAAAGTGAGGACATGGGGAACGTCCTCATATTTCACCCTCTTTTGTAACACCTGTGTCATACCCATGTCATTATACACATTTGTGTCCTTCCTTCCCAACATGTCCAAAATCTTTATGAGTCTTTCGTTCCTCTGGCGTTATCTCATGACATCAGGCCAAACAAGAGCTGGCCTGATTTCACCAGTACCAGTCAGACCTGTTCGGTGCATGTTGGACTCCGGCAGCCCTTTGTCACCGGTTCTGTTCATAATTTTTATTTTTATCTGAGCTGTAAGGTCAACAACGATTACAGTATTAAACCGACGTGTCAGAGGTGAATATTTAAAGGTTATAAAGCGTTTAATGCTTTACATTATGTAGCGCATGTTATCACTTGAAAACGGCTCGGGTTATGTATATAACCCTTGTTCCTGGAGAAAGGAGCAGGCACTGCGTCGGAGCAGCCAATTTGAGATGCTCCTAAGCATCAGCGAATCTGAAGTCTGAATAAACACTAGTCCAATCCGATTGGCGTGCGTGATGACGCTCACTGTGAATGGCGTACCGGAAGTATAAAGGGGCAAAATGGCGCAGCTATTCCTTCTATAGGAGAGGAACACACACACACACACACACACTCATTCACTGCTATGGATGGATGGATGGATGTCCTGATATTTCACAAAAACATGCCCACACACACACACACACACACACTCATTCACTGCTATAGGAGAGGAACACACACACACACACACACACACACACACACACTCATTCACTGCTATAGGAGAGGAAGACACACACACACACACACACACACACTCATTCACTGCTATAGGAGAGGAACACACACACACACACACACACACACACACACACACACACACACATATTGTGTTTCCATGTTTTATGGGGACATTCCATAGGCGTAATGGTTTTTATACTGTACAAACCGTATTTTCTATCCCCCTACACTGCCCCTGCCCCTAAACCTACCCATCACACACACACACACACACACACACACACACACACACACACTACCCATCACAGGAGACTGCACAGTTTCCTTTCTGTGATAAAAACCTCATCCTGTGTGATTTATAAGCATTTTGAAAAGTGAGGACATGGGGAACGTCCTCATATTTCACCCTCTTTTTGTAATACCTGTGTCATACCCATGTCATTATACACATTTGTGTCCTGATGGGAGTTTGCCCAACCAGTCCACATGTGTTTTGTGGATTTGGAGAAGGCATTCGACCGTGTTCCTCGTGGCATCCTGTGGAGGGTGCTCTGGGAGTATGGGGTTGGCGGCCCCCTGCTCAGAGCTGTTCGTTCCCTGTATGACCGGAGCAAGAGCTTGGTTCGCATTGCCGGCAGTAAGTCAGACCTGTTCGGTGCATGTTGGACTCCGGCAGGGCTGCCCTTTGTCACCGGTTCTGTTCATAATTTTTATTTTTTATCTGAGCTGTAAGGCAAAGCTCTCGATTTACGGTCGATCTACGTTCCTACTCTCACCTATGGTCATGAGCTGTGGGTCATGACCGAAAGGACAAGATCCCGGATACAGGCGGACGAAATGAGCTTTCTCCGTAGGGTGGCCGGGCGCTCCCTAAGAGATAGGGTGAGAAGCTCGGTCACTCGGGAGGAGCTCAGAGTAGAGCCGTTGCTCCTCCACATCGAGA
Organism: Gobiocypris rarus; assembly: GCA_023029165.1. NCBI lineage: Eukaryota > Metazoa > Chordata > Actinopteri > Cypriniformes > Gobionidae > Gobiocypris > Gobiocypris rarus. The sequence goes on from CM040914.1 coordinate 48,069,166, forward strand.
GGAGCCAGCTGAGGTGGCTAGGGCATCTATTTCGGATGCCTCCTGGACGCCTTCCCAGGAGGCCCGGGAAGACCTAGGACACGCTGGAGGGATTATGTCTCCCGGCTGGTCTGGGAACGCCTCGGGTTCCCCGGAAGAGTTGGAGGAAGTGGCTAGGGAGAGGGAAGTCTGGGCGTCTCTGCTTAGACTGTTGCCCCGCGACCCGGCCCCGGATAAGCGGAAGATAATGGATGGATGGATGGATGTCCTGATATTTCACAAAAACATGCCCACACACACACACACACACACACTCATTCACTGCTATAGGAGAGCAACACACACACACACACACACACACACTCATTCACTGCTATAGGAGAGGAACACACACACACACACACACACACACACACACTCATTCACAGCTATAGGAGAGGAAGACACACACACACACACACACTCATTCACTGCTATAGGAGAGGAAGAATTGGCTAAACTCGTTAATTCATCTAAATCAACAACATGTATCCTTGACCCTATACCGACTAGGCTATTAAAAGAGATGCTACCAGAGGTCATGGATCCTCTTCTTAATATCATTAATTCATCTTTGTCTAAGTTGGCTATTATTAAACCACTTATTAAAAAAAAACGCAACTTGATCCTACAGAATTAGTCAATTACAGCCCAATCTCAAATCTACCCTTTCTGTCAGAGATACTTGAAAAGGCCGTGTCTTCACAATTATGCTCCTTTTTAGAAAGAAATGGAATCTGTGAGGATTTCCAGTCAGGATTTAGACCGTATCATAGTACTGAGACTGCTCTCATCAGAGTTACAAATGATTTACTCTTATCATCTGATCGTGGTTGTATCTCTCTATTAGTGTTACTCGATCTTAGCGCTGCATTCGATACTATCGATCACAATATTCTTCAGAATAGACTCGAGGATTATGTAGGCATTAGTGGACCTGCATTGGCATGGTTTAAATCTTACTTATCTGACCGTTATCAGTTTGTAGCAGTAAATGAAGAGACGTCACACCGATCACAAGTTCAGTATGGAGTACCGCAAGGCTCAGTGTTAGGGCCATTGCTCTTCACCCTGTATATGCTACCACTGGGAGATATCATTAGGAAGCATGGCGTTAGATTTCATTGTTATGCTGATGATACTCAGCTCTATATTTCTTCACGCCCAGAAGAAACTAACTAATTCACAAGATTAACGGAATGTATAGCTGATACAAAACATTGGATTGACTAATAATTTCCTACTACTAAATTCAGAAAAAAACAGATTCTAATCATTGGACACAAAAACCTCAGCAAGTAGTGCCCTAGAATACTGTCTAACCCTCGATGGCTGCTCTGTCAAGCCCTCGTCGTCAGTGAGGAACCTGGCTGTGCTCTTTGATACCAATCTCTCGTTTGAAAGCCACGTTTCTAGCATCTGTAAAACTGCATTCTACCATCTTAAAAATATATCTAAATTACGGCACATGCTCTCAATGCAAAATGCTGAACAGTTAATACATGCGTTCATGAGCTCAAGGGTAGATTATTGTAATGTTCTACTGGGTGGTTGCCCTGCTCGCTTAATAAACAAACTCCAGCTGGTCCAAAACGCAGCAGCTCGAGTTCTTACTAGAACCAGGAAGTGTGATCATATAAGCCCGGTTCTGTCAACACTGACATCGCATACATTTTAAAATCTTGCTTATTACTTATAAAGCAATAAATGGTTTATCTCCCCAGTACTTGAGCGAGCTCTTAACACATTATACTCCATCACGTCTACTGCGCTCTCTAAACTCTGACCTGCTGATAATACCTAGAATATCAAAATCAACTGCAGGCGGTCGATCCTTTTCCTAAACTCTGGAACAGTCTTCTTAGCATGTTCGGGAAGCAGACACACTCTGTCAGTTTAAATCTAGACTAAAAAGCTCTTTAACCTGGCATTCACAGAAAATGATCAATTCCATTATTCAAATCAGTTAAATGCATTAACTAGGTCAGCCGGAACTGGGAACACTTCCCATAACACTTGATGTACTCATTACATCATAAGAAGAATGGCATCTATGCTAAAGTTAGTCTCTCTGTTTATCCTGAGGTTTACTGCAGTCAGCCGGATCCGGGCTGTATCCAGATCAGATGTTGGACCTGCGCCTGGACATGACCAACGCATCCCTGAAGTGTCTGTAGAGACCGTGTTAATTAGACTCTGCCCTGTGAAGGCCTCCTTCACTTCACTTTCCCTCTATGCAGATTAAAACGTTATAGAAATATTCAGAAACAACAACAAAAAACTCTGTAAACACTTGACTTGACGCTTTCACTTTTCTTGAATTTCTCCCTACTCTAGCTTATGCTACTCTGAGTAATCATGGGTGAACAAATAGGCATAAGTGCATTTGAATTTAAACAACCTGGTACTTGACGTGAAAATGATAACTGCGTTAGGCTGAAACTAGCAAAAAAACACATGGCATGCGACTGGCACCACATTGCATGTTCGTCTGATCGGACCACACGAGCTAGTCTTCGCTCCACACGTGCATCAATGAGCCTGAGCCGCCCATGACCCTGTGGCCGGTTCTACACTGTTCCTTCCTTGGAGCACTTTTGATAGATCCTGACCACTGCAGACCGGGAACATCCCACAAGAGCTGCAGTTTTGGAGATGCTCTGACCCAGTCGTCTAGCCATCACAATCTGGCCCTTGTCAAACTCTCAAATCCTTACGATTGGCCATTTCTCCTGCTTCTAACACATCAACTTTGAGGACAAAATGTTCACTTGCTGCCTAATTTATCCCACCCACTAACAGGTGATGAAGAGATCATCAGTGCTATTCACTTCATCGGTCAGTGGTCATAATTGTTATGGTACGAGACACAGAAACAGGAAGATATATAATAAAATGAGGTTTATTTGGCAAACTGGAATGAATGGGAATCGGCAGGTGAGTATAGTCAATGAGTTTGGAGAATGAAGAAAAAAGGTGATACAGATACTGATTGTAATGTTGGTTGAGGAGATTGTGGATGGCGAAGCTGGGGATTCTGGGAGCAGACAGCGTGGTATGGAAACCGGAAACTGGAGAGAGACGAGGAGAGGATGGCGAGGAACCAACACGGAAGACAAAGAAGACACATTGAATCAGGTAAGAGCAGGTAACGAAGCTGGATACAGGGAGTTGAATCCTTACTCAAACGAGACCAGGCAGTGAGTGAATTCAAAATAACTCAAGATTTCATGCATAACCCTGTTCATTCAGCTCAGAATATCTCACATTGGGTGTCTCTGCCAAACTCTTGTGGAAAAATAATAATATAATATTATTTTTTAAGGACTCTTGCTATTAGATGGACTTATAGATATATATGGATCAAATCAGCTATTCCTCCAATTTATCTGTTTGTTATGCACACATGTAGACATTATACAATATTTTTTTAGTAGCTTAGTTTTAATTAAAAAAAAAAATTGTTTAGTGTTTTTAGGTTTTTTTGTGTATACTAAAGGATTCCTTGCATTCCTAAGGGGGTCAAATAGACCCGCAAGGGACGGATTTTTACTTTTTTAAATTTCAACCATTTAAACTTCTCGGGTCCAGTCAAAATCAAGTAGCCGAGGAACGGCCAATGGGGATAGTTTCTGTGAAAGTGTCTCATTATTGAGCTCGTCTGATGCAGGAATGACACACTTCTGTAGCATCTGACTGGTTTCAAAGCTTTGACCTGCTTATCACAATCCCTGGAGAACATGTCCAGACAGACCTGTGTGCTCATAAACACATACAGTGTTACAACAGTGCAGCCGGAGAGCTGTAAAACAGGAACAGTCTTCCTCCCCCTCCTTTGTTACTTGGATTACAACACAATGTCATGTGTGCCATAACTTCAGTGACTGATGATTTTCAGAGCATGATTCAGAGCATGATGATTTTCCAGGAAAGACAAGCCATAGAATAAGAGGGGATTACCAGTATTAGTAAAAACACACACTACTTTGTCCTAATGAGACTCAAGCAGCCTGAAAAAAACACCTTCTAGTGCATGAACATGGCAAACTTCAGGTTATAGAAATTAAATAAACATTCATCTAATCTGGAGATTCACACTGACAGAACAGACTCAAGAACATCTGTGAATACAGAATATACTCGTTCAAGATCATGTGATTTCTCTTTCCTCTGGGATTCATGACTTTAGCTCTGAGAATCAAAAACAGACATAATCTGTGATATATCTGAGGGAAAGAGACACCAAAAGAGCAGAGAAATAGAAAACAAACACAAACGTGTGGAACTGTGACTAGTGAGCTGCTGTTGCAGTGGTTTGATGAGGAGTCTGGTCAGAGGTGAGCCGTGATGCCGTGGGTGTGTTTGTCAGTGTGTGCAGATGTAACAGAGGCCAGCTAGTAGTTGCTGTGCGAGTAAACCTCACTCCTCTGATCTCAAGAGACGCTCTAGCGACTGATGCTAGGGGTTGCAGCCTTTAGCCTCCTTGTTAGAGCGTCCGACTCTCATGCAGGCGGACCCGGGTTCGAGTCCCGCTTGGAGCGGGGCGGTTTGAACAGTTGGGGTTACATTGGTGCCGTGACCCGGATGGGAGTGAGGTTTAGGGGGGTGAGTGTAACAGAGGCCAGCTAGTAGTTGCTGTGTGAGTAAACCTCACTCCTCTGATCTCAAGAGACGCTCTAGCGACTGATGCTAGGGGTTGCAGCCTTTAGCCTCCTTGTTAGAGTGTCTGACTCTCATGCCGGCGGACCCGGGTTCGAGTCCCGCTTGGAGTGGGACGGTTCGAACAGGAGGGGTTACACAGAGATTGAACACGCTCCGGCTCTCAGTGTTTGCGTGTTCTCGAGTAGGTATTGTGTAACCTGAGAGCTGAATAAAGCTCCTGCTCCTCCTCGCTGTGTGTGATTCTAGTCTGAGCGTCCCAGGATCAGAGACCATGAGCTTCGGTCTGTTCTTCTCCGCTGAAACATGGGCTCTGCTCGTGCTGTTGGTGACGCTTCTGGTTATGTAAGTGACTCGTGACACTCTACTAATCTCAATAATTAGCTCAAGAATCTTGAAAAAAATGTATTGATTAGTAACTCGTTTGACTCATGTGAAGGGCTGAAGCTAACAGGAAACTTTCACAAACAACATTTTCATAATGTAATACGAATTTTAGTGAAACGTTCTCTAAACATATTTTGTCATCTGGGATGGTTTTGTTCAAATGGTTTTGCTGTCACTTCCAGATATGGATCCTGGACTCACAGTATTTTCAAGAAGTTGGGAATACAGGGTCCCAAACCCATCCCGTTCTTCGGAACAATGCTGAGATATAGAGAGGTGAGTTTATTTTAAAGCAAATGCAGAATGAGGCTATCAAAGGTTCGTTACAGATCCATGTGAATCTAACGTGAACCTGTTGGCGTATAATACACGGATTATACTATAGTTTTTTAATCTTCTGAACGTGTCTAAATGTGAACCTGTCTGTCGTGTGCTTTCAGGGGTTTCATAACTTCGATCTCGAGTGTTTCAGGAAGTACGGACGAGTCTGGGGGTGAGTGTGAGATGGATGACACTTCACTGATCAATCTCAATGAATCGTCTGAAAGGAGACTATCAGAACATATGAAACAGAAATTATGCTGCTGTATGCATCTGTTTAAAATTAAACATGTTTGAAGTTTCAACATTATGAGATCAGTAAGATCTGTAATGAAGAGCCGAGGTCATAATGATAATAAAAGAGAATCAATCATACAGTTATAATGAACTGAATGATTCTTCTGATTGTAATGCTTCTCTGAATTGCTTGTGTCTCTCAGTATCTACGATGCGAGGCAGCCTGTGCTGTGCATCATGGATCAATCCATCATCAAAACCATCCTGATTAAAGAATGTTACTCTCTCTTCACCAACAGAAGGGTAAAATCACCTTCATCTTCATCATCATTCTGAATTGAAATCGTTTTGGTCAAATACTGAAATGATCTACTGAGCTCTTTGAAATGCAGATTATTTTGTTAATATTGAAATACTACGGAGCAAAGGTGGCCTAGGTGGAGATGATTTAAAAAAGCAAGATGGGAAGAAAAGGTTTTTCAGGAACGAAAAAGATTTGAGAAGGAACTCAAAGTTTCTCTGGGAACGCATAAAAGATTTGAGAGGGAATGCAAAGTTTCTCAGGAACAAAAAGATTTGAGAGGAACTCAAAGTTTCTCAGGAACAAAAAGATTTGAGAGGGAACTCAAAATTTCTCTGGGAACACAAAAGATTTGAGAGGGAATGCAAAGTTTCTCAGGAACAAAAAGATTTGAGAGGAACTCAAAGTTTCTCAGGGAACAAAAAGATTTGGGAGGGAACTCAAAGTTTCTCAGGAGCGCAAAAGATTTGAGAGGGAACTCAAAGTTTCTCAGGGAACAAAAAAGATTTGGGAGGGAACTCAAGTTTCTCAGGGAGCGCAAAAGATTTGAGAGGGAACTCAAAGTTTCTCAGGGAACAAAAAAGATTTGGGAGGGAACTCAAAGTTTCTCAGGGAGCGCAAAAGATTTGAGAGGAACTCAAAGTTTCTCAGACAAACAAAAAAGATTTGAGAGGGAACTCAAAGTTTCTCAGGAGCGAAAAGATTTTAGAGGGAAATCAAAGTTTCTCAGGAACAAAAAGATTTGGGAGGGAACTCAAAGTTTCTCAGGAACAAAAAGATTTGAGAGGAACTCCAAGTTTCTCTGGGAACACAAAAGATTTGAGAGGGAACTCAAAGTTTCTCAGGGAGCGCAAAAGATTTGAGAGGGAAATCAAAGTTTCTCAGGGAACAAAAAAGATTTGGGAGGGAACTCAAAGTTTCTCAGGGAACAAAAAGATTTGAGAGGAACTCCAAGTTTCTCAGGAGCAAAAGATTTGAGAGGGAACTCAAAGTTTCTCAGGAACAAAACAGATTTGGGAGGGAACTCCAAGTTTCTCAGGAGTGCAAAAGATTTGAGAGAGAACTCAAAGTGTTGCTTTTATTAATCATGTTAATGTTTTCTGGCCAGTGGAACAACATGTTACAGTTTGTGCTTCTGTTGTCATCTTCACTGTGTCCACATTCGTCCTCTGATCTGGCAGAACTTCCGTCTGAACGGGCCCCTGTACGACGCTGTGTCCATCGTTGAAGACGATGACTGGAGGAGAATCCGCAGTGTCCTTTCAGAGGCAACATTCACCACATTATCACTACAGTAATAATCTCTTTCTCTTGCCTGCTCAGGTTCTTCGGTGCGTACAGTATGGATGTGGTGACCAGCACGGCGTTCAGCGTGGACATCGACTCCCTCAACAACCCCAAAGATCCATTCGTGACCAACATTAAGAAAATGTTGAAGTTTGACTTACTGAACCCTGTGTTCCTGATCAGTGGTAAAGGACTCAACTAGTCCTGTCAGATAAACACAATTCAAAAGCTAACGTAGGAAACTGAAGGCTAAAACAATGTTCCATTAATGTTACTGGAAGAATGTTTGTTCATAACTTTGAGAGAATATTCCCTGTTAAGACCTTTTACAATTTATTTTGTAGCTATGTTTCCTTTCATCACCCCCCTCATGGAGAAAATGGATTTTGCCTTTTTCCCGACATCTGTGATGGATTTCTTCTACGCAGCCTTGCAGAAGATCAAGTCTGAAAGAGTGGTCAGCGATCACAAGAAGGTACAAACAAACACTAAACATGAACAACTATATAATCCTGCTGTTCTAAACCACGGTTCTCATTTCTTGCAGAAGAGAGTTGACTTCCTGCAGCTGATGGTCGATTCTCAGACGGCAGGGAAAACTCTGCCTGGTGAGGACCACACGGAGAAAGGTGAAGTATCTCAGATGGGTTACCATTCTTCCATATGTGAAGACTCGTACCTTAAACCGTGTCCTGTGCAGGTCTGAGCGACCTCGAGATCTTATCGCAGTCCATGATCTTCATCTTGGCCGGCTGAGACCAGCAGCAGCACTCTGGCGTTCTTCTTCTACAATCTCGCAACCAACCCAGAGGCCATGGAGAAACTGCAGGAGGAGATAGACGAGACCTTCCCGAATAAGGTAGCACTCCAGTGAATCACTCTTTGGGTTCGGTGTGATGAGACTTTAACCATTGATTATGTGTTGAAGGCCCCGGTGGACTACGAAGCTGTTATGAACATGGACTATCTGGACGCTGCGCTGAACGAGTCCCTCCGGCTGTTCCCTGTCGCTGCTCGACTCGAGCGGGTCTGCAAGAAAACGGTGGACATCAACGGCCTCCTCATCCCTAAAGACATGGTCGTCATGATCCCGACCTACGCCCTCCACAGAGACCCGGATTACTGGAGTGACCCCGAGAGCTTCAAGCCGGAGAGGTCAGGATGGGTTTCTCCTGTCTCACTCATTGTATGGTTCTGGTGAAGCTGCACCAGCAACAATAAAGCACAACAGTCTGTTCTGGTTGTGAAAATCACATTCATTCTCTCCATAGGGGAATTCATTTTCATTTTCATTTTTTTTAAATTGTGAGCTACATTGTCATGGATGGTATCTGCTTTTGCTGAAGCCATCATCCACATTATTTCAGATTAATTTGTAAGGATGCACCGATAGGAACATTTTGGCTGATACGGATTATTCTTTATATTTGAAAGTCGATTGACAAATAAATAAATACAAATCCAATTTTTTATATAATTTTTGAGAGCTTGATTACAAAAACAAAAGTCTCACCATTAAATCGTTGTCCCAAGCACGAAATTATGATGTTCCCATTATAATTTTAAATAGTCTATATGACAGACATGTTGCATTTAACAGTATTTAATTAAAGGGGTACTTCAGCGCTGGGAAGATGAATCTGTATTTAAACTGGGTCATTAATTTAGTAGAAATGTGAAATTATTATTGAATTTGGTGCCTTCTAGACTGAGAAAACACAGAAAATGTATTTTTGTCTCATGGGGATGAAAGACAACAATTCCCAGAATGCACTTCTTCACTGCCCTACTCTAGGCGTGGCTAGTCGGCTACTGGATTACTGGATCACTTGCCCACCACGTTCATTTTCAGAAAATCAGTTCAGTTAGAGACACTACAATTAAAAACTGAACGTGTCTGTTCGATATAATGCGAGTGAGCCGATTGAGTGTCACGGCACAAACGCATCAGGATCGGATTACATTCATCACATTGGCTGAGGTAATCGCGGGATTCACGACCGCATTCACAGCATGTGATCAGTCTGGCGCGTGTTCATGTCTTTGGAAGCTTAACTTTCATAGGAAGTTCATTTTAAAAGTTGAAACACTCCCTTTGGTCTCCACCGCTCCGTTTACATGAATCTCCGCCGCTCCCGAGCCGAGTGCTGTGAGTGCGATATTGAAAACATGTGGAAATAGCGCCTCCTGCTGGCTGTAGTCTTCAGCCTCTGGACAAAAACTCCTCCGATGACGCAAAATGACGATATTTGCGTCATCGGAGGAGTTTTTTCAGAAATAAAATACATAATTCTCTCGTCTCAGGGTCATATGAGGGGGGGAGTACGATAATTTGAATATACTCCCGGGTTTCTACTGATACAAAGCTTAATGCTAATCGCTGAAGTAACCGTTTAAGTACAACCCCAAATCAGAAAAGGTTGGGAAAGTATGGAAAACGCATTTTACTTTGACTTATATTTCATTGCAGACAATATGCCCAAAAAATATTTCATGTTTTGTCTGGTCAACTTCATGTCATTTGTAAATATGCATCCTTTCCTGTCATTCAGACCTGCAACACATTTTAAAAAAAGTTGGGACAGTAAAGCATTTACCACTTTGTAATGTTGCCATTCCTTTTCACAACACTTAAAAGACGTTTAGGGACTGAAGACACCAAGTGATGAAGTGTTTCAGGTGTAATTTTGTCCCATTCTTCCTGCAAACAAGTCTTAAGGTGGGCACCAGTACGGGTCTTCCACACATTCTCTATTGGAGACCGGTCGGGACTGCAGGCGGGCCAGTCAAGGACCCGCACTCTTCCTCCGCAGCCAGGACTCTGTAATGTGTGCAGAATGTGGTTTTGCATTGTCTTGTTGAAATATGCATGGACGTCCCTGGAAAAGATGTCTTCTTGAAGGCAGCATATAATGCTCCAAAATCTCTATGTACTTTTCAGCATTAATGGTGCCTTCACAGAAGTGCAAGTTACCTTTGCCAAGGGCTCTGACTCAACCCCATACCATGACAGACCCTGGCTTTGGGACTTGTTGCTGGTAACAGTCTGGATGATCCTTTTCTTCTTTGGTCCGGAACACACGGTGTCCATTCCTCCCAAAAAATACCTGAAATACTGATTCATCTGACCACAGTACACGTTTCCACTGTGTGATGGTCCATCCCAGATGCCTCCGAGCCCAGAGAAGTCGACGGCGCTTCTGGACACTGTTAACATAGGGCTTCCTTTTGGCACAGTACAGTTTTAACTGGCATTTGTGGATTTAACTACGTATTGTGGTACTTGACAAAGGTTTGCCAAAGTAGTCCTGAGCCCATGTGGTGATATCGCTTATAGATGAATGACGATTCTTGATGCAGTGTCGCCTGAGGGATCGGAGATCACGGTTGTTCAGCTTAGGCTTGCGCCCTTGTCCTTTACGCACTGAAATTCCTCCAGATTCCTTGAATCTTTTCATTGTTATGCACTGTTGAATGTGAAATATCCAAATCTCTTCATATCTTTCTTTGAGGAACATTGTTTTTAAACATTTCAATAATTTTCTCACGTATTTTTTGGCAAACTGGCGATTCTCGGCCCATCTTTGCTCCTAAAGGATTAAACCGTTTGTACCAAATCATAATTACAACCACCTGTTGACATCACCTGTTTCAAATCACATCATTATTTAACCATTTAACCTCATTACTAGCCCTAAATTGCTCCTGTCCCAACTTTTTTTGAAATGTGTTGCAGGTCTGAATGACAGGAAAGAATGCATATTTACAAATGACAAGAAGTTGACCTGACAAAACATGAAATATTTTGTGTTCATATTGTCTGCAATGAAATACAAGTCAAAGTAGATTTAGAAATCAGTTCTTTCTTTTTTTATTTGCGTTTTCCATACTGTCCCAAATTTTTCTGATTTGGGGTTGTATTTCATAAGTGATCTCTTATGTCACCCCTACTATGTGCACACGGCTGCTCACATAAGTTTGTTTAGATGGAGACATCCCAGGCTATTCCTGTTCTTCGGTCTCTCACTACTCAGCGACGACGTCATCAGAACGAGCCGCGGCCACACTTTTTCATCCTACAGCCCATAGAATGATGTCATCTCTCATTCAAATACTTCTGTTCTGAAGTCTGTCTCATTTATGCTTCAGAACACTCGCTCACTAAATAATAAAGCACCACTCATTCATGACATTATAACTGACAGGAAACTGGATTTTCTCTGTCTAACCAAGACCTGACAGAACCAAATGGATTTTCTTGCAATTAACCAAGCTACCCCCCAAGGCTATAGATACATTCAAAGGTCTCATAGTTCTGGACGTGGTGGGGGGCTGGCTGTCATACATAATTAAGATTTTAAAATAAAATAATTTCCAGTACATGCCACTTCATTTGAGTGCATTCCCCTTGCTCTGTCTGGGCCTCTGCAGCTACAAGTGGTCCTAATCTATCGTCCGCCTAAGGAATCTGCTAGCTTCCTGCCTGAGCTTTCTGACCTTCTTGCTCTGATCTGGCCATCCTCTCCAGCTACCATCCTACTTGGTGACTTTAACATTCATGTTGACTCCAGTAATGTTTACGCTACAGAATTCTTGTCACTATTGGACTGCTTTAATTTTACACAACATGTCAACGGCCCCACACATGCTAAAGGTCATACACTGGATCTGGTATGCTCCTTAGGTATCACCCCAACCCATCTACAAACTATTGACCTGGCCATTTCTGATCACCTTGCAGTCATGTTCTCTGTTACTGTGCACAACACACACAGGAAGTGTGAGAAAAGGACCATTGCATATCGAAACATTAAACAAGTATCCATACAAAACTTGTCAAACACTCTTGAAGGCCATCTGATCAGCTATTCTCCAAACTGTACAGTCGATGACTTGGTTAATGACTATAACCTGGCCTTGTCACGTAGTTTGGACTCTGTTGCCCCCCTCATTACTCAACCTGTCTCCTCCTTCTCCTGTCCTGCTCCCTGGTTTACTGCTGAACTCCGACTCATGAAGCCCACAGGATGGAGGTTGGAGAGGTTTTATAAAAAAAACTGGCCTTATTTTCCACCGGGAAGCCTATAACAACCATGTTAAGAGCTACAAAGATGCTCTGTCCAAGTCCAAAAATAACTATTATTCTACACTCATTGGAAACCAACAACATCAACCTAAACAGCGTTTTTCCACTATCAACCGCCTACTCTGCCCACTTGACAACCTTTGCCATCTGACGTTCCTGGCTTATGCTCCAGATTCCAGGATTACTTCCAGGAAAAGGTTGAATCTATCCACCAGCAACTGCAGCAGTCCAGCTCCTCTCATTAAACGACCCTCCCGCTGCTTGACACAAATTTCACAACTGCCTTCACGCGGAGGACTCCTTTCCTCTTTCTCCATGCTCAACACAGCTCAAGTTCTGGAGCTAGTGTCAAAGGCAAAGGCTGCGACCTGCAAACAGGATCCAATGCCGACTGCACTGGTTAAGGCATGTCTTCCAACTCTGGCTCCCACCCATGTCAACATCATCAACACCTCGTTGTCTTCTGGGGTGGTCCCCACCAGCTTTAAAATTTCTGCGGTGATCCCTACACTTAAAAAGTCTGGTTTGAACCACGATGATCCAAGTCACTACCACCCAATCTTCAATTTACCATTCATCTGCAAGTTATTGGAAAGGGTCGTGGCTTCCCAACTGAACCCAGCAAAGCTACTGACAGACTCCAGTATGTACAGAACTCTGCAGCTAGGATGCTTACTTACACAAAACTTGGATCTCATATTACTCCAATCCTACATAAGCTTCATTGGCTACCAGTTAAATCATGGATCAAATATAAATTCCTCCTCCTGACGTACAAATCTCTAAATGGACTTGCACCTCAGTATCTGACTGATCTACTCCATCCTTACAATCAAGCTTGGTCCCTGAGGTCCTGCTCGCTGTCTATTGTCCATCCAATCCCTTGCTGTTTGTTAAGCTACCTTGGGTTCTGTAAAAAGGCGCTATATAAATTAAAGTTATTATTATTATTAAATACTGACTGACAAGAGGAGGAGCTGGGGATGGAGAAGGGTAATTAGCTCCAGAGAAACACGATAGCAGCTGATAATACTAAAAGAGCTTATATATATATGCATGCTGTGATAGGCATAGTATTCCTATAGGTAGACGTGATCAGCTGACAGTCAGCTGATGCAAGCTTGACTAACGTGCCCCTGCCAGAACTAATGAAAAACATTAGATGAATGTCCAACTAAAATGTTTCAGGAAAAAAAGTTTTTCTGCTAACGCTTTGAGAATATTATTAAAGACCAGAAAACTTTGAACAAACTTGTAACTAATGTTCCTGGATGAACATTTGTTCATAACTTTGATCTGAGAATTTTCTCTGTCAGCTGTTTGGCTTGGTTCATTGATTATAACTCTCTATAGAAAATATCTGTTAAATCCCTATGGAAAAAATACTTCCGGAACCCAGGCAGCTGAAAAAGTAAGCGGCACGGTTGCTCTAGGAACACAAGGCTGGTTCTTTAGAGTAACTGTCTGTATAAATACTTCAAGCCAACGCGACTCTTTCCTGCCCTGTTATCAGGTTCACTGAAGGAAACAAGGAGACGATTGACCCCTACATGTACATGCCCTTCGGCCTCGGGCCCAGGAACTGCATCGGGATGAGATTTGCTCAGGTGACCATGAAGCTGGCCATCGTGGAGATCCTGCAGAGGTTCGACGTCTCTGTGTGTGAGGAGACACAGGTGAGCAGACGGATTGGTCTCTGGAATCAGTGTTTGTTCGTTGGCCAACACTGACCTTCTCTTGCTCTTCACAGGTTCCTCTGGAGCTCGGCCTCAGTGGTCTACTGGCTCCCAAAGACCCCATCAAGCTCAAACTCAAGCCTCGGACAGCTCCAGACGTCTGCAACAACACATCGTAGCACAGCTCGTCCTCTGCTCACTTCTCTTTCCGTCCGAGGAGAAGGTTTGATGGGTCTTTTAAAATAAAAGAATATACGTAGTCTCTAGTCTTCAGTGAAGAGAAAGATTAGACTCTGAGGTTCTCTTGGCATTTAGACTCAGACTGAGAGCTTAGTTTACTTCAGTAGTGAATGTGTGACAGATTCAGGTGTCGCCTGGGACTTGTGTTTAAGGGTTTTACTTTGATGACTGAGAAAACTGAAGAAATTAGATTAAACTGTTAAGAAATTATATGGAAATGAGCAAGTTTTACTTTGAAATAAAGTCTGCAGAAATGTATCTGACGTGTGTGTGTGTTTGTGTGTCATGTCTTTTAAAAACACTTTTATAGCATTTAACCTTCAAATTATCTATCCAAAACAAATCGTCATCATCAATTACCACATCTATCTTTTTAAAAAAAGAGGAAGCACAATCAACCTACTGACATTCCTCCATTTGGCCCTGTCCTTCCTTCCCAACATGTCCAAAATCTTTTATCTTTGGGGTATCTTTGCCGCAATCCTCTGGCGTTATCTCGCGAGCATCAGGCCAAACAAACTGGTCCCAGCCAGTCGAATTTCACCAAGTACCACCCCAAAGTCTCTAGTTCCTGGGGAAAGTTCCTGCGGTGGAAACGTGGCTTAAATTAATGCGTTCGAGCCACTCAAACCAGCAACAGATAAAGGAACAAACAAACATCTAAATCAGACTGTACTTTGCTGTTTGATGATCATCCAACATCAAACAACGATTACAGTATTAAACCGACGTGTCAGAGGTGAATATTTACAGGTTATAAAGCGTTTAATGCTTTACATTATGTAAGCGCATGTTATCACTTGAGAAAACGGCTCGGGTTATGTATATAACCCTTGTTCCCTGAGAAAGGGAACGAGCACTGCGTCGGAACGACGAATTTGGGGATGCTCCCTAAGCATCAGCGAATCTGAAGTCTGAATAAACACTAGTCCAATCCGATTGGCGTGCGTGATGACGTCACTGTGACGGCGTACCCGGAAGTATAAAAGGGGAGCCGGCGCAAAATGGCGGCAGCTATTCCTTCTATAGGAGAGGAACACACACACACACACACACACACTCATTCACTGCTATAGGAGAGGAAGACACACACACACACACACACACACACTCATTCACTGCTATAGGAGAGGAACACACACACACACACACACACACATATTGTGTTTCCATGTTTTATGGGGACATTCCAGAGGCGTAATGGTTTTTATACTGTACAAACCGTATTTTCTATCCCCCTACACTGCCCCTGCCCCTAAACCTACCCATCACACACACACACACACACACACACACACACACACACACACACACACACACACACACACACTGCCCCTGCCCCTAAACCTACCCATCACAGGAGACTGCACAGTTTACTTTCTGTGATAAAAACCTCATCCTGTGTGATTTATAAGCATTTTGAAAAGTGAGGACATGGGGAACGTCCTCATATTTCACCCTCTTTTTGTAATACCTGTGTCATACCCATGTCATTATACACATTTGTGTCCTGATGGGAGTTTGCCCAACCAGTCCACATGTGTTTTGTGGATTTGGAGAAGGCATTCGACCGTGTTCCTCGTGGCATCCTGTGGAGGGTGCTCTGGGAGTATGGGGTTGGCGGCCCCCTGCTCAGAGCTGTTCGTTCCCTGTATGACCGGAGCAAGAGCTTGGTTCGCATTGCCGGCAGTAAGTCAGACCTGTTCCCGGTGCATGTTGGACTCCGGCAGGGCTGCCCTTTGTCACCGGTTCTGTTCATAATTTTTATTTTTATCTGAGCTGTAAGGCAAAGCTCTCGATTTACCGGTCGATCTACGTTCCTACTCTCACCTATGGTCATGAGCTGTGGGTCATGACCGAAAGGACAAGATCCCGGATACAGGCGGACGAAATTAGCTTTCTCCGTAGGGTGGCCGGGCGCTCCCTTAGAGATAGGGTGAGAAGCTCGGTCACTCGGGAGGAGCTCAGAGTAGAGCCGCTCCTCCACATCGAGAGGAGCCAGCTGAGGTGGCTAGGGCATCTATTTCGGATGCCTCCTGGACGCCTTCCCAGGGAGGCCCCGGGGAAGACCTAGGACACGCTGGAGGGATTATGTCTCCCGGCTGGTCTGGGAACGCCTCGGGGTTCCCCCGGAAGAGCTGGAGGAAGTGGCTAGGGAGAGGGAAGTCTGGGCGTCTCTGCTTAGACTGTTGCCCCCGCGACCCGGCCCCGGATAAGCGGAAGATAATGGATGGATGGATGGATGTCCTGATATTTCACAAAAACATGCCCACACACACACACACACACACACTCATTCACTGCTATAGGAGAGCAACACACACACACACACACACACACACTCATTCACTGCTATAGGAGAGGAACACACACACACACACACACACACACACACTCATTCACAGCTATAGGAGAGGAAGACACACACACACACACACTCATTCACTGCTATAGGAGAGGAAGAATTGGCTAAACTCGTTAATTCATCTAAATCAACAACATGTATCCTTGACCCTATACCGACTAGGCTATTAAAAGAGATGCTACCAGAGGTCATGGATCCTCTTCTTAATATCATTAATTCATCTTTGTCTAAGTTGGCTATTATTAAACCACTTATTAAAAAAAAACGCAACTTGATCCTACAGAATTAGTCAATTACAGCCCAATCTCAAATCTACCCTTTCTGTCAGAGATACTTGAAAAGGCCGTGTCTTCACAATTATGCTCCTTTTTAGAAAGAAATGGAATCTGTGAGGATTTCCAGTCAGGATTTAGACCGTATCATAGTACTGAGACTGCTCTCATCAGAGTTACAAATGATTTACTCTTATCATCTGATCGTGGTTGTATCTCTCTATTAGTGTTACTCGATCTTAGCGCTGCATTCGATACTATCGATCACAATATTCTTTTGAATAGACTCGAGGATTATGTAGGCATTAGTGGACCTGCATTGGCATGGTTTAAATCTTACTTATCTGACCGTTATCAGTTTGTAGCAGTAAATGAAGAGACGTCACACCGATCACAAGTTCAGTATGGAGTACCGCAAGGCTCAGTGTTAGGGCCATTGCTCTTCACCCTGTATATGCTACCACTGGGAGATATCATTAGGAAGCATGGCGTTAGATTTCATTGTTATGCTGATGATACTCAGCTCTATATTTCTTCACGCCCAGAAGAAACTAACTAATTCACAAGATTAACGGAATGTATAGCTGATACAAAACATTGGATTGACTAATAATTTCCTACTACTAAATTCAGAAAAAAAAACAGATTCTAATCATTGGACACAAAAACCTCAGCAAGTAGTGCCCTAGAATACTGTCTAACCCTCGATGGCTGCTCTGTCAAGCCCTCGTCGTCAGTGAGGAACCTGGCTGTGCTCTTTGATACCAATCTCTCGTTTGAAAGCCACGTTTCTAGCATCTGTAAAACTGCATTCTACCATCTTAAAAATATATCTAAATTACGGCACATGCTCTCAATGCAAAATGCTGAACAGTTAATACATGCGTTCATGAGCTCAAGGGTAGATTATTGTAATGTTCTACTGGGTGGTTGCCCTGCTCGCTTAATAAACAAACTCCAGCTGGTCCAAAACGCAGCAGCTCGAGTTCTTACTAGAACCAGGAAGTGTGATCATATAAGCCCTGTCAACACTGACATCGCATACATTTTAAAATCTTGCTTATTACTTATAAAGCAATAAATGGTTTATCTCCCCAGTACTTGAGCGAGCTCTTAACACATTATACTCCATCACGTCTACTGCGCTCTCTAAACTCTGACCTGCTGATAATACCTAGAATATCAAAATCAACTGCAGGCGGTCGATCCTTTTCTAAACTCTGGAACAGTCTTCTTAGCATGTGGAAGCAGACACACTCTGTCAGTTTAAATCTAGACTAAAAGCTCTTTAACCTGGCATTCACAGAAAATGATCAATTCCATTATTCAAATCAGTTAAATGCATTAACTAGGTCAGGAACTGGGAACACTTCCCATAACACTTGATGTACTCGTTACATCATAAGAAGAATGGCATCTACGCTAAAGTTAGTCTCTCTGTTTATCCTGAGGTTTACTGCAGTCAGCCGGATCCGGGCTGTATCCAGATCAGATGTTGGACCTGCGCCTGGACATGACCAACGCATCCCTGAAGTGTCTGTAGAGACCGTGTTAATTAGACTCTGCCCTGTGAAGGCCTCCTTCACTTCACTTTCCTCTATGCAGATTAAAACGTTATAGAAATATTCAGAAACAACAACAAAAAAACTCTGTAAACACTTGACTTGACGCTTTCACTTTTCTTGAATTTCTCCCTAATCTAGCTTATGCTACTCTGAGTAATCATGGGTGAACAAATAGGCATAAGTGCATTTGAATTTAAACAACCTGGTACTTGACGTGAAAATGATAACTGCGTTAGGCTGAAACTAGCAAAAAAACACATGGCATGCGACTGGCACCACATTGCATGTTCGCCTGATCGACCACACGAGCTAGTCTTCGCTCCATACGCATCAATGAGCCTGAGCCGCCCATGACCCTGTGGCCGGTTCTACACTGTTCCTTCCTTGGAGCACTTTTGATAGATCCTGACCACTGCAGACCGGGAACACCCCACAAGAGCTGCAGTTTTGGAGATGCTCTGACCCAGTCGTCTAGCCATCACAATCTGGCCCTTGTCAAACTCACTCAAATCCTTACGATTGGCCATTTCTCCTGCTTCTAACACATCAACTTTGAGGACAAAATGTTCACTTGCTGCCTAATTTATCCCACCCACTAACAGGTGATGAAGAGATCATCAGTGCTATTCACTTCATCGGTCAGTGGTCATAATTGTTATGGTACGAGACACAGAAACAGGAAGATATATAATAAAATGAGGTTTATTTGGCAAACTGGAATGAATGGGAATCGGCAGGTGAGTATAGTCAATGAGTTTGGAGAATGAAGAAAAAAGGTGATACAGATACTGATTGTAATGTTGGTTGAGGAGATTGTGGATGGCGAAGCTGGGGATTCTGGGAGCAGACAGCGTGGTATGGAAACCGGAAACTGGAGAGAGACGAGGAGAGGATGGCGAGGAACCAACACGGAAGACAAAGAAGACACATTGAATCAGGTAAGAGCAGGTAAGCTGGATACAGGAGTTGAATCCTTACTCAAACGAGACCAGGCAGTGAGTGAATTCAAAATAACTCAAGATTTCATGCATAACCCTGTTCATTCAGCTCAGAATATCTCACATTGGGTGTCTCTGCCAAACTCTTGTGGAAAAATAATAATATAATATTATTTTTTAAGGACTCTTGCTATTAGATGGACTTATAGATATATATGGATCAAATCAGCTATTCCTCCAATTTATCTGTTTGTTATGCACACATGTAGACATTATACAATATTTTTTTAGTAGCTTAGTTTTAATTAAAAAAAAAAAATTGTTTAGTGTTTTTAGGTTTTTTTGTGTATACTAAAGGATTCCTTGCATTCCTAAGGGTCAAATAGACCCAAGGGACGGATTTTTACTTTTTAAATTTCAACCATTTAAACTTCTCGGGTCCAGTCAAAATCAAGTAGCCGAGGAACGGCCAATGGGGATAGTTTCTGTGAAAGTGTCTCATTATTGAGCTCGTCTGGTGCAGCAATGACACACTTCTGTAGCATCTGACTGGTTTCAAAGCTTTGACCTGCTTATCACAATCCCTGGAGAACATGTCCAGACAGACCTGTGTGCTCATAAACACATACAGTGTTACAACAGTGCAGCCGGAGAGCTGTAAAACAGGAACAGTCTTCCTCCCCCCCCTCCTTTGTTACTTGGATTACAACACAATGTCATGTGTGCCATAACTTCAGTGACTGATGATTTTCAGAGCATGATTCAGAGCATGATGATTTTCCAGGAAAGACAAGCCATAGAATAAGAGGGGATTACCAGTATTAGTAAAAACACACACTACTTTGTCCTAATGAGACTCAAGCAGCCTGAAAAAAACACCTTCTAGTGCATGAACATGGCAAACTTCAGGTTATAGAAATTAAATAAACATTCATCTAATCTGGAGATTCACACTGACAGAACAGACTCAAGAACATCTGTGAATACAGAATATACTCGTTCAAGATCATGTGATTTCTCTTTCCTCTGGGATTCATGACTTTAGCTCTGAGAATCAAAAACAGACATAATCTGTGATATATCTGAGGGAAAGAGACACCAAAGAGCAGAGAAATAGAAAACAAACACAAACGTGTGGAACTGTGACTAGTGAGCTGCTGTTGCAGTGGTTTGATGAGGAGTCTGGTCAGAGGTGAGCCGTGATGCCGTGGGTGTGTTTGTCAGTGTGTGCAGAGATTGAACACGCTCCGGCTCTCAGTGTTTGCGTGTTCTCGAGTAGGTATTGTGTAACCTGAGAGCTGAATAAAGCTCCTGCTCCTCCTCGCTGTGTGTGATTCTAGTCTGAGCGTCCCAGGATCAGAGACCATGAGCTTCGGTCTGTTCTTCTCCGCTGAAACATGGGCTCTGCTCGTGCTGTTGGTGACGCTTCTGGTTATGTAAGTGACTCGTGACACTCTACTAATCTCAATAATTAGCTCTAGAATCCTAATAAAAATGTATTGATTAGTAACTCGTTTGACTCATGTGAAGGGCTGAAGCTAACAGGAAACTTTCACAAACAACATTTTCATAATGTAATACGAATATTAGTGAAACGTTCTCTAAACATATTTTGTCATCTGGGATGGTTTTGTTCAAATGGTTTTGCTGTCACTTCCAGATATGGATCCTGGACTCACAGTATTTTCAAGAAGTTGGGAATACAGGGTCCCAAACCCATCCCGTTCTTCGGAACAATGCTGAGATATAGAGAGGTGAGTTTATTTTAAAGCAAATGCAGAATGAGGCTATCAAAGGTTCGTTACAGATCCATGTGAATCTAACGTGAACCTGTTGGCGTATAATACACGGATTATACTATAGTTTTTTAATCTTCTGAACGTGTCTAAATGTGAACTCGTCTGTCGTGTGCTTTCAGGGGTTTCATAACTTCGATCTCGAGTGTTTCAGGAAGTACGGACGAGTCTGGGGGTGAGTGTGAGATGGATGACACTTCACTGATCAATCTCAATGAATCGTCTGAAAGGATACTATCAGAACATATGAAACAGAAATTATGCTGCTGTATGCATCCGTTTAAAATTAAACATGTTTGAAGTTTCAACATTATGAGATCAGTAAGATCTGTAATGAAGAGCCGAGGTCATAATTATAATAAAAGAGAATCAATCATACAGTTATAATGAACTGAATGATTCTTCTGACTGTAATGCTTCTCTGAATTGCTTGTGTCTCTCAGTATCTACGATGCGAGGCAGCCTGTGCTGTGCATCATGGATCAATCCATCATCAAAACCATCCTGATTAAAGAATGTTACTCTCTCTTCACCAACAGAAGGGTAAAATCACCTTCATCTTCATCATCATTCTGAATTGAAATCGTTTTGGTCAAATACTGAAATGATCTACTGAGATCTTTGAAATGCAGATTATTTTGTTAATATTGAAATACTACGGAGCAAAGGTGGCCTAGGTGGAGATGATTTAAAAAAGCAAGATGGGAAGAAAAAGTTTTTCAGGGAACGCAAAAGATTTGAGAGGGAACTCAAAGTTTCTCTGGGAACACAAAAGATTTGAGAGGGAACTCAAAGTTTCTCAGGGAACAAAAAAGATTTGAGAGGGAACTTAAAGTTCCCTTTCAAGGGAACTTGCGCTGCGTCACCGCTTTGGGAACGCCTCTGTGTGATTGCGTCGTGAAGCACATGTGTAATCAGTCCAATAGAGACGGGCGTATAGGCGGGTGGCGTCATAGACCCGGAAGGTATAAAGCATACCGGCAAACACACGCCCCTAGCTTCTGTTGCCTTCAGCAAGCGCTCTGTGTAACATTGTCATTGTCAGCTCTGTGTTTGTGTCTGAGTTCAGACTTTGTTTGTTTGTTTTCTTATAACAAGTTTGCAACACTTACTGACACACTAAAAGAGAGACACTGTGGCGAGAAACAGCGTTACTGAAAGCGTGTTTTCCCTGCTCTCGTTTGCTTCTCGAGTGGGATACACATTTGATGTGCGGTGTTTGATAGGAGAACAGCACGCGCAGTCGGCTCTCGAGGGTCGGCTGCGAGCATTGTGAGGTTTTGCCTCTGAGAGTGCTGCGATCCCGCGAGCGCTCTTCGAGGAGGCGGCGCGGCTCGCGTTCTCTGTGGCGCGTTCTCCGCGGCTTAGACTCTGCTGTTGCTGAGGCGCGGCGGTAGTTTTGTCGCGGGGTTCGCAAAGCGGACTTGTCAGAGGGGTTAGAGACGGGCCAGCCCTTTCTCTGCCTTCACCTGGCAAGTCCAGTGCTGCTTCTCTGGGTTCGGAGCCCGCGCTGCGTTTCTCCCGTCCGGGCGCGCCTCGGTGTTGCAGCTGTTCAGCTCTGAGAGGTGAATGTCTGTAGCATTGTTGCAGGGGTTGAAGACTGCCACTTCTAACACCTGCTAGTGAGGAGCTCATGGAGGTCTGAGCAGAGATGTGGCCAAAAAAAAAAAAAATATATATATATATATAATAAATAAAGAAAAGAAGAATATTTAAGGCCAGATCAGAAGCGCCTCAGTTAAAAGCAGGCTTATGAGTGCTTTCTGTCAGTGCCCTGATCAGCCTCCACGGGGCTTGCTGTTTTTCACAGATCCCCACACTGAGGTGTTGAGATCGTGGAAACAGCCATATTTTCACTGTGTTTAATTCCAAAAGCACACTTGAGATGTAAAGCCCCACCTTTGCTCTTAGTCATTTAGAGCTGCATTAATATTGTATATATATTATATAAGGATATACATACTATATAAATAATGCTACAAAGTGTACTCAGTGGCTCAGTGTACACTATGGCTTTGTGCATTTTAAGCTGCCCGATGTAAGCTCTGGAACAGTAAAAGCACACGAGCACGAGCTCCTCACACCGGGCGCAGCGAATCAGAGCGTAAGAGTGGGGTGGTGGGCGGCGCCCTCTAGCGTTGAGGAGGGCTGCGTCTAAGAGCCCTGGCCTTAGTGCCCAGGGCTTTGAGGGTTTCCCGGGGTCAGGCGGTGTTCACCTCTTCATATGGTGCCCGTCTGTCCTCGGCACCCTCACAGAGTCAATCCACCAGCCCCCTTGGAGAAACCGCGCTGCTGAGTCAGTTGTTCCCTGCCGGTTCGCCGCTACAGGGCGCTGCACTCCCAGTGCAGAGCATGTCAGGGGCCAGTCCTGAGGCTGGTACCCTTAGAGGGCAATCCACCAACCCCGCCCGAGTGCCGGGCGTGAAGGCCCTCGCGGGTCATCCTAGGATGGCTTGCGCCCTCCTCTGAGGTAAATCGCGCTGTTGAGTCAGTTGTTCCCTGCCGGTTTGCCGCTTCAGGGCGCTGCACTCGCAGTGTAGAGCACATCAGGGGCCAGTCCTGAGGGCTGGTACCCAGAGGGTCGATCCACCAACCCCGTCCGAGTGCCGGGGCGTGGAGGGCCCTCTCGGGTCATCCATAGGATGGCTTGCGCCCTACTCGGAAGGAAACCGCGCTGTTGAGTCAGTTGTTCCCTGCCGGTTCGCCGCTTCAGGGCGCTGCACTCGCAGTGCAGAGTACATCAGAGGCCAGTCCTGAGGGGCTGGTACCCTTAGCAGATTTTGTGTCGGAGTGAGAATCTGCCGCATTATCTTGGTGGGTCCTGCAATGTATTAAATTTGGGTACGTCATCCAGTCCGAATGTCGTCCTCTCGGTTGTACGGGGTCTTCTCCACTGTGGGGGACCCCGAGCAGGCTCTGGTGGTGACTCAGGAAGTGCAGACTCTGCTGCGAAAGAGGCTTTGAGTGGGTCCCTCTACCAGACAGGGAGTCAGGCTTTCATAGCCAGTACTTCAGTATGCCGAAGAAGGATGGGGAGCTGCGCCCTATTTTTAGATCTGCACATCCTCAGGATGCTTACGCTCAAACACATCTTGTCTCAGATCAGGTCCGAGGACTGGTTTGTCTCAATAGATCTAAAGATGCATAGTTTCATGTCTCCATCCTTCCTCAGCACAGGCAGTACCTGAGGTTCGCTTTCGGGGGAGAAGCGTGCCAATATCGGGTGCTTCCCTTTGGTCTAGCCCAAGGCCTGTCCCTGGGGCACCGTGTCAGCGTCGTCTCTGATCACGGATGCCTCCCTGACAGGCTGAGAGGGGCGACCATGAGTGGTCGCTCAACCCAGGGCTTATGGCAGGGCTGTCGGCATTTGTGGCACATAATCACCTGGGAATGTTGGCGGTGCTTCAGGTTGAAGCACTTCCTGCCAGACTGGTCACTCTCCGTCTTTTATAATGGAGACAGTGGTGGCCTAAGACCAAGGGATTTCCCCGAGGGGAACCCTTTCTCACGTAGTCAGGGCAATGCGGCCGTGATCCCGCACCTTGGTTATGTGGAAAGGTCCTTGGTTTCAGCCCAAGGCCCGTCCTGGGGGCACCATGTCAGCGTCGTCTCTGATCATGGATGTCTCCCTGACGGGCTGGGGCGACCATTCCGGGAGTTCTAGAGAGTGCGTCGGGGGGGCCCTCCTTCTGTTAGTAGCTCCGTTCTGGCCATCCCGAGTCTGGTTCTCAGACAATGTGTCGCTCCTTGACGGCTCTCCCCTGGAGATTCCGTTTGGGAGGGACTTTCTCTCTCAGGTGGGCGGTGCCATCATGCACCCTCACCCAGAGCTGTGGAAACTGTGTGCTTGGCCTCTGAGGGCCCAGCTCATAAGTTATGGTCTCTCAACCGAGGTTGTGAGGCCACCCTACACTCTAGAGCTCCTCAACGAGGAAAGCAGTGCGTTAAAGTGGAGACTCTTCACCTGAGGGTGTAGAGATCTCCTGTGGGATCAGTTAACTGCCCTGCGGCGCGGTGCTGGAATTCCTGCAGGAGAGATTCTCCGCTGGGTTAGCTCCCTCGACACTAAAGGTGTATGTGGCGGCCTTAGCAGCGTACCACAATCCTTTGAGTGGGGTGTCTCTGGGGTGACACCCTCAAGTTACTGGTTTCCTCCGTGGCGCAGGAGGTTAAGACCTGCTATGCGCACCAGGGTGCAGGCCTTTGCCTTCTGAGGCTCCTTTGAGCCGTTTGAAGGAGTTCTGAGAAGTTTCTCGTTCTTTTTACAATCATTTGGCAATCCCCCCGAAGAGAATGGGGAAGTTACAAGCTCTCTCTGGGGCACCCTCGTGCTTGGAATTGCGCCCGGTGTGGCTAAGGCCTTCCTACATCCTAGGCCGGGCCACATTCCTAGGTTCTCACTAATCCTGTGAGACCTGTAGTACTTTAGGCCTTCTATCCTCCTCCACTCCAGACGTCAGACCAGGAAGAACTTATCTGCTTTGCCTGTTCGCGCACTAGACGCGTATGTCCACAGCTGAAGCCCTGTGGAGAAAATCAGAACTACTGTTCGTCTTTTGGACCACCCTTGAGAGGGGTCCAGCTTCAAAGCAGAGGAGAAGCAAGTGGGTAGTCGAGGCTATTCACTTGCTTAGGTGGCGGCCGGGCAGCCTTCCCCTTTGGCTGTCCGGGCCCACTCTCCAGGAGTATGGCTGCCTCTCAGGCAATTTTGGCAGGAGCCTCCCTGCAAGATATTTGTGATCCGGCAGGATGATCTACACATCATACCTTTGTCACTTTTTACGAGCTTGACATCAACTCTACTCCCGGGGCTCGGGTGCTCGCCCACTAGACAATGTCACAGGCGAGCATTCGGCTCATATGGGGGCGTGGGTATTCTCGTTCCCAAAGCGGTGACGCAGCGAGTTCCCTTGAAAGGGAACGTCTGGGTTCTGACTGTAACCTTAGTTCCCTGAATAGGAACGAGGCGCTGCATCACCCTGCCATACTCCCGCATGCCCCCAAGCGTCTTGCTTCAGTCTTTCTCAGAAGCTAGGGGCGTGTGTTTGCCGGTATGCTTTATACCTTCCGGGTCTATGACGTCACCCGCCTATACGTTCCGTCTCTCTATTGGACTGATTACACATGTGCTTCACGACGCAATCACGCAGAGGCGTTCCCAAAGCGGTGACGCAGCGTCTCGTTCCCTATTCAGGGAACTAAGGTTACAGTCGTAACCGAGACGTTTCTCAGGGAAAAAAAAAGATTTGAGAGGGAACTCAAAGTTTCTCAGGGAACAAAAAAGATTTGAGAGGGAACTCAAAGTTTCTCAGGGAACAAAAAAGATTTGGGAGGGAACTCAAAGTTTCTCAGAGAAACAAAAAAGATTTGAGAGGGAACTCAAAGTTTCTCAGAGAAACAAAAAAGATTTGAGAGGGAACTCAAAGTTTCTCAGGGAACAAAAAAGATTTGAGAGGGAACTCAGAGTTTCTCAGGGAGCGCAAAAGATTTGAGAGGGAACTCCAAGTTTCTCAGGGAGCGCAAAAGATTTGAGAGGGAACTCAAAGTTTCTCAGGGAACAAAAAAGATTTGAGAGGGAACTCAAAGTTTCTCTGGGAACACAAAAGATTTGAGAGGGAACTCAAAGTTTCTCAGGGAACAAAAAAGATTTGAGAGGGAACTCAAAGTTTCTCAGGGAACAAAAAAGATTTGAGAGGGAACGTCCCTGGTTACGTATGTAACCTTAGTTCCCTGAGAACAGGGAACGAGACGCTGCGTCGGCTGACGCTACGGGGAAACGCCTCCAGCGTGACTGGTGCCTGATATCACAATCGAACAACGTCAATCCTATTGACCGGCGACAGCCTATGATGTCATCAAGGTGCGACCAGGAAGTATATAAGGGCGCCTTGCCAACATGACAGTATCTAATCGTCTGAAGGGACTGTTTGGCAGGCAGGCCCTGAGGCATGGCAACCTGACGCAGCGTCTCGTTCCCTGTTCTCAGGGAACTAAAGTTACATACGTAACCAGGGACGTTCCCTTTCGAAAGGGAACTCGCGCTGCGTCAGCTGGCCTTTGAGGAACGATATACCCACGCCTCCATGCCAAAGGGAGTGCATGCCCACTGGCAGTGACAACTGTCAGAACAAGCAAATTCACTGAAATGCCTGAACCACTCACCTTCTGGTCACATTAGGCTGTCAGTGACAGCGCTCCCTACGGTCAAAGCCCAAGCTATAACCTGAGAAGGAACCTTCGCATACCATATGAAGTCCTGCCCTGGCCGCTTCGAAGGCCTGGAACCAACCCATTCCCCAGAAGGGGTTCCTTTAAGAGCGTGGCTGGGGACCCGGGAACCCGTGCCAGTCACTATTCGGGAGGAATTCACCGAATGCCACCAGGGAGGCTCGACCTGGTGACCTCTATGTGGGACACCTCAGTTCGCCAACCCTGTCTGTAAGTACAGAGCCTCTGGTAATTGCCTCCGCAGAGACATCCCGCTAGGGTACTGCAAAATGGCAGTGTCCTCCGCCAGCCGGACCTCAGAGACGGGTTATCCTGGAGAGCAGCGCTCGGCGAAGTGCCTCTTAACCCTTGCTAGCGAGGGGAGATTGGCCGCTCGATCCTAGGATCTACCAAGCACTTCTTTTAAAACGTGCTCAGGAGGCCGACTAGGCCTACTGGCTGATCCTACCTGGGAGGCCTCGAAGGGCCTTCGACCACTCGATCAGAGCCAAGCGGCTGTAAGCTCATAAAAGACTCTCGCTTGAGAGGAGCTCCTAAGCCTGCCTGGTAGGTACCCATGCTGTAGGCGATCTATGAAAGTCCCTTCCTGTAGGGACCGCATAGCAGCAGTGTCGTCTCGTCATGCTAGGGTATAACCACCGCTTTCAGGTGCTGCCGGCTAGAAGCGGAGCTTGATAGCAGGTGACCACTAGCTGTCAGCTAAGAGCCAGTTATGCGCTCCCTTCTAGGGAACTCGTTCCCCAGGGAGGCCAAAAAGGGGGCCTCCACCTGGTAACCTAGGTTGATTGCTGCTCCTCCAACCCATGGAGCTCGCCCTCAGGTCGGCCTAGTGAGGCCTGCTACCCAATAGCAGTCGAGATGGCCCTCGAGGCAGCCGGAAGATGGGACTCGCTCTGACAGGAGGCCTAGTGAAGCCTACCGCCTAGTAGTGAGACCTATTAATGGTCCACTAGTTTGTGTCCATGACTGGAACTGGAACCCCCTCAGGGAGGCCTAGAAGGGCCTACACCTGATAACACATAAGCCTGTTAACAGCGCCCAGGCTCGGGTTCACCCAAAGGGAGGCCTGGCGAGGCCTACCACCTGTTCCAGCCACACGTGTGAACCATCAGAGGTGACTGAGGTCCCAATGGCGAGTCCCGCAGAAGCCCGTGCAGCTTGCTACCTGTTAGCAACCCATGCTACCAACGGTTACCGAAACTGGGGACCGGGGAACGATCTCAGGGAGGCCCAGCGCCTGCCACCTGATAGCAGAATGTGCTAATCTCCAGGGAGGCCTAGTGAGGCCTACGACCTGCTAGCACTCCACGCTCACCGCCAACTCATCCAGTGACTGGGGCCGGGCTGCCTCACGGGAGGTCAAGTGAGCCTGCTTACCCCACAGCAGGCCCTTAGGGAGGCCTGGTAACGCCTACCACCTAATAGCAGCTCGTGCCAGCCGGCGAGGACTAATGCACCGGAATACCCCCTCAGGGGAAGACCGGGCAAAAACCTGCTACTCACAGCAGGCTCTTCAGGAGGCCTGAGGGGCCTAATACCTGAGCCAGGTGACCCAAAAACGGGAGCCTACCCCTCAGGGAGGCCTGGCAGGGCCTACCCCATAATAGGAGGTCTGCAGATACTATGACCCTGCCATAATTAGAAGAAAGCTGGCTGCTGCACCCGGGCTGACGGTAGCTGTCTGCTGCTGACGAAGAACTGGAATATCCAGTTATCACCTGGGGACTCGTCCCCAAGGAGGACAAAGCCTACTAGTTGGCGAGGTTCTGCTGGAAGTCGACATCGAAGGAAAAACCTCCCCAGGCCCACTGGGCGCGGCGTCGAGACTCTCTTGCAAGGAGGCCTGATGATGCCTACCACCTGTCTTGGAGTCTGCTGCCCAGACTGCCCAAGCTGGCTACTCACAACCAGCTGGCCTTCATATGCCCCCCACCTGGGGCTGGCTCCATCCCAGAAGCTAGAGGGCCTCCGTGACGGCGCAGTCTCACGGGCAGTTGCCTACAGACATGAACCTAAACAGATTGCCAATAGCAGTGCACTCAACAACAAACGCTCAAACACCCTCTAAAGCAAGGGAGTACAACACGTCACCTCTCTCCGGAACGGCCGCCTACTCTCATACAGCGGCCTGCCGCTCCCTGCAAGGGCGTCAGCCATTGGCAATGCTCGGGCCTCAGGGGAGCATCCGACCAAAAACCGCCGTGTGGAAGGTTGCGATGTTCCGCTCGACCCGAGCCCTAGGAAAGGTGGAGCAGAAGACATAGAGCAAAGGGTAAACATATCATATACATATGCAGCCATCCTCCAGGATGAGGCCAGAGCCACCAAAAGGTGGCGGCCACACAATGCTCTGAAAGGCGGGTTACAGCAAAAATAGGTCTAATCGCACATAAGCGAAAGACGCTTAACCCCGCCCCACGACCACTGGCAAAGTCGCTATCTCTGCTGCAACACCTAGACTGCATTACTCAATAACCCCAGAACACAGAGAAGGGGGCGGGCCTTGGCCGGCCGACTCTATCTTAAGAGGAGGCTGAATTAAGGGTGTAGAAACAACACACTGTACTTATGCTTAGGACAGGCCCGGGGCGGCAATACCTAAAAGGAAAAAAGGCCCCCCACCCTTAGCGAAGCCTAGGCCAAGTGGTGCGGCATCAAGCCTGCACTAGATCTACTCAGGGCTCGGGAAAGAAAATATTATCACCCACGTAAAGACCACGAGGCCCCGAACCCATTCCAAAGCCCAGCAGGGCTGGGTGCAGATCTCACTACAGCTCATGTATTAGTGCATACCCGGTCGTGGCTACTTTATACTTAAAGCTAGGAAACCACCCTCGCCCCCTTGCGCTACAAGCCGCGAGCAAGAACGGCAACTAATTACTCACATAAGTGAGAGATATAACACGGAGGCGGTAGGTCTCTACTAGCTAGAGTATAGAAATATGCATAAACACATCATGTTGCAAAGGAGATCGTTCTTAGCTACTCACGGGAGCTGCAGGCCCTGCGGTGTCCGATGATGTTCCACAATCCCCACTCCCTCTCAGGAGGCGAGAAGAGTCCTGGAAAACATATTAAAATAATGTTTCACCCTACTCGAGGACTCACCGCTCGCTCCTCTGGTGCGTTTTCAGATCCTGAAAAACCAGCCTTATCAAGCTCAATCACCAATCCTGAGGCGCTCAATGGATCAAGCCAGGCGGGCCATCAGAATCTCACATCCGCTCATCACGGGCCCACCCGGCCTGATGTCAGCGCCCGGGGAAATGCGGGAGGAAGGGCCGGCCGCGCCTATCTGCGCCCCCTCGGGGGTGGAGATCTGTCGCGCTGCCCACGCTGGTCCCGGTTTGCACCAGCCTCCTTCCTCCTCCTGTTGCGAGTGTCCCGCCTTCTCTGCCGCACTCCTCCACGGAGGCGCTCGAGAGGCCACGCTAGCTCGCTGGTCAGCGCCGGTCCTCAGACCGGGGCGGGCCCGAGACACCCGACTGCCTGGGCGCGGCCCCGGACCTCAGCGGGATGCATGATTTGAATGCCGCCCGGCGCGCTCGCCTCTCTGAACCTTCCCACCACCGCCTCAGCGGAGGTGCCGAAGAGCTCAGAGGTGAAACCGGGGCATCGAGGAGAAAGGCTTTTCTTTCTCCCGATGTCCGCCAGGTTCAACCACAGATGCCGCTCCGTGGCCACCATCGCCGCCATCGAGCGACCGATGGCGACGCGCCGTCTGTTTGGTGGCGGAGGCGAAATCTGTGGTTGGCGCAACTCAGCCACCGCATCAGGGGGTAGTCCCTCCCCCTGATCGAGGTCCCTCAGCAGGTCCGCCTGGTATGCCTGCAACACCGCCATGGTGTGCAGACCTGCCGCAGCATGACCAGCTGACATGTATGCCCTGCCGTTCAACCGTGAAGTCGTTTTCAGCGGTTTGGGCGGCAGGAAAACCCTCAGTGTCGGCGGCCGCCCAGAGGCGAGATAGTTATAAGCGTCTGCGTCCACTGGTGGCACCGACACATACCCGACCTCAGACACGCCTTCAGCGTCAGCGAAATTGGCTCGCTGGCGCGGCGAAGATGCGGGCAGTAAGGCTTCTTCCATGCCCCCGAGATCTGCTGGTGGAGATCCGGGAGGAATGGAAGGCTCCCCGGGGTTGAGAGCTCATGGTCGGCGAGAAACCGATCATCCAGGCGGTTTGGACGTGCGGTTTCTCTCCTAGCACGCTGCCACGGTAGCTGCAGCCTACCTGCAGCGCGTTCCATCACCTCAACAACTCGCCATACATGGGGCAGGATGGTTGGGAGGCTTCGGCCTCAGCCGACTCATCTTCAGCCTCCTCCTCCATCCCCTGCTCTACTGGAAGAGCAGCGGACGAGGAGGAACCTGGGTCCCGCTCCTCCCCCGGCGGCCGCCTCTCGCGATCTGACTGATCGTCTGCGAGAACAACCCTCTCTCCAGGCGATGAGCCAGATCCATCTGGGAACCCCAAGATCTAAGGCGCCGCTCAGCCTCGGCCTGAGCGGGCCGTCCCAGATGCTGAGCCCCTTTCCTCAGGAAGAGGGCCCGGCGAGCGGAGCATTCTCAAGGGGAACTGCTCACAGTTTGCACAAGAGGCTCCCTCGAGAACCTCTCGTGCATGCTCTTCCCCCAGGCAGTAAACGCAAAGTGTGTGTGTGTCATCAGGCGTAAGGTACCTGTTGCATGGATCCACACACTTGCGGAAGTGGCGCTGCTTTCCTGCACACTTCATTTCTCCTCTTCAGATTGACTTCCAATTCTGACACAGGCAAAACAGTCCCTGAAGACGAAAAGATACCGTCATGTTGGCAAGGCGCCCTTATATACTTCCTGGTCGCACCTTGATGACATCATAGGCTGTCGCCGGTCAATAGGATTGACGTTGTTCGATTGTGATATCAGGCACCAGTCACGCTGGAGGCGTTTCCCCGTAGCGTCAGCTGACGCAGCGCGAGTTCCCTTTCGAAAGGGAATTTAAAGTTTCTCAGGGAACAAAAAAGATTTGAGAGGGAACTCAAAGTTTCTCTGGGAACACAAAAGATTTGAGAGGGAACTTAAAGTTTCTCAGGGAACACAAAAGATTTGAGAGGGAACTCAAAGTTTCTCAGGGAACATAAAAGATTTGAGAGGGAACTCAAAGTTTCTCAGGGAGCGCAAAAGATTTGAGAGGGAACTCAAAGTTTCTCAGGGAACAAAAAAGATTTGAGAGGGAACTCAAAGTTTCTCAGAGAAACAAAAAAGATTTGAGAGGGAACTCAAAGTTTCTCAGAGAAACAAAAAAGATTTGAGAGGGAACTCAAAGTTTCTCAGGGAACAAAAAAGATTTGAGAGGGAACTCAGAGTTTCTCAGGGAGCGCAAAAGATTTGAGAGGGAACTCAAAGTTTCTCAGGGAACAAAAAAGATTTGAGAGGGAACTCAGAGTTTCTCAGGGAGCGCAAAAGATTTGAGAGGGAACTCCAAGTTTCTCAGGGAGCGCAAAAGATTTGAGAGGGAACTCAAAGTTTCTCTGGGAACACAAAAGATTTGAGAGGGAACTCAAAGTTTCTCAGGGAGCGCAAAAGATTTGAGAGGGAACTCAAAGTTTCTCAGAGAAACAGAAAAGATTTGGGAGGGAACTCAAAGTTTCTCAGGGAGCGCAAAAGATTTGAGAGGGAACTCAAAGTTTCTCAGGGAACAAAAAGATTTGAGAGGGAACTCAAAGTTTCTCAGGGAACAAAAAAGATTTGAGAGGGAACTCAGAGTTTCTCAGGGAGGGCAAAAGATTTGAGAGGGAACTCAAAGTTTCTCAGGGAACAAAAAAGATTTGAGAGGGAACTCAAAGTTTCTCAGGGAACGAAAAAGATTTGAGAGGGAACTCCAAGTTTCTCTGGGAACAAAAAAGATTTGAGAGGGAACTCAAAGTTTCTCAGGGAACAAAAAAGATTTGGGAGGGAACTCAAAGTTTCTCTTGGAACAAAAAAGATTTGAGAGGGAACTCCAAGTTTCTCAGGGAGTGCAAATGATTTGAGAGAGAACTCAAAGTGTTGCTTTTTATTAATCATGTTAATGTTTTCTGGCCAGTGGAACAACATGTTACAGTTTGTGCTTCTGTTGTCATCTTCACTGTGTCCACATTCGTCCTCTGATCTGGCAGAATCTTCGTCTGAACGGGCCCCTGTACGACGCTGTGTCCGTCGTTGAAGACGATGACTGGAGGAGAATCCGCAGTGTCCTCTCACCCTCCTTCACCAGCGGGAGGTTAAAGGAGGTCCGTGAGTCTTTATCTGGATCATTCTCATGCTAACCAGTGTTATTATATTGCTTATCTGAATCATTACGTGAAGGCAGTACTGTTGCACTAACGTACATACAAGCAAGAACTGAGAGTAATGATTCTTCACTTCATAATAAATATCAAACATTACCTGTGTATGATGACGATATGATGATGATAATGATGATGATGATGATGATGATGATGATGGACTGCTGTTTCTCACTCTAGATGTTTGGCATCATGAAGACACACTCTCAAATTCTAGTTCAGAATCTGGGGAAGTCAGCAACACGAGGAGAAAACGTGGATATTAAAGAGTAAGGCATATTAATATCACAAACAGCTTCTCGTTATCTGAAGAGATAAGAACAGAGCTGCAATAATATCACTATAATTACCTGAGCAAAGGTGTTCAACTTCCTCACCAATCGCCTTTAATAACCTCCCGGACAGAGGCAACATTCACTACATTATCACTACAGTAATAATCTCTTTCTCTTGCCTGCTCAGGTTCTTCGGTGCGTACAGTATGGATGTGGTGACCAGCACGGCGTTCAGCGTGGACATCGACTCCCTCAA
The DNA here is from genome assembly GCA_023029165.1 of Gobiocypris rarus. Lineage (NCBI taxonomy): Eukaryota > Metazoa > Chordata > Actinopteri > Cypriniformes > Gobionidae > Gobiocypris > Gobiocypris rarus. Next base: position 48,103,384 of record CM040914.1, read on the forward strand.
CAACCCCAAAGATCCATTCGTGACCAACATTAAGAAAATGTTGAAGTTTGACTTACTGAACCCTGTGTTCCTGATCAGTGGTAAAGGACTCAACTAGTCCTGTCAGATAAACACAATTCAAAAGCTAACGTAGGAAACTGAAGGCTAAAACAATGTTCCATTAATGTTACTGGAAGAATGTTTGTTCATAACTTTGAGAGAATATTCCCTGTTAAGACCTTTTACAATTTATTTTGTAGCTATGTTTCCTTTCATCACCCCCCTCATGGAGAAAATGGATTTTGCCTTTTTCCCGACATCTGTGATGGATTTCTTCTACGCAGCCTTGCAGAAGATCAAGTCTGAAAGAGTGGTCAGCGATCACAAGAAGGTACAAACAAGCACTAAACATGAACAACTATATAATCCTGCTGTTCTAAACCACGGTTCTCATTTCCTGCAGAAGAGAGTTGACTTCCTGCAGCTGATGGTCGATTCTCAGACGGCAGGGAAAACTCTGCCTGGTGAGGACCACACGGAGAAAGGTGAAGCATCTCAGATGGGTTACCATTCTTCCATATGTGAAGACTCGTACCTTAAACCGTGTCCTGTGCAGGTCTGAGCGACCACGAGATCTTATCGCAGTCCATGATCTTCATCTTCGCCGGTTACGAGACCAGCAGCAGCACTCTGGCGTTCTTCTTCTACAATCTCGCAACCAACCCAGAGGCCATGGAGAAACTGCAGGAGGAGATAGACGAGACCTTCCCGAATAAGGTAGCACTCCAGTGAATCACTCTTTGGGTTCGGTGTGATGAGACTTTAACCATTGATTATGTGTTGAAGGCCCCGGTGGACTACGAAGCTGTTATGAACATGGACTATCTGGACGCTGCGCTGAACGAGTCCCTCCGGCTGTTCCCTGTTGCTGCTCGACTCGAGCGGGTCTGCAAGAAAACGGTGGACATCAACGGCCTCCTCATCCCTAAAGACATGGTCGTCATGATCCCGACCTATGCCCTCCACAGAGACCCGGATTACTGGAGTGACCCCGAGAGCTTCAAGCCGGAGAGGTCAGGATGGGTTTCTCCTGTCTCACTCATTGTACAGTTCTGGTGAAGCTGCACCAGCTACAATAAAGCACAACAGTCTGTTCTGGATGTGAAAATCACATTCATTCTCTCCATAGGGGAATTCATTTTTAACCAGCAGCCATATCACCCTGTAACCCAAGACTGGTTTCCCACTGAAGCTAAGCAGGGCTGAGCCTGGTCAGTACCTGGATGGGAGACCTCCTGGGAAAACCAGTTTGCTGCTGGAAGACGTGTTAGTGAGGCCAGCAGGGGTTGCTCACCCTGTGGTCTGTGTGGGTCCTATAACCCCAGTGCAGTGATGGGGACGCTATACTGTCAATAAGCACCGTCCTTCAGATGAGACGTTAAACGGAGGTCCCAACTCTCTGTGGTCATTAAACATCCCAGGATGTCCTTCGATAAAGAGTAGGGGTGTAACTGGCCAAATTTTCCCATAGGCCTCTGTCCATCATGGCCTCCTAGTCATCCCCATATCCTGATTGGCTTCATCACTCGGTCTCCTCTCCACCAATCAGCTGGTGTGTGGTGGGCGTTCTGGAGCAATATGGCTGCCGTCGCATCATCAGGTGATGCTGCACATTGGTGGTGGCTGAGGAGATTCCCCCCTTCTATATGTAAAGCGCTTTGAGTGCCTAGAAAGTGCTATATAAATGTAACAAATTATTATTATTATTATTAACTTTATAACTTAATATAACTATTAATCTCTGTTAGCTGTTTGGCTTGGTTCATGGATTATCTCTGTAAAATCCCTATGGAAAAAATACTTCCGGAACCCAGGCAGCTGAAAAAGTAAGCAGCACGGTTGCTCTAGGAACACAAGGCTGGTTCTTTAGAGTAACTGTCTGTATAAATACTTCAAGCCAACGCGACTCTTTCCTGCCCTGTTATCAGGTTCACTAAAGGAAACAAGGAGTCGATTGACCCCTACATGTACATGCCCTTTGGCCTCGGGCCCAGGAACTGCATCGGAATGAGATTTGCTCAGGTGACCATGAAGCTGGCCATCGTGGAGATCCTGCAGAGGTTCGACGTCTCTGTGTGTGAGGAGACACAGGTGAGCAGACGGATTGGTCTCTGGAATCAGTGTTTGTTCGTTGGCCAACACTGACCTTCTCTTGCTCTTCACAGGTTCCTCTGGAGCTCGGCCTCAACGGTTTTCTGGCTCCCAAAGACCCCATCAAGCTCAAACTCAAGCCTCGGACAGCTCCAGACGTCTGCAACAACACATCGTAGCACAGCTTGTCCTCTGCTCACTTCTCTTTCCGTCCGAGGAGAAGGTTTGATGGATAAAAGAAATATTAAAATAAAAGAATATACGTAGTCTCTAGTCTTCAGTGAAGAGAAAGATTAGACTCTGAGGTGGTTCTCTGGGGGGTTTAGTAACTTTACTTCAGTAGCGAATGTCAAACAGGGACTGTGTTTAACAGAAGTAATGAGATTAACCTGTTAAGAAATTATATGGAAATGAGAAAGTTTATTAAAGAAATAAAGTCGCAGAAATGTATTCAACGTGTGTGTTGTGTCTGTTAAAAACACTTTTATGAACCTATAAAACCTTATTTAAGCCATAACTTACTGTAGCCAGTTAGCTCAAAGGGGAAATATTAATAATTATTCATAACTCATTGTGATTATTCATTATGATTAATTATGAATATTTGAATCAGTTAATGAGATTAACTTTATGTAGCATAAACATTACAATCAATCAATCAGTTCATCCTGTGAACACTCAGTATTGATTAATAATTAATTCTAAAAGAAGGTTATTTTTCATGGTCAAGGAAAACACATTCTTCTTAGCACCTGGCCACATGGTGCACTGAAAATAACCTGCTCCTCAACACCACCAAAACGAAGGAGCTCATCATGGACTTCAGGAAGGAGTCAAGAGGCCCACACGACTCCATCCACATCAACGGAATGGCTGCGGAGCGCAAGGCACTGCAGCGGGTGGTGAAAACTGCCCAGCGCATCACAGGAACTCCACTACCTGCCATCGAGAACATCCAGAGGAAACGTTGTCTGCATCGAGCTCGCAGAATCCTTAAGGACTCCTCTCACCCAGCCCACAGACTGTTTTCTCTCGCGTTTCAGGTGCCTCCGGACCAGGACCAGCAGACTAAAGAACAGTTTTTTCCCCAGAGCTTTCTCTTTACTGAACTCTAACCCTCGTTGACCCACTCCCCTCTTATACTGCTAACTTCCTCTCCCCCCTCACATCTGCCTTCACTTGTTATTTGCACTACCGACTGTTTATTACAGTCACAACTGTTTACTTATGCATCTTGCACTACAATAACTAACTGGATTATGCTAATTTGCACAGACGACTGTTATTCACAGTACTAACTGTTTACATTTTCATTTTGCACCGTACTTTTAACTGTAATATGCAATCACTTTCCATTGCACTTTTACACTTTTCGGATAGCTTCTGACCATACTTATTGCACTACCTCAATCCACTGCTATATTCCTCATCTTAGCCTAACATATCATTGTATACCTCTATCTGTAAAATTGTTTATAGTAATAGCCATCTGTATATTTATTCACTGTACATATTCACCTGTAAATTGTTTATAGTAATAACCATCTCTCTCTCTATCTCTCTCTCTATATATATATATTCAGTACATATCCATGTCCTGCACTTATTCAACCATTGTATATCCTGCACTTGCTGCTATTGCACTTCTGGTTAGACCTGAACTGCATTTCGTTGCCTTGTACCTGTATTTGTGCAATGACAATAAAGTTGAATCTAATCTAATCTAATCTAATTTACAGCGCTTAGAGCAACAAGATCGGTCATTTAAGTGACTATATATTTGCAGGCAGGGAGTCACAACCAGATATGTATTTTGCACAAGTTATCAACTAAACCACGAACACAACTAAACTAACAGAAACGCATGCATACAATCACACATATACGGGTAAGATGGAAAATGACAGAATGAAACCGGAAAACGGGAATGAATCTATGGAAAAGAGTCATTAACGGTGACAAGAACTATCAGCGTGTTATTTTCAAAGCACCTCGTAAGGAGGATTTTACTGCTTATACTAACCCTCTGATCAGTTAAAGTAGGGGATACTTGCATTGCCGTGGCAGTTGAAGCAGTTTCGTAGAGTTCCTGTTTTTATGGTTCTGTGAGTCGATGGTGTTGAAGTTCTGTCTCCTCTTGACTGAAGATATGATGAACTTGCACGGTTAGTTCGACTCCATCATGGTTGAGGAAGCGGCGCATGGCTTGAGGTGTTTGGCCTGTCTGGAAGCGACCGCGTTGTCGTACCAGGTTTCCATCCCACACATGCACGGCAACCAGGAAGAGCGCTGATGGTTTCTCAGTGCAGTGATGGCAAAGCTCCAATTTCCTTCCGAGAACGAGGAAATTTCAGACTCTTTTGGAAGAGTTCTCTCTCTGTTATGTGGTTCATAGGTACACAATAACCTTAATAGGAGGCTCAACACAAGGATCACAACAGTACGTCCATTGAACCCACAGCTGTAACGAATCCCACCAGCACAAGGTTCCTACCTCAGTAGTTAACCTGATACTACATCCCCCTTTATAAACAAAGGATAATCTTGAGCAGATGCAAGTAGAAGGCTCTTTAGATTACTACTTATACTGCAAAAAATAACCAATGATTAAATATAATCATTAAAATGTGACCAAGATCAGTAACAGTAATAACACACAATTATGATTCTCAACTTTTACCATACTGTTCAGCTATGATCCACTTTGAACATGTGCTTCTGTAAACCCTTAATCAACACCATAAATTGGCGACAATCAACTACACCTTGACCTCCCCCCATAACTCCATTCCTAAGAACAAACAAAGTCTTTCAAGTAAGATGGAGGATTCCTTATTTGGGCTGGAAAACGCCCTGGGGGTGTCGTCAGTTCTTCTTTGATGTTATCGAAGGCCTGCTGTTGTTGCGGCCCGCAGGCCCACATCCTGGAGTTTTTCAGCAGGTCTCTGAG
>CM040914.1:48118463-48120963 GCA_023029165.1 Gobiocypris rarus
GACGGTCTGATTGACAGCTGTGTTTGTGGAGACGGGATCCATGGCGACGGGATCCATGGCGACGGTCTGATTGACAGCTGTGCTCGTGGAGATGGGATCCATGGCGACGGTCTGATTGACAGCTGTGCTCGTGGAGACGGGATCCATGGCGACGGTCTGATTGACAGCTGTGCTCGTGGAGACGGGATCCATGGCAACGGTCTGATTGACAGCTGTGCTCGTGGAGGCTACTTGGAAATCAGATTCCGTGGCCCGTCTCTTGGTAGGTGGGGGTGTGTCGTGGGTGGAGTTGTGGGCGGAGCCTCTCTTCAGGAACGGCTGCTGCATCTGCACACCATCACACACGCTCTTCAACAGCCAATGAGACGCAGCCTCCGCACACACCAGCCTCTGAGAGAGAGCGCCCGCCTCCACCAGCTGCTCTCCATCCACCAGATCCTACACACACACACACACACACACACCAGTGAAGCTGCAGTGAACTCTCACACACCATCACACGTCTCTCTCTCTCTCTCTCACCTGTATGTACTGCAGGAGAGTTCTGCTCCGCCCCTTCTCCGGCTGCTCCAGGTGTATGAGGCGCTCAAAGAGGTCCTGTCTGTCAATGCCAAACTCCGCCCCCTCCTTCACAGCATCTCTGATCTCCATCACCGCCTGGACGTCCTGCGCTCCGTATCCCGCGCCGCTCACACACCGGTCCAGGAAGATCTGCAGATCGACGGCTGCTGAGCGATACACACGCGTGAACGACAGCGGGAGAGACGGAGGAGCGGATGGAGACAGAGCCGAGACACCATCAGCTAAAGGAGACACACAGAGACACGAATGAGAAACACCTGACCGATCGTGTGTGTGTGTGTGTGTGTGTGTGTGTGCGACAGTGGATGGAGACAGAGCCGAGACACCATCAGCTATAGGAGACACATAGAGAAATGAATGAGAAACACCTGACCGATGTGTGTGTGTGTGTGTGTGTGTGTGTACGACAGTGGATGGAGACAGAGCCGAGACACCATCAGCTAAAGGAGACACACAGAGACACGAATGAGAACCGATCGTGTGTGTGTGTGTGTGTGTGTGTGTGTGTGTGTGTGTGTGTGATTGTGTGTGTGTGTGTGTGAGCGGACCGTCAGCACTGAAGAGTGTGTGTTGTGCGGTGCGTCTCAGCTGCAGGTGGACGGTGCAGGTGTTGACCATGATGTCGTCGGTGCTGTTGGAGGTGTGTGTGTGTGTGTGTGTGTGAGCGGACCGTCACCACTGAAGAGTGTGTGTTGCGCGGTGCGTCTCAGCTGCAGGTGGACGGTGCAGGTGTTGACCATGATGTTGTCGGTGTGTGTGTGTGTGTGTGTGTGTGTGTGTGTGTGTGCGAGCGGACCGTCACCACTGAAGAGTGTGTGTTGCGCGGTGCGTCTCAGCTGCAGGTGGACGGTGCAGGTGTTGACCATGATGTTGTCGGTGCGTGTGTGTGTGTGTGTGTGTGTGTGTGTGTGTGTGTGTGCGAGCGGACCGTCAGCACTGAAGAGTGTGTGTTGCGCGGTGCGTCTCAGCTGCAGGTGGACGGTGCAGGTGTTGACCATGATGTTGTCAGTGCTGTTGGAGGTGTGTGTGTGTGTGTGTGTGTGTGTGTGTGTGTGTGAGCGGACCGTCAGCACTGAAGAGTGTGTGTTGCGCGGTGTGTCTCAGCTGCAGGTGGACGGTGCAGGTGTTGACCATGATGTTGTCGGTGCTGTTGGAGGTGTGTGTGTGTGTGTGTGTGTGTGTGTGTGTGTGTGTGTGTGTGTGTGTGCGAGCGGACCGTCACCACTGAAGAGTGTGTGTTGCGCGGTGCGTCTCAGCTGCAGGTGGACGGTGCAGGTGTTGACCATGATGTTGTCGGTGCTGTTGGAGGTGTGTGTCTGCGAGCGCAGGATCCCGGGAGCGTAATATCCCCTCATCAGCAGGTAATTGGTGTGAGACGCCTGTGTGGATTTGACCTCCGGCCTCCTCTTCCTCTCATTCTTCTCGTCCTCCTCCTCTTCCTCCTCCAGAGCTCTAGTGAGACTGAAACACAAACACACGGTCAGCTGTGAGAGACCACAGCACAACTATAACAATAACAACACAGATCAACCATATCACTTTCAAATACATTTATCCCAGCTGTTGTGCATAGTTGTGGTGTGTCTGCGAGTGTATGAGAGCATGCACCTCTTGACCACCTCGTTGTCCAGCAGAGAGCTGTCCACCACCACGATCTGCTGTGGGATACTGACGTCCACAGCCAGCAGGCCCAGGGTCATGAGGGTCAGGCAGCACGCGCTGGCCCCCCCCGGAGCATCCATGGGGAACTGCAGCATGCCCTGAGTGTCCTCCTCCTGCTCCGCCTCGGGTCTCGGGGTCTTTCTGGAAGTGGAAGCTGTTGGGTCTGTCGCTGCTGCCCCCCTCGTACAGACCCGTCATCAGATCGAAGGCCTCGTTGAAGATGAGGCTCGGGAAACGCCACGTGAAGAACCTGCAG
>CM040914.1:48125963-48175963 GCA_023029165.1 Gobiocypris rarus
GAGGAGTGATGGATGATGAGGAGTGAGTGTGTGATGTGTGTGTGTGTGAGTGTGTGGTGGGAGATGGTGAGTGAGAGTGGAGTGGTGGTGAGTGAGATGGGTGGTGAGGAGTGATGGTGGTGGGTGACGATGGTGGAGTGGTGAGTGGTGATGATGATGGGTGGGTGATGATGGTGATGATGAGTGGTGAGTGAGTGAGTGATGAGGATGAGTGAGGAGTGAGGAGTGAGTGAGAGTGGTGAGGAGTGAGTGAGAGTGAGTGAGGATGAGTGAGTGAGGAGGAGTGAGGAGTGAGGAGTGAGTGAGAGTGGTGAGTGGAGTGAGGAGTGAGAGGAGTGAGGTGAGTGAGTGAGAGTGAGTGAGGAGTGAGTGGTGAGTGAGTGAGTGGAGGAGTGGTGAGTGGTGAGTGAGTGAGGAGTGAGTGAGTGAGGAGGAGTGAGTGAGTGAGTGAGTGAGTGGTGAGTGTGTGAGTGAGAGGAGTGAGTGAGTGAGTGTGGTGAGTGTGTGAGTGAGTGAGTGAGTGTGAGGAGTGAGTGAGGAGTGAGGAGTGAGTGAGTGAGTGTGAGTGAGTGAGTGAGTGAGTGAGTGAGTGTGAGTGAGTGTGAGTGAGTGAGTGAGTGAGAGTGAGTGAGTGAGTTGCCGTGACAACGTTCTGAACAGACGCAATAGTTATGAGCTCCTGTTAATTCACAAAGTACTGCTGTTGATTGAGGAAAAACTAAAAACCTGTGTTTAACCGGTGTTTAACACTTATAGAAGTATAAACTACAGAAAACGACGCGAGAAACGAAGAAAAACGTCAGTCGCTTCATTGAAAGAGCCGCAACTGCGAGTTCCAGTGTGATCATCAGCGGCCGCGAGAGAGAGAGCGCCGCACACACACAGCTGACCGCGATCACAAGAACAAGAGAGACACACATCAGCACAACACAATACAGTACGTTTACGAGAAGATTAAGAAGATTTGTGTTATAGTACTGTTTGTTTTCATTAATAACAACTGCCGACATCATCCCAACTGTCAATAACGGACGCATTCAGCGGTTGCCATGGAGATCGTTTATCCTGCCGGCATCAAAGGAGATCAAAGAAAAGCGTTCAAACAGTCCGTGTTACATGAACACCCTGAAGCACTTTATGTTGATATGACTTCTCAAAATCAGAAGACTAATCTGATTTTCTTTACTGAGAAAAGTGCTATTAGTAACTATTTCCCATACACTAAGAAGAGGGGAATCTGTAAAGGTTGCCAGATCAGTGTTTTTGACTCAGCTGAGCACTCCTCACAGCTCCAAACCATCAATCTCTACAACAGTGGGATGGTCTTAATTCAAGGGAACGAAGCTGGTCTCCATGTGTTCGAGAAATCCTTTCCCCGTGTAAAACAGACAGTCCGGGATGAAACAGCTAGCGCCGAGGAGGAATCTGAAGAGGAGGACGCACTGATGCCCTGCTCTCCAGTCAGCACATCTCCTGCTCCATTCCATGAACTGATGATCCAGCAGGACTCACACACATCCGGTTATCTCCGCTGTCTCCCTGAGAAAATGACTCTTCTAGAGATGGAGCTGTCAGAATTAAAACAGCTCATTCTTAGCCGCCCAGATGAGTTCACTATCAAAAATCTCATGGCTGAAATTAAGGATTTGCACAACATCAACATGATAATGAAGACTGAAATGTCAAAAATGAAAGAGGACTCAGTGCAGAGAGAAAGAAAGTTAGAGAGAAACATCCAAGAGTTGAAAGAAAAGCTGGAAGAGCAGAATGCAGTGTGTTTTCAGCCTAAAAACAAGGAAAGTGAATCTCCCAACAACATCAGCACTGAGAGCGCCCCAGCTCCAGCATGAAGTGCCGCCACACAGCTCTACAGCTGCAGACCTCGCCACACACCTCCAGCCTCCCACAGGACACCAGTAGTGCTCCTGATGGACTCCATCGGAAAACACATCGAGCCAGAGAAACTGTTCCCAGACAGAGAGTCCTCGCGCCCACTGCAGGAACACAGAACGGGCTCATCAGCTGCTCACTACAGATCACCTCGGCAGCCCACAATGCATCATCATCCATTCAGGCACGAATGACCTCCACAGCCTAAAGGAAGGCACAGCCAAGGCTATGTATGAGATGGCAGAGAAAGCCTCGCAGACGTTCCCCACTACACGAGTGTTGGTCTCCACTCTGCTCCCACGGCTCGACGCCCTCCTCGGTGATCGATCAGATCAATGAAGAGCTCCATCACACCTGCTCCAGTCTGCCCAACGTCCACTTAGTCCCCCACAGCTCTATAAGACCATGGCACCTGCATGACGGTCTCCACCTGAACCAGGATGGAGTCAGGATTTTTGCTAAAGCTATTAAGGATGTTGCCCTTGGACGCTTCCCAACAACTGGCTACAGAGGAACTAAAAGAAACCAGATGAGACTGCAGCCGTTGGATCCATCTGGACCTTCATCTCGCTCCAGACCTCCACAAGACCTCCAGAGACGACCCCTGACTTCAAGATGGACTCACAGACAACAAGAGAGACACCTGTACGCTGAAGCCCCGCCCCAGCCCCGTCCACCTGTGCCGTCCCAGCAGAGGCGGAGCCACGCCCAGGTAGAGTCTCATCAGCCCTCCTCCTCAGCTCAGGATCTCTCCTCCAGCGATGTGGGGGAAATTAAACAACTGCTGCATCTCCTGTGCAACAAAATGCTCAACTAACATGCACAAAATCTATTAATACCACAGCTGATGACATAATCTATATAATTGGTTATTTAACAGCCACAACACATTATTACATTGTGATTTATTTATTTATCTATTTATTCATTCATTCATTTTTTAATCCTTATTCATACATAAGATTTATTTATAACTTAATGGGTTTTACTACTGTTACACTTGCCCAACTATTACTATTACCTATTTTCCTTATTTTATTTTACTATCGATTTTCTTTTATTATTATTTATTTTATTTTTTTTATTTATTTATTTTTTTTGTGTATTATTTATTTATTATTAATATATTTATTTATTTATTTGTAAAATGTTTTTGGTTTTGCCTTCAGATAAACAGCAGTATTTTAATCTCTGATAAAAAAAAAAAAAAAATGTTAAATCTTAGCTTTTGGAATATTCAGGGTTTGTGCTCTAAAACATTCGGACTGAAAAGCACAAACACAGAATTCCTGAATAGCATCACAAATGTTGACATATTGATCCTAATAGAAACCTGGTGTAGATCCGATGTGTCCACTCAGTGTCCGGCAGGATACTCTGAGATCATCCTGCCCTCCGGGAAACTCAACTCAGTACATCATGGCAGAGATTCTGGAGGATTAGTTATATGGATAAAAAATGATCTTGCCCCTTTTACATCACCAGTACAGCAAGGCAAAAATCACATATGGTTAAAATTGGATAAAAACTTTGGAATTCTGGATAAAGACCTCTTTATCTGTGGAATTTATATCCCTCCATCAGATTCTCCATATTACGACATAGATATTTCACATTTTACAGGGAGAAATTAATCAATATCAAACCCAGGGGAGCATTTTACTATGTGGAGATTTAAATGCTCGTACTGGTTTAGAACCAGATTACATTGATGATTCAGGTGATAAACATCTGTTCACACAAATGCCCCGAGATCTCTTTAATACCCTACCCAGAAGAAATAACCAGGATACTGGAGTCAATAGACATGGGAAGGAGGTAGCCTGTCTGTGTCAAACTTTAGGTCTTTATATCCTGAACGGTAGAATCAAAGAAGATTCCTGTGGTCACTTTACCTACAGCTCAAATCTCGGGAACAGTGTTGTAGATTATGCCCTATCAAATCTAAGCCCCTCCAATTTCAGAGCATTTACCATCAAAGCTCAGTCTCCCCTGTCTGATCACAGCCAGATCAATGTTTCCATTAAAGGTGAAAACATCAGACCAAGAGACATGCATAGAAAGCCAATTCATCTCCATAAACTCAACACATCATATAGATGGACTCATAGCACTGCTGAAACGTATATTAATGTATTAAACTCAAGTCAAATAGTCAATTCCATAACAATGTTTACTAATTCAATATATGCCAATAACCGGAAGGGAATTGATTTAGCAATTAAACATATAAATGACATTTTTGAAAATATAGCAAAAACAGCTCATTTAAATAAATTGACACCATATAAACACAAAAAATCCACAAAACAAAACCCTTCTGAAAAATGGTTTGACCATGACTGTAAAAGAATTAGACAAGAGCTACGATTCATTTCAAACCAAAAACACAAAGATCCAGTCAATTCTGAGCTACGCTAAAACACTCAGACCTTCTGAAACAGTACAAACACACACTGAGACAGAAGAAGCTGGATTATTACAACAGCACGCTCAGAAGATTGAACACACAGTTGACCAGGGCCAGTTCTGGAGTATGTGGAACAGTTTAACTGCTACAAAGCCACAAGAACTGCCATACAAGATGGCCAGATTTGGAAAGATTACTTTGAGAACATCTATACCCATCAAACTGACCTTTAAATAATCCCAACCAATTAAAAATCCTTGAAAAATTAGACACTCTTGAGTCATGCATCAAAAACAACCAAAATCCACTAGATTATCCAATAACCCAACAAGAACTTAGTGGGAAACTGCAATCCTCAAATCTAAGAAATCCTGTGGCCCCGACAACATAAAAACGAGATGCTTAAGATCAGCTCTCCTGAACTTCAGAACGCTTTGCTCAAACTGTTCAACTTGATTCTGACTTCAGGTGTTTTTCCAGAGGTCTGGAATACAGGGCTCATCTCTCCCATCTTTAAAAGTGGAGACAAAACAGATCCTAATAACTACAGAGGAATCTGTGTAACCAGCAATTTGGGAAAAGTATTTTGTTCTATAATCAACTCGGATTTCATCCTTCTTAAAGCAGCACAATGTCATCAGCAAATCTCAATATTATTTATTTCATTTTAAAAGTGAGACAAACAGACCCACTAACTACAGAGGAATCTAGTAAACTGTGCAATTCTGGGGGAAGATTTTGTTCTCTATAATCAACTCTCGACTTCATCCTTCTTAAAGCAGCACAATGTCATCAGCAAATCTCAAAATTGGCTTTCTCCCCAAACATCAACCACTGATCAAGAGTCTACACACTAAGCACACATTAATAACCACATGTACACCATTTATTTATTTATTTTATTTATTTATTTATTTGCATTTATTTCGCCGATTTATTCTTATTTATTTATTTATTTAGCGATTCCATTTATTTCTAAAGGATTGTATTTTATAATTTCATTTCATTTATTTCATTTATTTATTGGGTAGAAAAAACATATGACTTAATTTAAAGAATTACAATTTAAAAAAGAAATGCAGTAAAATTGGTCAGCGAAGAACAGATAATATTATTTCAGAAGAAACCCAGAAATCTGGAACATAAACATATATTTACTGTAAACAACACCACAATTCAACACACTTTACATTATAATTATCTTGGTCTGGTTTTAACACCCACTGAAACTTTAAATTAGCAATTAAAACATTACTTGCAAAAGCCCGCAGAGCACTGCATGCCATACGATTGAAATTATTCAAAATAAACATCCCCATCAGAATCTGGACAAAGATCTTCGAGAAGGCCATTCTGCCCATTGCACTGTATGGAAGTGAGGTCTGGGGTCCAGCGAAACTACAGCCATAGGTCTGGGACAAACACCCTGTGGAAGGTCTCCATGAGTTCTCAGAACATCCTCCACCCACAGAAACACTCCTAACAACGCATGCAGGAGCTGGGCCGATTTCCCTTAATCTAACGAAAAGAGCCTTGAAGTTCTGGATCCACCTACATCAATTCTGAAGATGATCTCCATTTTAAAGCCCTAAAACACAGAAGAGTAATCTTTGTGTAATGGTGTCAGAACTGATGAACTGCGCATAACACCACTGCTCCTGTAAAATCTGCAAAAATCAAAGAAATAATGACAAATGAGAGAGAGTCGCCTGCATTGGAAACATCAAACCAAAGAGCCGTCCAATGTTACCTGGGACTGAACAGAGAATACAGTCTGGCTAACTATCTGGTCTCGGTCAGGAACACAACACACAGAGCGTTATTAACGGACAGACTGAGTGACCACACGCTGGCCATAGAAAGAGCCATAAGAAGACATGGCGGCCTCCAGAAGACATCTGCAGTGAGTGTAGATCAGGAGCAGTGGAGACGGAGGCACACTTCCTCCTCCACTGTGATAAATACACACCGCTGAGAGACTCACTGTACAGTCAAATCCAGCACATTATTCCTGACTTCTGTCACCCATGATCCTGACAAACTGAAGGTCTTACTCGTGAAGGACCTGCTTCTCTTATATAGCACATCATATCTATAAATGCCACAAATTAAGAACTGAGTGAACACATCCAGATCAACAATATTAATATATATATTATAATTTATGTATATATAAATATAAATGTGAATGTGTTTTAATGTATTGGTTTTGAGAAATGCTTGGCACATAAACAAAACCAATAAAGCATATGAATTGAATTGAGATAGGAGTGAGAGTGAGGAGTGAGTGAGTGAGTGACAGGAGTGAAGACATATGAGTGAGGAGTAGGAGGAGTGAGGAGTGAGGATAGGAGAAATGAGTGGTGGAAGAGGAGTGAGTGTGGAGTGAGTGAGGAGTGTGTGAGGAGGAGTGAGTGGAGTGGAGGCAAGAGAACACAACAACAGAGAGAGACAACACAAACAGAGAGACACACCATGACACATGATGAACAACAGAGAAAGACAATAAATAATATGTGAATACATATTGATACAGATGAAAATTTATATTAAACAATTATTATTATATAAAAATTAAAGTGATAAATATATTATATATATTATTGAAAATTATATATTTATAATTTGACAATATTTAATATGATAATGAGACAAGAATTTATTTATTTGAGTGAGATTTATTTGAGTATTTATTTATTTATTTGACATTTATTTAGTGAATTTATTTATTTATTTATTTGAGTGAGTGAGTGAGTGAGTGAGTGAGACAGTGAGAGTGAGTGAGTGAGAGTGATTGTGATTTGATTTGAGTGATATTTGAGTGAGTGAGTATTTATTTATTTATTTGAGTGAGTGAATTTATTTATTTGAGACATTTATTTATTTGAGTGATTTGAGTGAGTGAGGAGTGAGTGACTATTATTTGATTTGAGGAGTGAGTGACAGTGAGTGAGTGAGTGAGTGATTTGAGTATTTGAATTTGAGTGAGAGTGAGTGATTTGAGTGAGTGAGGAGTGAGTGAGTGAGTGAGTGAGTGAGTGAGTGAGTGAGTGAGTAGTGAGTGAGTGAGTGAGTGATTTGAGAGTGAGGAGTGTGAGTGAGTGAGTGAGGAGGAGTGAGGAGGAGTGAGTGAGTGTGAGGAGTGAGGAGTGTGGAGGAGGAGTGAGGAGTGAGAGTGAGGAGGAGGAGTGAGGAGTGAGGAGTGAGGAGTGAGGTGAGGAGGAGGAGTGAGGGAGGAGGAGTGAGTGTGTGGAGTGAGGAGGAGTGAGAGGAGGAGAGGAGGAGGAGGAGGAGGAGTGTGAGGAGGAGTGAGTGTGTGAGTGAGTGAGGAGGAGTGAGTGGAGGAGTGAGGAGGAGTGTGAGTGAGAGGAGTGAGAGGAGGTGGAGAGTGAGTGTGGAGGAGTGAGTGAGTGAGGAGTGAGGAGGAGGAGTGAGTGAGGAGGAGGAGTGAGTGTGTGGAGTGAGTGTGTGAGGAGTGAGGAGGAGGAGTGTGTGGAGTGAGGAGGAGGAGTGTGTGAGGAGTGAGAGTGTGGAGTGAGTGAGGAGGAGTGAGTGAGTGGAGGAGGAGGAGGAGGAGGAGTGAGGAGGAGGAGTGAGTGGAGTGAGGAGGTGAGGAGTGAGGAGTGAGAGTGAGAGTGAGGAGTGAGAGAGTGAGGAGTGAGTGGGAGGAGAGGAGTGAGTGAGGAGTGAGTGAGTGAGGAGTGAGGAGGAGAGTGAGGAGGGAGGAGTGAGTGAGTGAGTGAGTGTGAGGAGGAGGAGTGAGTGAGGAGGGAGGAGGAGTGAGGAGTGAGGAGTGAGTGAGAGTGAGGAGTGAGAGGAGTGAGGAGGAGTGAGTGAGAGGAGAGTGAGGAGGAGTGAGGAGGAGGAGAGTGAGTGTGGGAGTGAGGAGGAGGAGGAGGAGGAGTGGAGGAGTGAGGAGTGTGAGTGGAGTGAGAGTGAGGAGTGAGAGGAGTGGGAGTGAGAGTGAGTGAGGAGTGAGTGAGTGAGAGGAGGAGTGAGGAGTGAGGAGGAGTGAGTGAGTGAGTGAGAGGAGGAGGAGGAGTGAGGAGGAGGAGAGGAGTGAGGAGTGAGGTGAGTGAGGAGGAGTGAGAGGAGGAGGAGTGAGTGAGAGGAGGTGAGAGGAGTGAGTGAGGGAGAGGTGAGTGAGAGTGAGGGAGGAGTGAGGGAGTGAGTGAGGAGAGGAGGAGGAGGAGGAGGAGGAGTGAGTGTGAGGAGGAGGAGGAGAGTGAGGAGAGTGTGGAGTGGAGGAGGTGAGTGAGGAGTGAGTGAGGAGGAGAGTGAGGAGAGGAGGAGGAGTGAGAGGAGGAGTGAGTGAGTGAGTGAGTGAGGAGTGAGGAGGAGGTGAGTGAGTGAGGAGTGAGGAGGAGTGGAGGAGGTGAGGAGGAGGAGGAGGAGGAGTGAGGAGGAGTGGAGAGTGAGAGGTGAGTGAGGTGAGGAGTGAGAGGAGGAGAGGAGTGAGAGTGAGAGGAGGAGGAGGAGTGAGGAGGAGTGAGTGAGTGAGAGTGAGGAGTGGAGGAGTGAGTGAGGAGGAGAGTGAGGAGGATGAGGAGTGAGTGAGTGAGGAGTGAGTGAGTGAGGACATGAGAGTGAGGAGTGAGTGAGTGAGTGATTTATTTAGAGAGTGAGAGTGAGTGAGTGAGTAGTGAGTGAGAAGTGAGAGATGAGAGTGAGTGAGTGAATTTCATGAGAGAGTGAGTGAGAGTGAGAAGAGAGTGAGTGAGTGAGGAATTTATTGTGAGTGAGTGAGTGAGTGAGAGTGAGTGAGAGTGAGTGATTTGAGTGAGTGATATTTATTTATTTGAGTGAGTGATTTGAGTGAGTGATTTGAGAGTGATTGATTTGATTGATTTCAGTGAGTGAGTGAGTGAGAGTGAGTAGTGAGTGAATGAGAGTGAGTGAGTGAGTGAGTGATTTGAGTGAGTGAGTATTGTGATTTGAGTGAGAGGAGTTTAGGAGTGAGGAGGAGTGTGGAGGAGGAGGAGTAGGAGGAGTGAGTGAGAGAGGAGGAGTGAGTGAGTGAGGAGTGAGAGTGAGAGGTGGAGGAGGAGTGGAGTGAGTGAGGAGTGAGTGAGTGAGTGAGAGTGAGGAGTGAGGATGTGTGAGGAGAGTGAGGAGTGAGGAGGAGTGAGTGGAGGAGGAGTGGAGTGAGGAGAGGAGTGAGGAGTGAGTGAAGGAGAGAGTGAGTGAGTGAGGTGGGAGTGAGTGAGGTGAGGAGGAGTGAGGAGGAGTGAGGAGTGAGGAGTGTGAGGAGTGAGTGGAGGAGTGTGAGTGAGAGTGAGAGGAGGAGTGAGTGTGAGGAGAGTGTGAGAGGAGTGAGGAGGAGAGTGAGGAGTGAGAGTGAGGAGTGTGAGTGAGGAGGAGAGTGGAGTGAGTGAGTGAGGTGAGGAGGAGTGAGGAGAGGAGTGTGGAGGAGGAGGAGGAGTGTGGAGGAGTGAGGAGTGGAGTGGGAGTGAGTGAGTGAGAGGAGTGAGGAGGAGTGAGTGAGTGTGGAGGAGGAGTGAGAGTGAGGAGTGTGAGGAGTGTGAGGAGTGAGAGGGAGTGAGGAGGTGAGGAGTGAGTGAGTGAGGAGTGGAGTGAGGAGGAGGAGTGAGTGTGAGGAGGGGAGGAGGAGGAGTGAGGGAGGAGTGAGAGTGAGGAGGAGGAGGAGTGAGTGAGTGAGGAGGAGTGAGGAGTGGAGGAGGAGTGAGAGTGAGGAGTGAGTGAGAGTGAGTGAGTGTGTGTGTGAGGAGTGAGAGGAGTGAGTGAGGAGGAGTGAGGAGTGAGTGAGTGTGAGGAGTGGAGGAGTGAGGAGTGAGGAGTGAGGAGTGAGGAGTGAGGAGGAGGAGTGAGGAGGAGTGAGGAGTGTGTGTGGAGTGAGGAGGAGTGAGGAGTGGAGGAGTGAGTGAGGAGTGAGTGTGTGAGGAGGAGTGAGGAGTGAGGAGTGAGTGAGTGAGGAGTGAGTGTGAGTGAGTGAGTGAGGAGTGAGGAGGAGGAGGAGGAGGAGTGAGTGAGTGAGGAGTGAGTGAGGAGTGAGGAGGAGGAGGAGTGAGGAGTGTGTGAGGAGGAGGAGGAGGAGGAGGAGTGAGTGAGTGAGTGAGTGAGGAGGAGGAGTGAGTGAGTGAGTGAGTGAGTGAGTGAGGAGTGAGGAGGAGTGAGTGAGTGTGGAGGAGTGAGTGAGGAGGAGTGAGGAGGAGTGTGTGTGTGTGTGTGTGGAGGAGTGTGAGAGGAGTGAGGAGGAGTGAGTGAGTGAGTGTGGAGGAGTGAGTGAGGAGGAGTGAGGAGGAGGAGGAGTGGGAGTGAGTGAGGAGTGAGGAGTGAGGAGTGAGGAGTGGAGGAGGAGGAGTGAGGAGTGAGTGAGTGAGGAGGAGTGAGTGAGTGAGTGAGGAGGAGGAGGAGGAGTTTTATTTGTGAGTGAGGAGTGATGATTTGACGAGCATTGCATTACGATGAGTATTTACTTCACATTTTTGATGCATTATTCATTTATATTTCTGATTTACGATGATGCCTATTTATTTGATGATTCATTTGGAGGAGGAGCAAAATTTGATGATTATTTAGAGTAAAGGAGGAAAAAAATTATGACGACATATTATTTCTTTTTCATCTCTAATTTCATTTCACTTCCAAGTGAGAGGAACCCTGGGGAGATTGATGACGAGTGATGATCATACTTATATGTGATTGCGGAGTGTCATATACTCATTTGATGATGACGAATAATGAGTGAGAGTGATATGATATGAGTGATTCGAGGAGTGAGGAGGTGTAGGACATTTCACTTTCATTTGGATGAGGAGGAGGAGGATGATTATGAGAGGAGTACTGAGGAGAGGAGGACGATGGAGTGAGTTGACGATGATTACATGATTGATGGAAGAGGAGGAGTGAGTGAGTGTGGAGGAGGAGTGATGAGGAGGAGTGAGTGAGTGAGTAGGAGGAGGAGGAGGAGTGAGTGAGTGAGTGTGAGGAGGAGGAGGAGTGAGGAGGAGGAGGAGGAGGAGTGAGTGTGAGGAGTGAGTGTGAGGAGGAGTGGAGTGAGTGGAGGAGTGGGAGAGTGAGGAGTGAGGAGGAGTGAGGAGGAGGAGTGAGTGAGGAGGAGTGAGGAGGTGTGAGTGAGCGAGTGAGTGGACGCGAGTGAGGAGTGAGGAGGAGGAGTGGGAGTGAGGAGTGAGGAGTGAGGTGTGAGTGAGGAGTGAGGAGGAGTGAGTGTGAGGAGTGAGTGAGTGAGGAGTGAGTGAGTGAGGAGTGAGTGTGTGTGAGTGAGGAGGAGTGAGGAGGTGAGTGAGAGGAGGAGGAGTGAGTGAGTGAGTGAGTGAGTGAGGAGGAGTGAGTGAGTGAGGAGGAGGAGTGAGTGAGGAGTGGAGTGAGTGAGTGAGTGAGGAGTGAGTGTGTGAGGAGGAGTGTGTGAGGAGGAGGAGTGAGTGAGGATGGAGTGTGTGAGTGAGTGAGGAGGAGTGTGTGAGGAGGAGTGAGTGAGTGAGTGTGTGTGAGGTGAGGAGGAGTGTGAGTGAGTGAGTGAGTGAGGAGTGAGGAGTGTGTGTGGGAGTGAGTGTGTGTGTGAGTGAGGAGGAGTGAGTGAGTGTGAGGGAGTGTGTGGAGTGAGGAGGAGGAGTGGAGGAGTGTGTGAGTGAGAGGAGGAGGTGTGAGGAGGTGTGAGTGAGTGAGGAGGAGTGAGGAGTGTGAGAGTGTGATGGAGTGAGGAGGAGTGAGGAGTGAGGAGTGTGTGAGTGAGGAGTGAGTGTGTGAGGAGGAGTGAGTGAGTGAGGGGTGAGTGTGTGTGAGTGTGTGTGAGTGAGTGAGTGTGTGTGTGTGTGAGTGTGTGTGTGTGAGTGTGTGTGTGGTTCACCTGTAGTTCAGGCAGGTTTGCGGGTTCTTCATGATGTAGCGTGAGCGTCGGCTGACAGACAGAGATGTTTTATCCAGAGATAACTCAAACTCAGCATGCAGCACGTCACGAACCACCGTCCAGGGCACGAACGGCCTCTTCAGCTACACACACACACCACATAAACACACACGTGAGCATCTACTTCATTAACGCTGCTGGTGTGTGTTCATTTAGTCTGTGTCAAATGTCTGTTTTAGTGTCAGTCATGTTTCATGTTTCCCTCTCCTTCATCAACCCTCACAGCTGACGGCTTTGCCCCATTCCTCTTCCACCTCCCGGACAACAACCAGTCTGGACTGAGACCTGCGGTCGGTTACTGAAGACTAGAGTGTGTGTGTGTGTGTGTGTACCTTGCGGTTGAGGAAGTGGCTGGCGACGCGGCACAGCATCAGCAGACTGTCCTCCATGTGTGTCCAGGCCACTCTCTGTCTGGTCATCTGCAGCAGAGCCCGCTGGTCCGTCTCGTCCTGCGCCTGACTCTGCCTGCTCGCTCGCACTGACACACACACACACACACACTTCCTGTTGAGCTACAAGGCATTATCACAGGTTAATATCGATGTGCTGTCAGTGCCAGTGACCTTTCTTCTTCTTGCGGGGCGGTTTGCTGCTGTCTTTCTTGGGTCTGTTGCGTTTGAGGTTTCGTCCTCCGCGCACCTCCTGGTTCCTGCTGGACGGCTCTGAGCTCAGACGCACCTCCTCCTCCAGCACAGCAGGCAACAGCACAAACACATCATCACACAGGCAACAATGCTGACAACACACTGTGTGTGTGTGTGTGTGTGTGTGTGTGAGTGTGAGTGTGTGTGTGTGTGTGTGTGTGTTAGTGTGAGTGTGTGTGTGTGTGTGAGTGTGTGTGTTCCTGTATCTTCAGCGCTCTGACAACAGCACAAACACATCATGACACAGGGCAACAATGCTGACAACACACTGTGTGTGTGTGTGTGAGTGTGAGTGTGAGTGTGTGTGTGTGTGTGTGTGTCACACAGTGTGGTGTGTGTGTTCGCGCACTGTGTCTCCTGTGATGCGCGTGTGTGTGTGTGTGTGTGTGTGTGTGTGTGTGTGTGTGTGTGTGCGTGGCAGGTGTGCGTGTGTGCGTGTGTGTGTGTGTGCGTGTGTGTGTGTGTGTGCGTGCGTGTGCGTGTGAATGTGTCCCCACATTTCACAAAAACAGAGTGTGTGTGTGTGTGTGTGTGTGTGTGCGTATGCGTGTGTGTGTGTGTGTGTGTGTGTGTGTACCTGTTTGTTTGAGTTGATCAGGTGACTGGTCCACGTCCAGTTGCGCTTTAAGTGGCCGAAAAAGCACGAGTCCAGTCCGCCAGCGCCCTGCCCATCGCCAGGGGTAACGCCATCATCCACCACATCACAACTGCCCCTATCAACCGAAAACACCCAAATCAGCCAATCATGTGACGGACGATCCAGCCTGAGCCAATCAGAGCGGCTGACTCACTGTAGCGTGTGCATCAGCCTGGAGTTGCGCTCCATAGTCATGCCAACATCAGCCTCCCCTCCCTGAGCGGGCCCTTCCCCGGGGCGCGGCCGGATCACACCTGAAACACACGTTTACCTCACGGCTGTGCTTAGGGTGAGCGTGTGCCGCAGTGATGTGTGTGTGTTTGTACCTAGAGGTGTGTTGAGACACACACACAGCAGGTCGAACCAGTAGTTCTCCACATCCTGAGCGCTGGTGAACACATAGTGCCTCCTCTCGAACGGCCGGAGGGTCTCGATGGCCATGTTATAGTGCGGGTCGCACACCGTCGTGTCCACGATTTTGGCCTTAGTCTTCAGGAAGACAAACACCTAACACACACATATTCTTAATAACACACACCGTAAACACCACCTATAACGTGATCATGCGACATCCCGCTCACCTGATCTTTATCCATGAACTTCTCCGTGGGTCCGAACTGCAGCAAGCCCATGAAACACAGCCTCTGGAGACTCTCGTGGAAACTGAAGATGTACTTCCTGTGTGAGGGACCACATCGTCAGCATCACATTAAGAGACAGTAAGCGTCTGTGTGTGTGTGTGTGTGTGTGTGTGTGTGTGTTTGCCTCCTGTGCAGCAGCTGTCTCTTCAGATCAGCAGGGAGGAATCTGATCAGATAATGTTTCTTCACCGGGTCATTCAGGTACTCCTCCAAACCTGCAACCTAAACAACACAACCACAACGTTACCACAACATTACTGCATTATGATATTATATTTCTGAAAAGCACACTGTCAGGGTTCCCACTCTAAGTGATCATTTTCCAGGACATTTCAAATTTGACTACAGCGAGAGTGAAAGACAAGGATCACGGCCTAAAGTAATATATTGCTCTCTAAGTCTTTAAAAGTTGTAGTTTATTGCCATGACTTAACTACAAACTCTTTTTATTATGAGCTCTTTATCATACATTATGATTGAGGAAGCTTGTTTACGCCACATGATAAAAAAGTAATTGTGACTTTTTATCTCGCTATTCTGAATTTCTCACAAGTTTATATAATGCAGTTCCGACGTTATACATCACAATTGCGAATTTATCTCTCACAATTCTGAGAAAAAAGTAAGAATTGCAAAATATAAACTCGCAACTGAGAAAAAATCTGAATTCAATCATCAATGAAGCAGGCTACACTGCACAACAAATCTCTTGTTGACCTTTTAAACGCATCGAAATTAGTTAGCAAGTAACTTAATTAGGTACTTACCAGTTAACATTTGTTGCATACATTTGAGCAGTTAATAGCATTAGCATTGACTGCTGCAAGTGGCAACACAAGACTAAACATCATCATTCAATACACTACTCTCACGTGACAAAATTCAGCATTCCTGAACATTGCACTTTCTGCAAACAACAGTAGGCATAATTGTTTTGTAAAAAAAATTATATTTTCCAGGACATTTTACATTTTCTCTAATTTTCCATGTGTTTTCCAGGACGAGTGGGAACCCTGTACTGTGCTCTGATTAGTCGGCTGGAGCGGTGTGTTTTGATTGGTGTTTGGGAAATGCCCCGCCTCTTACCATATCCGCCAGTTTCAACAAACGACTAACTAACTCAACCAGCCCCCACCTCGTTATGCTGCCCATTAATTATTATTAGGGGTGTAACGATACACTCGTGTCACTATTCGATATGTATCTCAATACTGAACTCACGATACGATATGCATCACGATACTGAACTCACGATACGATCTGTATCACGATACTGAACTCACGATACGATATGTATCTCGATACTGAACTCACGATTCGATATGTATCTCGATACTGAACTCATGATACGATATGTATCACGATACTGAACTCAAGATTCGATATGTATCTCGATACTGAACTCACGATTCGATATCCATCTCGATACTGAACTCACGATTCGATATGTATCTCGATACTGAACTCACGATATGATATGCATCTCGATACTGAACTCATGATACGATATGTATCTCGATATTGAACTCATGATACGATATGTATCACGATACTGAACTCAAGATTCGATATGTATCTCGATACTGAACTCACGATTCGATATCCATCTCGATACTGAACTCACGATTCGATATCTATCTCGATATTGAACTCATGATACGATATGTATCTCGATATTGAACTCATGATACGATATGTATCACGATACTGAACTCACGATTCGATATGTATCTCGATACTGAACTCACGATTCGATATGTATCTCGATACTGAACTCACGATTCGATATGTATCTCGATACTGAACTCAAGATTCGATATGTATCTCGATACTGAACTCACGATTCGATATCCATCTCGATACTGAACTCACGATTCGATATCCATCTCGATACTGAACTCACGATACGATCTGTATCTCGATACTGAACTCACGATTCGATATGTATCTCAATACTCAACTCACGATACGATCTGTATCTCGATACTGAACTCACGATTCGATATGTATCACGATACTGAACTCACGATTCGATATGTATCCGCGATACTGAACTCACGATTCGATATGCATCTCGATACTGAACTCACGATTCGATATGTATCACGATACTGAACTCACGATTCGATATGTATCACGATACTGAACTCACGATTCGATATGTATCACGATACTGAACTCACGATTCGATATGCATCACGATACTGAACTCACGATTCGATATGCATCTCGATACTGAACTCACGATACGATTTGCATCTCGATACTGAACTCACGATACACGATATGTATCTCGATACTGAACTCACGATTCGATATGTATCTCGATACTGAACTCACGATACGATATGCATCTCGATACTGAACTCACGATACGATATGCATCTCGATACTGAACTCACGATACGATATGCATCACGATACTGAACTCACGATTCCATATGTATCTCGATACTGAACTCACGACACGATATGTATCACGATACTGAACTCACGATTCGATATGTATCTCGATACTGAACTCACGATACGATATGTATCTCGATACTGAACTCACGATACGATATGCATCACGATACTGAACTCACGATACGATATGCATCACGATACTGAACTCACGATTCGATATGTATCTCGATAATGAACTCACGATACGATATGTATCACGATACTGAACTCACGATTTGATATGTATCTCGATACTGAACTCACGATTCGATATGTATCTCGATACTGAACTCACGATTCAAATGTATCTCAATACTGAACTCACGATACGATCTGTATCTCGATACTGAACTCACGATTCCATATGTATCTCGATACTGAACTCACGATTCGATATGTATCACGATACTGAACTCACGATTCGATATGCATCACGATACTGAACTCACGATTCCATATGCATCTCGGTACTGAACTCACGATTCGATATGTATCACGATACTGAACTCACGATTCCATATGTATCACGATACTGAACTCACGATTCGATATGCATCACGATACTGAACTCACGATTCGATATGCATCACGATACTGAACTCACGATTCGATATGCATCACGATACTGAACTCACGATACGCATCACGATACTGAACTCACGATTCGATATGTATCTCGATACTGAACTCACGATATGATATGCATCTCGATACTGAACTCACGATACGATATGCATCTCGATACTGAACTCACGATACGATATGCATCTCGATACTGAACTCACGATATGATATGCATCTCGATTCTGAACTCACGATACGATATGTATCTCGATACTGAACTCACGATATGATATGCATCTCGATTCTGAACTCACGATACGATATGTATCTCGATACTGAACTCACGATTCGATATGCATCTCGATACTGAACTCACGATACGATATGCATCTCGATACTGAACTCACGATTCGATATGCATCTCGATACTGAACTCACGATACGATATGTATCTCGATACTGAACTCACGATTCGATATGTATCACGATACTGAACTCACGATACGATATGCATCTCGATACTGAACTCACGATACGATATGCATCTCGATACTGAATTCACGATACGATATGTATCTCGATACTGAACTCACGATTCGATATGTATCTCGATACTGAACTCACGATACGATACGTATCTCGATACTGAACTCACGATTCGATATGTATCTCGATACTGAACTCACGATACGTATCTCGATACTGAACTCACGATACGATACGTATCTCGATACTGAACTCACGATTCGATATGTATCTCGATACTGAACTCACGATACGATACGTATCTCAATACTGAACTCACAATTCGATATGTATCTCGATACTGAACTCACGATACGATATGTATCTCGATACTGAACTCACGATACGATATGTATCTCGATACTGAACTCACGATACGATATGTATCTCGATATTTTAAGCCGAAATAAAGTTGTTTTTTTACAATTTTTTTATTTTTAATCATATCGTTTCCATCAACGATACATATCATCACATTTTATATCGTGATATATCGTTTAACGATATATCGTTACACCCCTAATTATTATAATGAGAAATATTGTGACGTGTCGGTTCCGGGAAGAAAACTCAAGATGGAGGAGTTTCAGGAGTTCAGAAACACTGACTCTGATATAGACACGGCGTGTGTGTTCATACCTGATAGTTGACCTGCACGACCTGCATGAAGATGCTGAGCGGCAGCGACACCAGAACATCACTGATGAGGGCCCATCCGTATCCGAACTCTTTATGCATCGGGATGGGAGGGATGTATCTCTTCCAGTTGTTCTCCTTCACGTACACTACACAAACACACACACACACACTTGAGTGTTTGAGAGAGGCACTCGTCTCATATAAGCATACTGACCCCAGACTCACCTTTGAACCGCACCTCTGTCTGCCCGTCCGCGGGGGTCTCCGGGTCGGACTGCGGCGGTGCGTCAGGAAGCGGGTCGGCATGAGCGGATCGCCTGATAGGATGGCCATAAATCATGTACCAGAGGAAGGAGTGAACGATACGCAGACGAGGCATCTTGGGCTGGAACCCCATGGAGCGCCCGAGTCCTGGAACTGACACACAGGACGAGATTCGACTGTGAATGTGAAGCACTGAGGTGGCGCACGTGTGTGTGTGTGTGTGTGTGTGTGTGTGTGTGTGTGTCCGTACCGAGGACGGGTTTGAAGGATTTGAGGGTTTTGACGCCCATCTTCTCCGACACCTTCTGCAGGCTGCTGCTCTGAGCCGGACGAGAGGAAGATGAGGCTTTATTCTCCTTCTTCTCCTGTGCCTTTGCCTTTTCTGCCTGAGAGTCAACGCTGGGAAACAAAACAATTAAAACACACTAGCGATCAGAAGTTTGACAGACGTCTCTTCTGCTGCAGATGAGCGAGATGTCTGGTGTGTGTGTGTGAGTGTGTTTCTCTCACCGAGCTGCAGAGGCCGAGCTGGACATGCGCATGCGGATCTGCTCTATGGCACTTTTGACCAGCGGGTCGTCAGGCGTAACGGAGGGATGAACCACAAACTCAACCTGAGACACACACGTGTGTATTAGCTGTGAAGTGTGTGTATGTGAGAGAGAGTAAGTGTGTGTGTGTAAGTGTACCTTCTTCTGTACTCCGTCCTGTATGACGATGGTCCTGTAGAGTTTGAGTAAACCCTCTCGAGACAGTGTGCGGATCAGCCTCACCACACTCTTCTTACACACTTTAGTGCTCACGCCATCCTTCTTCTCCTCCTCCGTCAGCAGCTTCTGCAGCCTGACACACACACACACACACACACGTTTATCTGACATACAGCGGATGAGAGCTCATCATGAGACAGAGAAAGACTCTTACGAGTAAAAGCCCTCGATGATCTTGCTGCAGTGCACGGCCTCGATGATCATGTTCTTGCGCTTCAGCAGTCGGTACGTCTCGTGGATTTCCACCTTCTTCGCCTTCTGCAGAAATCGTTATTGTTATCATTGACATCATCGTTATGTTATCATTCTTAACATCGTCTTTATAGTTATTGTTAACATGGGCTGTACCTCCGTCAGCACCTCCACGATCACCGGCTCCTCGGAGTGTTGTGATTGGCTGGCGCTGGTGCTGGGGGCGGGGTCAGTAGACTCTGTATTCTGTCCAACGGCAGTCTTCTGAGAGGCTTTAGCCCCGCCCACTCGGGCCGAGGGCTTCTCTGAACAACACAAGCACAAATGAAAACCAAACTCACAGTAAGTGCGTGTGTGTGACGTGATTGGCCACTCACTTTTGAGGGGCGTGGCTTTTTTGCTGAAGCTGAGTTTGGACTGTTTGAGGGATTTCTGCTGTGTGTCCTTCCCTCCCTCGCCCTCCTCACACACGCCCGCGGGCGGCTCGGGTTGGGTGAGGTGTGTGACGCGCAGGTGTTGGCTGCGCTGCCGCTCTTTCGTGAACTGCAGGCTGAGTTTACTCTGCTCCACGAACAGTTTGCTGATGTATTTGGTGGTTCTCTGCCGCCCCTCGTCCTCCATGAAGCCCTGAGAGACACACACGAGGAGACGTCATGCTCCTGTTGTGCTGACCTGTGACCTGCGCATGCTCGCGTGTGTTACCTTGATCATGCCGATGCGCTCCAGCAGTCTACAGATCATCCGTCCCTCTAGTTTTCCGACGTTGAGTTTCCCTCTGAGGACGGACTGAGAGATCCCTCTGGTCCCGGTCGACACCACTGCAGCAGCCAATCACAGCACAGAGATCAGTCAAGGCCCGTTCACAACAATAACCATTGAGTTGTAAAGGGATAGTTCATCCAAAGTAGCTGACATAGCGTAAAACAGCGACTCCCTTTTACAAATATGGTAGAACTATCACTACTACCATCAGGCTTGGGCAATAATACGCGGGATCTACAAATAGCAACGGTATCAGTTTCAATACTGTCTTACCACCATAAAACACCCCCAAAAAAACACTTATATAGGAATATAATTTATTTAATGCCTAAAAAGGCATATGCGTGGTTGTCATGCCTCCATCAAATACCTCCAAACTATGAGAGTAATCTTGTTGCTGCGCTCAGAGCTGCACTTTTTTATTTATGCCAATCAGGTCCCTGCGTTGGCCGTGGCTTAACTGCTTCGGTCACTAATTAAACGTCGCTGTCACAAATGCATTGCATGACCAGAGGCAAAAAAACCGAGCGCGCCCTCGGACTATGCCGTAATATTGTCGGGGCCTTTTCACACAGCTGGCAACGTAAGCATGAACTCCACAGGAGCAAGTGGACTTCGGACTCATAACGGTAAGCATAAAGCGTGCTTCCTCAGGGGCAGGGGCTCAATTCTCAAATGTAAAAAAGGGGCATATGTATATGCTTTGCATCCCATAAAATATATTTAGAAGTAGGCTATATTAAAATAGAATTTTTTATCAATTTTATCTTGATGCACATAAGGTACTTATATAAAAAAATTGCATGCAAATTTTACCAAATGTAATAATACACAGACTTATTCATTCGTTTATTTAGGCCAGTTCATTCATTCATTCGTTTATGAATGCCTATTAATTCATTAATTTGTTTATTTAGGCCTATTCATTAATTTAATCGTTTGTTCATCACTGCGCAACTCGCTTGGGCTCCAAACTGGCAATAATGGAGCGCATCCTTTCATAGCTGAAATCGCCTACTGTTTGGAGTTACTCAAGGAGACGAGGACACTTCTGGTGGAAAAATGCTGCCGGGCGTTTTCCCCAGATGTCGCGAGTGGCATGAAAGTAGCTAGCTACCTGTGCGTCTGTGCCACATGCACACCATCGGAGCGGGTTTTCAGCACCGCAGGTAAAGTTGTCGGTCCACAACGTGCCCGGTTAAAGCCGGACAAAGTAAACATGCTAGTTTTTCTAGCGACAAATCTTGACTAGATTTGATGCCACTTGCCATTCGTTCCTATTCGCACTGTGTTTATTTTTATTATTTAATGGATTCAGGTATTTTTATTTGGTTTTTGTTAAAAACAATATTGGAAAGAAGACTGGAAAGAAGTTTTTATTAAGGCCTATTGCTTTGCAATCATTTTTATTATATGGATGTTTATGTTAATTCAACTCTGGTTGACTGTTGTGAGTCTATTTGCACTTTTTTATAAGCTGCTCTTTATTATTAAAAGTTGTTCGGCAGGCGTGATTTAATTTAATTAATTTGTGCGCGCGAAAACTGTGTTTCCCAAAAGCATAGTAAGCTTAAGTTGATCGTAGAACACTTGCCACCAATGGTCTCCACGATCAACTCGTACGATGCTTTTGGGAAACGCAGCCCTGGATGTTTATGTTAATTTAATTCTGTTTGACTGTTGTATTTGCACTTTTTTATAAATTGCTATTTGTTAATATAGTTGTGCATGTTATTTTGTAATTGTTTCAGTGTTAGTGTTTGGTATTCAGTTTTAGGCACAAGTCAACTGTTTGGTGACGCTGTCTGAGCCTTACGTTATAATTCTTTTTATTATTTATGGTAATACCGTATACCGAGGTAAAATAGTGAGGAGGTTTGACGGTATCAAAATTTGGATACCGGCCAAGCCTAACTACCACTAAAGATGGCTTCATAAATAATCTTAAATAAGTTATAAATGATCGGTTTCATCTCATCTTCAGCCCTCAAGAGAGCAGCTGGAAGAAAGCAAAGCTAGAGGTTTTGCGCATTTCATGGAAAGAGAGCACAATTGTCTACAGGTCATATAGAAGAGCGTGAACTATCCCTTTAATAAGGGAGTGCACGCCACAGCTATACCAAGAACGATACCATTTGAGTCCAGTTATCAGTTAGCAGTACAACTACAGTTATCATCATCACAGCTGTTGACGTGACTGAAATATGACGTTAAGTCATGTGACGTCTGACCGATGTCGTAGGCTTGAGTCAGCACGTCACGCTCGATGATGCGAGGCTCCGTGAGGACGTTTCTCTTGGCGGACGCGTCGCCCTCTTCATCATTGTTCTCATCATCCTCCTCCTCCTCCACATCCTTCTGCCCGTACGGCTTCAGCAGCTTCAGACAGCGCACGAACACGTCAGTGCCTAACAGCCAATCACAGCAGAGAGAGCAGTCAGCAGGCGCTCGAGTCACCTGGCGTCATGTGACGAGTCCGCACGACCTCTGACCTCGCAGGGTTTTGAAGGGGCCTCCGGTGGGGTCCAGCTCCTTCAGAGGGATCCTCACCTGGGTCACCATCTTAGCGGCGGTCATGTACTGGTACACACGCTTGAAGGTGCGCTCGCTGACATGCTACACGCAACAACACACACAAGCATTACAGCGGATCGAGAGCTTCCTGTGACATCATCAGGGAGGAGCGCTCGCTCACCAGCTGCTCGCGGATCTTTATCATCACGCCCATCCTATCAGGGAGCTCAGACAGGAGGTGAGACGTCGACTCCATCAGGATATCATACTTACTCCTCCTGACACACACACACACACACATTAATTTTAGCCTGAACACCAGTTTGTGTGTGTGTGTGAGAGAGTGTGTGTGTGAGTGTGTGTGTGTGTGTGTGTGTGTGTGTGTGTGTGTGTGTGTGTGTGTGTGTGAGTGAGTGAGTGTGTGTGTGGTAGTGTGTGTGAGAGTGTGTGTGTGTGTGTACCGGTCCACGTGGAAGCGGCGCAGCAGCAGCAGCAGTGAGTGTTGTTGAGCTCCTGACGGCAGGCGGGCCACGTGTGACTGTAAAGTGATCAGCCCGTTCCTGTCCAGCGTCCTCCTCAGGTAATGCATCTTCCCTGCGTCCATCCTGATCAATCACAGCACACCATCACATCATCACACCATCACATCAGCACACCATCACACCAGCACACCATCACACCAGCACACCATCACACCAGCACACCATCACACCAGCACACCATCACACCAGCACACCAGCACATCATCACACCAGCACATCATCACACCAGCACATCATCACACCAGCACATCATCACACCATCACACCAGCACATCATCACACCATCACACCAGCACATCATCACACCATCACATCATCACACCATCACACCAGCACATCATCACCATCACACCAGCACACCATCACATCATCACACCATCACACCAGCATATCATCACACCATCACACCAGCACATCATCACACCATCACACCAGCACACCAGCACACCAGCACACCATCACATCAGCACACCATCACATCATCACACCAGCACATCATCACACCAGCACATCATCACATCATCACACCATCACACCAGCACATCATCTCACCAATCACATCACACATCATCACACCATCACATCATCACACCAGCATCACATCAGCACACCATCACACACCATCACACCAGCACATCATCACACCAGCACACCATCACACCAGCACACCATCACACCATCACACCAGCACATCATCACACCAGCACATCATCACACCAGCACATCATCACACCAGCACATCATCACACACCAGCACATCATCACACCATCACACCATCACACCAGCACATCATCACACCATCACACCATCACATCATCACACCATCACACCAGCACATCATCACACCATCACACCAGCACACCATCACACCATCACACCAGCATATCATCACACCATCACACCAGCACACCATCACACCATCACACCAGCACACCAGCACACCATCACATCAGCACACCATCTCATCACACCATCACATCATCACACCATCACACCAGCACATCATCACACCATCACATCATCACACCATCACACCAGCACATCATCACATCATCACACCAGCACATCATCACACCAGCACATCATCACACCATCACACCATCACACCAGCACATCATCACACCATCACATCATCACACCAGCACATCATCACACCATCACACCAGCACATCATCACCATCACATCATCACACCAGCACATCATCACATCATCACACCAGCACATCATCACACCATCACACCAGCATCATCACACCATCACACCAGCACATCATCACACCATCACACCAGCACATCATCACACCAGCACATCATCACACCAGCACACCATCACATCATCACACCATCACACCAGCACACCATCACACCAGCACACCATCACACCATCACATCATCACACCATCACACCAGCATATCATCACACCATCACACCAGCACACCATCACACCAGCACATCATCACACCATCACACCAGCACACCATCACATCAGCACACCATCACATCATCACACCAGCACATCATCACACCAGCACACCATCACATCATCACACCATCACATCATCATACCAGCACACCATCACACAAGCACATCATCAGACCAGCACATAATCACATCATCACACCAGCACATCATCACACCAGCACATCATCACATCAGCACAATCACACCATCACATCAGCACACCAGCACATCATCACACCATCACACCATCACACAATCACACCAGCACACCATCACAAAATCACATCACCACATCATCACATCATCACACCAGCACATAATCACACCATCACAACATTACATCAGCACATCAACACAATCACACCATCACATCATCACACCAGCACATCATCACACATCATCACATCATCACACCATCACATAATCACACCATCACATAATCACACCATCACACCAGCACATCATCACACCATCACATCATCACACCATCACATCATCACACCATCACACATCATCACACCATCACATCATCACATCATCACACCAGCACATCATCACACATCATTACATAATCACACCATCACTTCATCACACCAGCACATCATCACACATCATCACACCAGCACATCACACATCATCACACCATCACACAATCACACCATCACACCATCACACCATCACATCACACCATCACACCATCACATCATCACACCATCACACCAGCACATCACACATCATTACATAATCACACCATCACATCATCACACCAGCACATAATCACACCATCACATCATCACACCAGCACATCATCACACCATCACATCATCACAATCACACCATCACACAATCACACCAGCACACCATCACATCATCACACCATCACATCATCACACCATCACATCATCACATCATCACATCATCACATCATCACACCAGCACATCATCACACCATCACATCATCACACCATCACATCAGCACACCTTCACATCAGCACACCATCACACCAGCACATCATCACACCATCACATCATCACACCAGCACATCATCACACCAGCAACATCATCACACCAGCACATCATCACACCATCACATCATCACACACCATCACATCATCACACACCATCACATCATCACACCATCACATCATCACACAATCACACCAGCACATCATCACACCAGCACACCATCACATCAGCACATCATCACAATCACACCATCACACCAGCACATCATCACACCATCACACAATCACAACAGCACACCATCACATCATCACACCAGCACACCATCACACCACCACACCAGCAAATCATCACACAATCACACCATCACATCCATCACATCAGCACATCATCACACATCACACCATCACACAATCACACCAGCACATCATCACACCATCACACAATCACACCAGCACACCATCACATCATCACATCATCACACCAGCACACCATCACAATCACACCACCACACCAGCACATCATCACACAATCACACCATCACATCATCACACCAGCACACCATCACACCAGCACATCATCACACATCATCACACCATCAACATCATCACACCAGCACACCATCACACCATCACACAATCACACCAGCACACCATCACATCATCACAATCATCACACAATCACACCATCACACCATCACACCATCACACCAGCACACCATCACACCAGCACACCATCACATCATCACACCAGCACACCATCACACCATCACACCATCACACCAGCACATCATCACATCATCACACCAGCACACCATCACAACACCACATCATCACACCATCACACCATCACATCATCACACCAGCACATCATCACACCATCACACCATCACACCAGCACATCATCACACCATCACACCATCACATCATCACACCATCACACCAGCACATCATCACACCATCACACCAGCACACCATCACATCATCACACCATCACACCATCACACCATCACATCATCACACCATCACACCAGCACATCATCACACCATCACATCATCACACCAGCACATCATCACACCAGCACATCATCACACCAGCACATCA
The DNA here is from genome assembly GCA_023029165.1 of Gobiocypris rarus. Taxonomy (NCBI): domain Eukaryota; kingdom Metazoa; phylum Chordata; class Actinopteri; order Cypriniformes; family Gobionidae; genus Gobiocypris; species Gobiocypris rarus. The sequence continues at coordinate 48,152,826 of CM040914.1, forward strand.
TCACACCATCACATCATCACACCAGCACATCATCACACCATCACATCATCACACCAGCACATCATCACACCAGCACATCATCACACCAGCACATCATCACCAGCACATCATCACACCATCACATCATCACACCAGCACATCATCACACCAGCACATCATCACACCATCACACCAGCACATCATCACACCAGCACACCATCACACCATCACACCAGCACATCAGCACATCATCACACAATCACATCACACCAGCACATCATCACATCAGCACATCATCACACCAGCACACCATCACACCAGCACATCATCACATCATCACACCAGCACATCATCCATCATCACACCAGCACATCATCACACCAGCACACCAGCACACCAGCACATCATCACACCAGCACATCATCACACCAGCACATCATCACATCAGCACATCATCACATCAGCACATCATCACACCAGCACATCATCACATCATCACCACATCATCACACCAGCACACCATCACATCATCACACCAGCACATCATCACATCAGCACATCATCACACCAGCACACCATCACACCAGCACATCATCACACCATCACACCATCACATCATCACACCAGCACATCATCACACCAGCACATCATCACATCAGCACATCATCACACCAGCACATCATCACACCAGCACACCATCACATCAGCACATCATCACACCATCACACCAGCACATCAGCACATCATCACACCAGCACACCATCACACCAGCACATCATCACACCATCACACCAGCACATCATCACACCATCACACCAGCACATCATCACATCAGCACATCATCACACCAGCACATCATCACACCAGCACATCATCACATCAGCACATCATCACACCAGCACACCATCACACCAGCACATCATCACACCATCACATCATCACACCAGCACATCATCACACCATCACACCAGCACACCATCACACCATCACACCATCACATCATCACACCATCACACCAGCACACCATCACAGCTTCAGAACTACTGCAGGGGATCAGATGAAGAGTGTGTGTGTGTGCACCTGAAAGTGTGTGTGTGCAGGTCTCTCTGCAGCTCCCCCTGCCAGCGCGCGCGGCCCAGCCGCTCCAGAATGCAGTAGCACAGATCCGGCAGCTTGAGCTCGGGGTTCCCCTCGGGTCCGATCAGCGCTCGGTACCGGAGCTCGGCCGATGCCACCATCACCAGCCGCTCGCCCCACCTGAAGGGAAGCAGAGACACGGGTCAGTGTGAGTCTGGACACACACGTCTCCTGCCCTCGTCCCGCGGGCCGCACCGCGTCTGGGCCTCCTCCAGCGCCAGCGGTGCTCGGATCTGCTCGCTCACGTCCTGCCGCTCGTGGAAGAACACACAGGAGCCCTGCAGGCCGCTCGGGTCATCCGCCAGCACACACACCGGGTACACGTCCAGCGGCTCCGCCTCACGCATCTCATGGATGCCTGTGTTCCGGTCCACCTCCACAAACCTGCGTCTCACACACACACACACACACACACACACACACACACACATTGGGTTTTCATGTTTTATGGGTACATTCCATAGGCGTAATGCATTTTATACTGTACAAACCGTATTTTCTATCCCCCTACACTGCCCCTAAACCTACCCATCACACACACACACACACACACACACACACACACACACACACACACACACACACACACACACACACACACACACACACACACACACACACACACACATCACACTGTGTCATACCCATGTCATTATACACATTTGTGTCCTGATATTTCACAAAAACATGCCCACACACACACACACACTGCCCCTGCCCCTAAACCTACCCATCACACACACACACACACACACACACACACACACACACACACACACACACACACACACACACTCCCTGCCCCCCCTACTCACATCATGACACACACTCACACACACTCCTCACTCACACTCACACTCACACTCACACTCACACTCACACTCACACACACACTCACACTCACACTCACACACACACACACACACACACTGCCCCTAAACCTACCCATGACACACACTCACACTCACACTTACACTCACACACACTCACCTGGTTATAATCACAGCATCGATCACGTCAGAATGAGCGACTGATAAAGCCTCGATCATGGTTATCATCTTCATCAATATTTATATTTATCATTCTCATTATTATTTGAGCTATCCTTATAGTTTCCGCTAAAGATATTGTTTTAATTTGAGTATTGTTCTGATATTATCATCATATCGTGTGCCTTAGTAATAATTTATTTCACCAGTTAATGTTTTACAGCAATTATTGTTTACACAGTAATCATAACATTAGAACATCTCACTTTGGTCAATCGTAATTATGTTATAAAAAGTAATAATTATGAGATTAAAAACTCATAATTGTTAAAACTTTAAAACACATCATTGACTTATGTCCACAGGTGGAAGTAACGAATTACAACTACTCACGTTACTGTAATTGAGTAGTTTTTTCGGGAATTTGTACTTTTTGGAGTACATTTTTAAAAATGTAATTTTACTTTTACTTTTAAAATCACAATTCAAGACAAGAGAGATATCAAAGTTACAGTATGCAGTACTCTGAGGTTTTTCCCATGGTATTGAATATTACACTGAATATTGATATTTTTCAAGGTATCATATTGAACTTAGAAATTCCAGTATCATGACCACTAATTTATTTACACTAATTTATTAAAGCTAAAAGTATGTTTTGTTGAAAGTAGCTATTTTCTAAATAGATATATGATTTGATTATATATTGGTACTTCATTAAATATCGCTGGCTAAAAAGTAACTAGTACTCTGAGTAGTTTTTGAGAAGAGTAATTTGTACTTTTACTTGTAATTGAGTATTATTTCAGCAATGTAACAGTACTTGTACTTGAGTACACATTTTCAGTACTCTTTCCACCTCTGCTTATGTCATATTTTTGGGGTTAGGGTATATGGGTCAGTTTAAACATTTTATGGCATATTCTTATTGTGTAATGTCATAATTAGGACTTTATTAGTCAGATTTTGTTTGTTTTTTTGGTCATAGGACTTTGCCAGTTTCAACATCATATTTTTGTGTCATTAGATTTTTTTGTCATAATATCAGTTTTAACTTCTTATATCATAATTTCAACTTTTTAAGTCATTTTTTGTGTCATAATATTGATAATATGTCACCAGCATTATATACCAGTAAACATAACCCTTGTAATGAGAAGTGTGTGTGTTTGTGTGTCTCTCTCTGTGTGTGTGTGTGTGTGTGTGTGTGTGTGTGTGTGTGTGTGAGCGGTGTTCGTGTGCTGCTCCGGGTGTGTGTGCGGTACCGGTCGTGCAGGGCGACGGCTCCCCGGCTCTCCGGCAGCAGGTAGAAGCGGATCCCGTCGCTCCGGATCAAGCAGCTCCAGATGAACTGCTGACTGAGCGGATCCAGATTCAAACCGAACTCGGGCTGACGACTGCGCAGCCTCAACCACAGCGTCTGAAGGCTGATCCCGTCCAAACCCTCCAGAGCCACCTCATCCAGAACCGCGTCCAGCGGGTCCATCATCATCATCATCGCTGTCTGTGCGCCGACAACACACACACACACACACACACACACGCGCGCGCGCTTCTTCTTCTTCTGCTGCTGCTGCTTCCGCTGCCTGCCTGCACTGCCCCCCGCCGCGCGCCTCCGGTACTGCAACACCCAGCAGCGCACACTGGTGCCATGTGTTCCCCAGGTCACATCACAGACAAGTCAAGCAAAAGTGTTTTGTCAGAGCAAGTGTGTGTTTGTAAGAGATTTCTACACAAGTTAAAATACCAAACAAATGCCACTTAATTCTTTCTCTTTATTTTGAAACGGTATTGTCGAACAGGTGAAGAAACTAAAGCCATTCACACAGAGTCTCCAATGCCCTCTGCATTGACTGAGGGCTTAGTCCGGTGTTCATGTCGTTCGCTCCACACGGGCGATGATTTTCTGCTCAAACGTGGGCAGCACGGCGGCGTCCTCACGGATCTCCTCGTAGACCGCGCCGCACTGGAACTCTGCGCTCGCGCTCTGGAAGTAGAACCTGAAGGGCCCTCTGCGCGTCAGCAGGGATTTAAAGCGGCCCAGGGTCAGGGCGGCTTCACACCGGACACACGTCCTGTACGGGATCACGTCTCCGCTGTAGTAATACACCACCGTCACACACCTGCTGGAGACCTCACGGGCGCTGTCCGCCTTCAGTGAGGCGGCACTGCACTCGGTTTCCTCTTCCTGTCAGAACAGGAAGTAGCACTTAAATAAACGGCCCTTCCATGAAATCAGTGTACAGTGCACAGCAAACAGTGTGTGGCAGTAACTCACGCCAGTGTTTTGAGTCTGTGTGTCCAGCTCCTGCAAACGCCTCATCAGTTCAGCTGCGAAGGTGTGTGGAGTCATCTTCACCTGTTACACACACACACACACACGTTACTGAGAATAACGAGCACACCCGCAGAACATTGCCCAAAGCATCACACTTCTTCCCATAGTGCATCCTGGGGCCATGTGTTCCCCAGGTAACCCACGCACACACACCCATCCACGCAACAAACTGCGATGCTCTGTGTATTCTGACCCCTTTCTATCAGAACCAGCATTAACTTCTTGAGCAGTTTGAGCTCCAGTAGCTCGTCTGTTTGATCGGACCACACGGGCCAGCCTTCGCTCCACACGTGCATCAATGAGCCTGGGCCGCCCATGACCCTGTGGCCGGTTCTCCACTGTTCCTTCCTTGGAGCACTTTTGATAGATCCTGACCACTGCAGACCGGGAACACCCCACAAGAGCTGCAGTTTTGGAGATGCTCTGACCCAGTCGTCTAGCCATCACAATCTGGCCCTTGTCAAACTCGCTCAAATCCTTACGCTTGCCCATTTTTCCTGCTTCTAACACATCAACTCTAACACAACACAAGGACAAAATGTTCACTTGCTGCCTAATATATCCCACCCAATAACAGGTGATGAAGAGATCATCAGTGTTATTCACTTCACCTGACAGTGGTCATAATGTTATGCCTGACCAGTGTATACTCACACATTGATTTGACTCACCGGTGTGTGTGGCAAGTGTGTGTGTCTCTCGTTTCTGTCTCGTGTTCTGTGTCGATGACACGTGTGACGCTCCTGTCTGTTGAGGGAAACACACACGTCAGTGGAAATAATGAGTTTGTGGAGCTCGTCTCACTGCATCTCACCTGCACTCTCTGCATCTCACCTGCACTCACTGCATCTCACCTGCACTCTCTGCATCTCACCTGCACTCACTGCATCTCACCTGCACTCACTGCATCTCACCTGCACTCTCTGCATCTCACCTGCACTCTCTGCATCTCACCTGCACTCTGTGCATCTCACCTGCACTCTCTGCATCTCACCTGCACTCTCTGCATCTCACCTGCACTCTCTGCATCTCACCTGCACTCACCCTGCACTCACTGCATCTCACCTGCACTCTCTGCATCTCACCTGCACTCTCTGCATCTCACCTGCACTCTCTGCATCTCACCTGCACTCACTGCATCTCACCTGCACTCTCTGCATCTCACCTGCACTCTCTGCATCTCACCTGCACTCACTGCATCTCACCTGCACTCTCTGCATCTCACCTGCACTCTCTGCATCTCACCTGCACTCTCTGCATCTCACCTGCACTCACTGCATCTCACCTGCACTCACTGCATCTCAACTGCACTCACTGCATCTCACCTGCACTCACCATCTCACCTGCACTCTCTGCATCTCACCTGCACTCTCTGCATCTCACCTGCACTCACTGCATCTCACCTGCACTCTCTGCATCTCACCTGCACTCACCGCATCTCACCTGCACTCACTGCATCTCACCTGCACTCTCTGCATCTCACCTGCCCTCTCTGCATGTCACCTGCACTCACCTGCACTCTCTGCATCTCACCTGCACTCTCTGCATCTCACATGCACTCACTGCATCTCACCTGCACTCTCATCTCACCTGCACTCTCTGCATCTCACCTGCACTCACTGCATCTCACCTGCCCTCTCTGCATCTCACCTGCACTCTCTGCATCTCACCTGCACTCACTGCATCTCACCTGCACTCACTGCATCTCACCTGCACTCTCTGCATCTCAACTGCACTCTCTGCATCTCACCTGCACTCTCTGCATCTCACCTGCACTCTCTGCATCTCACCTGCACTCTCTGCATCTCACCTGCACTCACTGCATCTCACCTGCACTCTCTGCATCTCAACTGCACTCACTGCATCTCACCTCTCTGCATCTCACCTGCACTCTCTGCATCTCAACTGCACTCACTGCATCTCACCTGCACTCTCTGCATCTCACCTGCACTCTGCATCTCACCTGCACTCTCTGCATCTCACTGCACTCACTGCATCTCACCTGCACTCTCTGCATCTCACCTGCACTCACTGCAACTCACCTGCACTCTCCATCTCACCTGCACTCTCCGCATCTCACCTGCCCTCTCTGCATCTCACCTGCACTCACTGCATCTCACCTGCACTCTCTGCATCTCAACTGCACTCACTGCATCTCACCTGCACTCTCTGCATCTCACCTGCACTCTCTGCATCTCACCTGCACTCTCTGCATCTCACCTGCACTCTCTGCATCTCACCTGCACTCACCTGCACTCTCAGCATCTCACCTGCACTCACCGCATCTCACCTGCACTCACCGCATCTCACCTGCACTCACCATCTCACCTGCACTCACCGCATCTCACCTGCACTCACTGCATCTCACCTGCACTCACTGCATCTCACCTGCACTCACCGCATCTCACCTGCACTCACCGCATCTCACCTGCACTCACCAGATCTCACCTGCACTCACTGCATCTCACCTGCACTCACTGCATCTCACCTGCACTCTCTGCATCTCACCTGCACTCACTGCATCTCACCTGCACTCACTGCATCTCACCTGCACTCACTGCATCTCACCTGCACTCTCTGCATCTCACCTGCACTCACTGCATCTCACCTGCACTCACTGCATCTCACCTGCACTCTCTGCATCTCACCTGCACTCACTGCATCTCACCTGCACTCTCTGCATCTCACCTGCACTCACTGCATCTCACCTGCACTCTCTGCATCTCACCTGCACTCACTGCATCTCACCTGCACTCTCTGCATCTCACCTGCACTCACCGCATCTCACCTGCACTCACCGTGCATCTCACCTGCACTCTCTGCATCTCACCTGCACTCACTGCATCTCACCTGCACTCTCTGCATCTCACCTGCACTCACTGCATCTCACCTGCACTCTCTGCATCTCACCTGCACTCTCTGCATCTCACCTGCACTCTGCATCTCACCTGCACTCACTGCATCTCACCTGCCCTCTCTGCATCTCACCTGCACTCACTGCATCTTACCTGCCCTCTCTGCATCTCACCTGCACTCACCTGCACTCACTGCATCTCACCTGCACTCTCTGCATCTCACCTGCACTCACTGCATCTCACGTGCACTCTGCATCTCACCTGCACTCTCTGCATCTCACCTGCACTCTGCATCTCACCTGCACTCTCTGCATCTCACCTGCACTCTCTGCATCTCACCTGCACTCTCTGCATCTCACCTGCACTCACTGCATCTCACCTGCACTCACCGCATCTCACCTGCACTCTCAGCATCTCACCTGCACTCACCATCTCACCTGCACTCACCATCTCACCTGCACTCACTGCATCTCACCTGCACTCGCTGCATCTCACCTGCACTCACTGCATCTCACCTGCACTCTCTGCATCTCACCTGCACTCACTGCATCTCACCTGCACTCACTGCATCTCACCTGCACTCACTGCATCTCACCTGCACTCTCTGCATCTCACCTGCACTCACTGCATCTCACCTGCACTCACTGCATCTCACCTGCACTCTCTGCATCTCACCTGCACTCACTGCATCTCACCTGCACTCTCTGCATCTCACTTGCACTCTCTGCATCTCACCTGCTCTCACTGCATCTCACCTGCTCTCACTGCATCTCACCTGCACTCTCTGCATCTCACCTGCACTCTCTGCATCTCACCTGCTCTCACTGCATCTCACCTGCACTCTCTGCATCTCACCTGCTCTCTGCATCTCAACTGCACTCTCTGCATCTCACCTGCACTCTCTGCATCTCACCTGCACTCACTGCATCTCACCTGCACTCTCTGCATCTCACCTGCACTCTCTGCATCTCACCTGCACTCTCTGCATCTCACCTGCACTCTCTGCATCTCACCTGCACTCACTGCATCTCACCTGCACTCTCTGCATCTCACCTGCACTCACTGCATCTCACCTGCACTCACTGCATCTCACCTGCACTCTCTGCATCTCACCTGCACTCTCTGCATCTCACCTGCACTCTCTGCATCTCACCTGCACTCACTGCATCTCACCTGCACTGTCGATCGTCTGGAGGCTTCTGATTGGCTGCATTGTGGGGAGGAAGGGTCTCTTTCTCAGGCTCCACCCCTTCTGACGGCGTGGCTTGGCATCCTTGCAATGTTGTGTTGTGGCTTCCTGATGACAGGACAGTCTGAGTGTGTTTCAGATACACATCCGACCTGAGAAACAGCGGGAACAGGTTGTCCTGTAACACGGCCTGCACCTGCGCATGCGCCTGCGCAAACAGGCCGGAGTCCAGCTGCAGGCGCTGAATGGCGTCTCGCACGGCACACCTGGTCTCGGCCGGGATCTTGCGGGACACGGCGCTGCCGCTGCGCTCGGACAGGTAGCAGCGGTACATGGCTTTGGCCAGTTTGAGGCGCCGCCCCGTCTCGTGCTCCTTCTGGAAGCCGGAGCAGGCGAACCAGAACTCCAGCAGCGGCGAGCAGCCCAGCGCCCGCAGGAAGTGCTGGAACAGGGCCGTGCCGTCACAGTCGTCCAGCAGCGAGAGCAGCGTCTCAGCCCACGGCTCGCACGGCCCGTCCCATGATGCACTGCCCTCGGGCTCGAACCCCAGATCCAGGTCAGAGCGGCGCGGTGTGAGGGCTGGAGACTCTGACCAATCAGACGGAGTCTTACTGGAGAAGCGCCCGCCCTCATGACCCTCCTCACCCGGCACAGGAGGGCGAGGCGCGTCACTATGGTAACTCATGATGTCATCGGAGACTCCTGAGGAGTGTAAGAAAACCATATGAAATATCATTTTACAAAAATAATACATATTAAATATAGATTAAATTATCATGGCTAAAACACTCAGGAACACATTATTCAAATATCTTTCCTTCATTTGTTTTTTAATTTGATTTGATCACAATGTTTTGTTGTCTACTATTTGCACCTGTTATTGTTCTTTATATTTGTTTGTAATTCCCTTCATTATTATTGTTTAATTGGATATTATATACATTTCTAATACACAACATCGCTTTTAATCCAGTGTCATTATTCCTGTCAGGAATTCAGTTGTATGAAAACATACTAAATGTAAGTGTTTAGGCTAGTTGAATTAATTTGAGATCAATATATGCTAATGAATATTCACAAAATAATAACGCATAGTTCTAATTACAAAGCATTACCGATTTAATACCGTGTTATCTGTCAGAGTCCGCGCGCCTTTACCGTTTAAAGTTCATTCGACGGAAATCAGACAATCAAACCACGCGACCTCTCGGTTTATAATAAAAATAGCCGCTATAAACATTGATAGTAAATGTTTATAAAGTTAAAAGTGATAAAGTGATGATGTTTTTACCTGACAGGAGTTTGAGTCGCGCGCAGCTGCTGTGAGAGTCTCGAGCGCGAGCACGAGCACGAGCGTCATCACCGCCTCTCGCGAACACTTAAATATTTCTACCTCGTGTTTAAATCAATATCATAATTTTATATGCGGCTTCATTCGTTTGAGTAAGTTTTAATGACTTTCATATTACTGCTATTTAATCCGTGGATAGATTTTTCGTGGCTGTATTTCTAATGTTTTACATAACACATTAATGTCACAATTATATTGCACATATAAATATTTGTTCTAACGTTTTGAGAACATTATTAAAGACCAGATCACTTTGAACAAACTATCATTGAATGTTACTAAAGTTTTTTCATAACTCTGGAAGAACCTTCATTCCCTGTTTACTGTGTTTATAATTCATTTTAAATAACAGATGTTTCAGATAATGTCTCGCATTAGTTCCCATGATGAAGATCTGGTTAAACCCCTGGAAATCTGTCCATCTGAAGGAGGAGGTGTGAAAGGTCACGCCACAGGCTGTCTGACACTGTAGGAGCCGACCCCTGCTGACACACACACACACACACACACACACACACACACACACACACACACACACACACACAGGTTAAAATGAAGAAGACCAATACATCTTAATTCAGCTACACAAGATGACGTGTCCGTCTGAAGAGTGAAATACCTGTGAATGCTCCTGTTTAATAATGGTACCCTAATGAAGCATGTTGATATCGGTGTGTGTGTGTGTGTGTGTGTGTGCGTGTGTGTGTGTCACCTGCTGTGACCTGATGGAAAGGTCACACAGTGAAGGCTAATCTTCGTCTCCAGGGAGAGACATGGCTAATCACTATTGTTTCACAACGCCGTGACCTTTAACACGACACTGACCCAGAGACGGCATGCAGGGAGCCACACACACACACACACACACACTTACACACTTCAGTCTCAACACTGCATTCAGTTCAGATTCACTCTGAACCAGCACCAGTTATGATCATACACACAGTGTGGAGCACTCCTGAAGATCTGCAAGTGATAATGACGGGGAACTATGGAAGACTTTATGATTTTATATCTCACAATTCAGACTTTTCCTCTCAGAATTATGATTTTATATCTCACAATTCAGACTTTTCCTCTCAGAATTATGATTTTATATCTCACAATTCAGACTTTTCCTCTCAGAATTATGATTTTATATCTCACGATTCAGACTTCCCCCCTCAGAATTATGATTTTATATCTCACAATTCAGACTTTTCCTCTCAGAATTATGATTACATATCTCACAACTCAGACTTTTCCTCTCAGAATTATGATTTTATATCTCACAATTCAGACTTTTCCTTTCAGAATTAAGATTATATATCTCACAACTCAGACTTTTCCCCTCAGAATTATGATTTTATATCTCACAATTCAGACTTTTCCTCTCAGAATTATGATTTTATATCTCACAACTCAGACTTTTCCTCTCAGAATTATGATTTTATATCTCACAATTCAGACTTTTCCTCTCAGAATTATGATTTTATATCTCACAACTCAGACTTTTCCTCAGAATTATGATTTTATATCTCACAATTCAGACTTTTCCTCTCAGAATTAAGATTATATATCTCACAACTCAGACTTTTCCTCTCAGAATTATGATTTTATTTCTTACAACTCAGACTTTTCCTCAGAATTATGATTTAATATCTCACAATTCAGACTTTTCCTCAGAATTATGATTTTATATGTCACAATTCAGACTTTTCCTCAGAATTATGATTTTATATCTCACAACTCAGACTTTTCCTCTCAGAATTATGATTACATATCTTACAATTCAGACTTTTCCTCTGAATTATGATATCTCACAATTCAGACTTTTCCTCTCAGAATTATGATTTAATATCTCACAATTCAGACTTTTCCCTCAGAACAATGATTATATATCTCACAATTCAGACTTTTCCTCTCAGAATTATGATTTTATATCTCACAATTCAGACTTTTCCTCTCAGAATTATGATTTTATATCTCACAATTCAGACTTTTCCTCTCAGAATTATGATTTTATATCTCACAATTCAGACTTTTCCTCTCAGAATTATGATTTTATATCTCACAATTCAGACTTTTCCTCAGAATTATGATTTTATATCTCACAATTCAGACTTTTCCTCTCAGAATTATGATTTTATATCTCACAATTCAGACTTTTCCTCTCAGAATTATGATTTTATATCTCACAATTCAGACTTTCCTCAGAATTATGATTTTATATCTCACAATTCAGACTTTTCCTCAGAATTATGATTTTATATCTCACAATTCAGACTTTTCCTCTCAGAATTATGATTTTATATCTCATTCAGACTTTCCTCAGAATTATGATTTTATATCTCACAATTCAGACTTTTCCCTCAGAATTATGATTTTATATCTCACACCGACTTTTCCTCTCAGACTTATGATTTTATATCTCACAACTCAGACTTTTCCTCTCAGAATTATGATTACATATCTTACAATTCAGACTTTTCCTCTCAGAATTATGATTTTATATCTCACAACTCAGACTTTTCCTCTCAGAATTATGATTACATATCTTACAACTCAGACTTTTCCTCTCAGAATTATGATTTTATATCTCACAATTCAGACTTTTCCTCTCAGAATTATGATTTTATATCTCACAATTCAGACTTTTCCTCTCAGACTTATGATTTTATATCTTACAATTCAGACTTTTCCTCTCAGAATTATGATTACATATCTCACAATTCAGACTTTTCCCCTCAGAATTATGATTACATATCTCACAATTCAGACTTTTCCCCTCAGAATTATGATTTTATATCTCACGATTCAGACTTTTCCTCAGAATTATGATTACATATCTCACAATTCCGACTTTTCCTCTCAGAATTATGATTTTATATCTTACAATTCAGACTTTTCCTCTCAGAATTATGATTACATATCTCACAATTCAGACTTTTCCCCTCAGAATTATGATTACATATCTCACAATTCAGACTTTTCCCTCAGAATTATGATTTTATATCTCACGATTCAGACTTTTCCTCAGAATTATGATTTTATATCTCACGATTCAGACTTTTTCCTCAGAATTATGATTACATATCTCACAATTCAGACTTTTCCTCTCAGAATTATGATTACATATCTCACAATTCAGACTTTTCCCCTCAGAATTATGATTACATATCTCACAATTCAGACTTTTCCCTCAGAATTATGATTTTATATCTCACGATTCAGACTTTTTCTCAGAATTATGATTACATCTCACAATTCAGACTTTTCCCCTCAGAATTATGATTTTGTATCTCACAATTCAGACTTTTCCTCTCAGAATTATGATTTTATATCTTACAATTCAGACTTTTCCCCTCAGTATTATGATTTTATATCTCACAACTCCGACTTTTCCTCTCAGAATTATGATTTTATATCTTACAATTCAGAGTTTTCCTCTCAGAATTATGATTTTATATCTTACAATTCAGACTTTTCCTCTCAGAATTATGATTACATATCACAATTCAGACTTTTCCTCTCAGAATTATGATTTTATATCTCACAATTCAGACTTTTCCTCAGAATTATGATTTTATATCTTACAATTCAGACTTTCCTCAGAATTATGATTTTATATCTCACAATTCAGACTTTTCCTCAGTATTATGATTTTATATATTACAATTCAGACTTTTCCTCTCAGAATTATGATTACATATCTCACAATTCAGACTTTTCCTCAGAATTATGATTTTATATCTTACAATTCAGACTTTTCCTCTCAGAATTATGATTTTATATCTTACAATTCAGACTTTTCCTCAGAATTATGATTTTATATCTCACAATTCAGACTTTTCCCCCTCAGAATTATGATTTTATATCTTACAATTCAGACTTTTCCCCTCAGAATTATGATTTTATATCTCACAATTCAGACTTTTCCTCTCAGAATTATGATTTTATATCTCACAATTCAGACTTTTCCTCAGAATTATGATTTTATATCTCACAATTATGATTTTATATCTCAGAATTATGATTACATATCTCACAATTCAGACTTTTCCTCTCAGAATTATGATTTTATATCTTACAAATCACACTTTTCCCCTCAGAATTATGATTTTATATCTCACAATTATGATTTTATATCTCAGAATTATGATTACATATCTCACAATTCAGACTTTTCCTCTCAGAATTATGATTTTATATCTTACAAATCACACTTTTCCTCAGAATTATGATTACATATCTCACAATTCAGACTTTTCCTCTCAGAATTATGATTTTATATCTTACAATTCAGACTTTTCCTCAGAATTATGATTTTATATCTCACAATTCAGACTTTCCTCTCAGAATTATGATTTTATATCTTACAAATCACACTTTCCTCAGAATTATGATTGCATATCTCACAATTCAGACTTTTCCCCTCAGAATTATGATTACATATCTCACAATTCAGACTTTTCCCCTCAGAATTATGATTTTATATCTCACAATTCAGACTTTTCCCCTCAGAATTATGATTTTATATCTCACAATTCAGACTTTTCCTCTCAGAATTATGATTTTATCTTACAATTCAGACTTTCCTCTCAGAATTATGATTAAAAAACTACTCTCAAAAAAACTACTTTTAAACAATAAAATGTTGTGAATTAATGTTATCCATGACATCTTATTCCACAGACACTCTCAATTGAGATTTGCAAATAAAACACATGACTTCAGTTGTTTATTTCATTTTGTTGTATTTTCAGATGAAAACGTGTCCAAAATAACACAAGAGTACCACACAAACACAGACAAATAGAAGTAAAAACAAAAAGCTACTGTGAGATCTGCTGACACTCTTAAAAAACAAGCGCCTGGACACGACCGGTGTAAAAAGGGATTTAAAACACTGCGTCCGCGCAGCCACAGTTCACTCGAGCTCCGCCTCCTTGCTCCCTTTGCCGGCGGAAGTGTTGTCGCCCTCTACTTTCTCTCCACACTCGAGCTCCTGCGTCTGACTGGGTGCTTCCTGTGGGCCTGTGCTCTGATTGGTGGGCTCTTTCGCCACTTCCTGCAGGTTGTACTTGCGGAAGAGCGTGTAGTCGACACGACGCTGGCGCAGCAGACGCTCTTGATGATCTCTATGATGATGCTCAGCTCAGGGTTGGTCAGATCCACTTTATTCAGCGGGTTCATGTTACCCACCAATCCTGAGAGCATCACATGACACACAGTGAACAGAGACATTCATCTTACAAGAGACAGAAGCTAACGCCACAGTCTCTGGATTAGACTGCGCTATTAATCGAAAGGAAATGTGTCATTCAATCATTCACTCAAAAGATTCGTTCATAAGCGCTGATTCGTCCAGTTTTATGAGTGAATCACTGAATCATTGACTGAAGAGATTGGTTGAGAGGCAGTGTGTGATGATGTGGACGTACCAGCGACGGCTTTGATGACGTCGTCTCTCTTGCTGTGGCTGCTGTTTCGGGCTTTGAAGCAGATCTGGTACGAGGCGCGCAGCGGCGCTTTGAACCAGCGCTCCAGATACTCGCTCAGGAACTTCTCCATGTCCTCCGGAAACGCTCGACACGTGCCGCTGACCGGCAGCATGCGCAGGATCACACGCGACTTCCTCTTCTTCGTCTGATGCAAGTCGGACAGGATGTGATGAACCAGCTCCTCTGGGTCTGCGAGAGAGAGAGAGAGAGAGAGAGGGGGTCATCACATGTTCCAGTGGCGTTCATCATGTGATGCTCTGATCAGACTCCTCACCGACTCCATGTGTGCGGATGAACACCACATTATTGGCTCCGCTGTCGACCACACTGAACCTCTGCTGATGGGTCTTCATGGACGACTGTATCTGAGACACTTCCTTCTTCAGCGCCGCCTCCGCGTCCTCATCACCCTCTTCATCCTCACTGAGGCTGTCTGTGGGCTGTAACAAATACTACTGTAAACACAAGTGCTCTACACTAAAGTTACGCATCTCTATAGAGCTCTAGACCACAGTAACACATCTCTATAGCGCTCTAGACCACAGTAACACATCTCTATATCGCTCTAGACCACAGTAACGCATCTCTATAGAGCTCTAGACCACAGTAACGCAACTCTATAGCGCTCTAGACCACAGTAACACATGTCTATAGCGCTCTAGACCACAGTAACGCATCTCTATAGTGCTCTAGACCACAGTAACACATCTCTATAGCGCTCTAGACCACAGTAACGCATCTCTATAGCGCTCTAGACCACAGTAACACATCTCTATAGCGCTCTAGACCACGTAACGCATCTCTATAGCGCTCTAGACCACAGTAACGCATCTCTATAGCGCTCTAGACCACAGTAACACATCTCTATAGCGCTCTAGACCACAGTAACACATCTCTATAGCGCTCTAGACCACAGTAACGCATCTCTATAGCGCTCTAGACCACAGTAACGCATCTCTATAGCGCTCTAGACCACAGTAACGCATCTCTATAGCGCTCTAGACCACAGTAACGCACATCTCTATAGCGCTCTAGACCACAGTAACGCATCTCTATAGCGCTCTAGACCACAGTAACACATCTCTATAGCGCTCTAGACCACAGTAACGCATCTCTATAGCGTTCCAGACCACAGTAACCCATCTCTATAGCGCTATAGACCACAGTAACGCATCTCTATAGCGCTCTAGACCACAGTAACACATCTCTATAGCGCCTAGACCACAGTAACGCATCTCTATAGCGCTCTAGACCACAGTAACACATCTCTATAGCGCTCTAGACCACAGTAACGCATCTCTATAGCGCTCTAGACCACAGTAACACATCCCTATAGCGCTCTAGACCACAGTAACCCATCTCTATAGCGCTCTAGACCACAGTAACACATCTCTATAGCGCTCTAGACCACAGTGACGCATCTCTATAGGGTTCCAGACCACAGTGACGCATCTCTATAGCGCTCTAGACCACAGTAACCCATCTCTATAGCGCTCTAGACCACAGTAACCCATCTCTATAGAGCTCTAGACCAGAGTGACGCATCCCTATAGCGCTCTAGACCACAGTAACGAATCTCTATAGCGCTCTAGACCACAGTAACACATCTCTATAGAGCTCTAGACCACAGTAACGCATCTCTATAGGGCTCTAGACCACAGTAACACATCTCTATAGCGCTCTAGACCACAGTAACACATCTCTATAGTGCTCTAGACCACGATAACACATCTCTATAGCGCTCTAGACCACAGTAACACATCTCTATAGCGCTCTAGACCACAGTAACACATCTCTATAGAGCTCTAGACCACAGTAACGCATCTCTTTAGCGCTCTAGACCACAGTAACGAATCTCTATAGCGCCTAGACCACAGTAACACATCTCTATAGCGCTCTAGACCACAGTAACGAATCTCTATAGCGCTCTAGACCACAGTAACACATCTCTATAGCGCTCTAGACCACAGTAACACATCTCTATAGCGCTCTAGACCACAGTTACACATCTCTATAGAGCTCTAGACCACAGTAACGCATCTCTATAGCGCCTAGACCACAGTAACACATCTCTATAGAGCTCTAGACCACAGTAACACATCTCTATAGCGCTCTAGACCACAGTAACGCATCTCTATAGCGCTCTAGACCACAGTAACGCATCTCTATAGCGCCTAGACCATAGTAACGCATCTCTATAGCGCTCTAGCCCACAGTAACGCATCTCTATAGCGCCTAGATCACAGTAACGCATCTCTATAGCGCTCTAGACCACAGTAACACATCTCTATAGCGCTCTAGACCACAGTAACACATCTCTATAGCGCCTAGAACACAGTAACACATCTCTATAGCGCTAGACCACAGTAAAGCATCTCTATAGCGCTCTAGACCACAGTAACACATCTCTATAGCGCTCTAGACCACAGTAACGCATCTCTATAGCGCTCTAGACCACAGTAACGCATCTCTATAGCGCTCTAGAACACAGTAAAGCATCTCTATATCGCTCTAGTCCACAGTAACACATCTCTATAGTGCTCTAGACCACAGTAACACATCTCTATTGAGCTCTAGACCACAGTTACACATCTCTATAGCGCTCTAGACCACAGTAACACATCTCTATAGAGCTCAAGACCACAGTTACACATCTCTATAGCGCTCTAGACCACAGTAACAAATCTCTATAGCGCTCTAGACCACAGTAACACATCTCTATAGAGCTCTAGACCACAGTGACACATCTCTATAGCGCTCTAGACCACAGTAACGCATCTCTATAGCGCTCTAGACCACAGTAACGCATCTCTATAGCGCTCTAGACCACAGTAACGCATCTCTATAGCGCCTAAACCACAGTAACGCATCTCTATAGCGCCTTAGACCACAGTAACGCATCTCTATAGCGCCTAGACCACAGTAACGCATCTCTATAGCGCCTAGACCACAGTAACGCATCTCTATAGCGCTCTAGACCACAGTAACGCATCTCTATAGCGCTCTAGACCACAGTAACGCATCTCTATAGCGCTCTAGACCACAGTAACACATCTCTATAGCGCTAGACCACAGTAACACATCTCTATAGCGCTCTAGACCACAGTAACCCATCTCTATAGCGCTCTAGACCACAGTAACGCATCTCTATAGCGCTCTAGACCACAGTAACGCATCTCTATAGCGCCTAGACCACAGTAACGCATCTCTATAGCGCTCTAGACCACAGTAACACATCTCTATAGCGCTCTAGACCACAGTAACACATCTCTATAGCGCTCTAGACCACAGTAACACATCTCTATAGAGCTCTAGACCACAGTAACGCATCTCTATAGCGCTCTAGACCACAGTAACACATCTCTATAGCGCTCTAGACCACAGTAACGCATCTCTATAGCACTCTAGACCACAGTAACACATCTCTATAGCGCTCTAGACCACAGTAACGCATCTCTATAGCGCTCTAGACCACAGTAACGCATCTCTATAGCGCTCTAGACCACAGTAACGCATCTCTATAGCATTCTAGACCACAGTAACGCATCTCTATAGCGCTCTAGACCACAGTAACACATCTCTATAGCGCTCTAGACCACAGTGACGCATCTCTATAGCGCTCTAGACCACAGTAACGATCTCTATAGCGCTCTAGACCACAGTGACGCATCTCTATAGCGCTCTAGACCACAGTGACGCATCTCTATAGCGCTCTAGACCACAGTAACGCATCTCTATAGCGCTCTAGACCACAGTGACGCATCTCTATAGCGCTCTAGACCACAGTGACGCATCTCTATAGCGCTCTAGACCACAGTAACGCATCTCTATAGCGCTCTAGACCACAGTAACGCATCTCTATAGCGCTCTAGCCCACAGTAACGCATCTCTATAGCGCTCTAGACCACAGTAACGCATCTCTATAGAGCTCTAGACCACAGTAACGCATCTCTATAGCGCTCTAGACCACAGTAACACATCTCTATAGCGCTCTAGACCACAGTAACACATCTCTATAGCGCTCCAGACCACAGTAACACATCTCTATAGCGCCTAGACCACAGTAACACATCTCTATAGAGCTCTAGACCACAGTAACGCATCTCTATAGCGCTCTAGACCACAGTAACGCATCTCTATAGCGCTCTAGACCACAGTAACGCATCTCTATAGCGCTCTAGACCACAGTAACACATCTCTATAGAGCTCTAGACCACAGTAACGCATCTCTATAGAGCTCTAGACCACAGTAACGCATCTCTATAGCGCTCTAGACCACAGTGACGCATCTCTATAGCGCTCTAGACCACAGTAACGCATCTCTATAGTGCTCTAGAGCACAGTAACGCATCTCTATAGCGCTCTAGACCACAGTGACGCATCTCTATAGCGCTCTAGACCACAGTAACGCATCTCTATAGCGCTCTAGACCACAGTAACGCATCTCTATAGTGCTCTAGAGCACAGTAACGCATCTCTATAGCGCTCTAGACCACAGTGACGCATCTCTATAGCGCTCTAGACCACAGTGACGCATCTCTATAGCGCTCTAGACCACAGTAACGCATCTCTATAGAGCTCTAGACCACAGTAACGCATCTCTATAGAGCTCTAGACCACAGTAACACATCTCTATAGCGCTCTAGACCACAGTAACACATCTCTATAGCGCTCTAGACCACAGTAACGCATCTCTATAGAGCTCTAGACCACAGTAACGCATCTCTATAGAGCTCTAGACCACAGTAACGCATCTCTATAGCGCTCTAGACCACAGTAACGCATCTCTATAGCGCACTGATGCTGCTTACCTGCTCAGGGCCGTAGAGCGCGTCCGCGTACTCGTTGAGGAGGCTGAAGGCTTCGCTCGTGCACTTGCGCTCGTTCATGTTGCAGGTGATGAGCACCCCCTGCGCGCCCACCTCCAGCTCACGGGAGCCCCTCTGTTTCTTGTGCGCGTGCCCGCCGAAGCGCTTCCTGCTCCTCTTGCGCGTGTCCGACATGACAGCGCTTGATCAAACTTTAACTCTGCTTGAGATTATGAAGCGATGGAGAAACTCACGCGCTGTGTGTGTGTGTGTGTGTGTGTCAGTCGCGCTTCAAACTCTCCACAGCACGTGTCATACAGGGCCACGAATGGGACATCTCATTACGAAACGCGTTTGACGCCGTTTCAAATTAAAAGTTGTGTGCGACCTGCGGGGGCGCTAGAGGAGCTATTCTAACTGTACTGTCATGTCAAATTCAGGGATCCATAACTTAACAATGCTACTGTAGAAATGTCTGTTTTTTTGAAGGATGACAGTCAGGCACACTGGGTATAATGCCCCAGTAGAACTGTGAACGCACACATAAAGGCAGCCGAGATATAGCGCCTCAAAACGGGCCACTTGTGCCATTAATGCAAAGGCTCTTACTCACGTTCGTTGGTCCATAAATTCATAACTCTTCAGTACAATTTTTTTAAAATTTAAATTATGATATTCAAGCACGATGGGTATAAAGCAGTGAAATGTTGTACTTCCCCAAAATGGGTCCACAATGTGATATTGCATTGTCAGATTGGGTCCATAACATCAAAATGGTAATCATAATGCAATGGCTCTTTCAGGCCAATTTAATGAATCAATTAAATACAGCTGTAAGATATTACGAATTACAGTATTGACAAATATCATATATCCACTTAAGCAAAATTAGTTTGCATTTCAAAGCAATGATAACACGATTATGCATTTTGTATTTCATCATATTTGATGTTCTGGAGGCCTTGCAGGTGTAGGTGTCATCTGGTGTTGGTTCATCTGAAGTCTTCAGAGGCTGGCAGTAATCTCGAGCTACCTTACCTTGAATTGATTTATTCACTCATTCAAAGCATTCAAGTGCACTGATTGAAGAATTATGTAATTATATTTTATGTGCATTTGTATTTCTTCACTGATATTTCTGTGTTAATTACCTTTTAAAATAGTTTATTCTTATTTTCTGAAAATAGACACAATGGTATCAAACGTGTGAATAAGAGAAAAACCACATGGTCCCTAAATTTAGCTGATGGCATATAATTAAAGAATAGGCATACTGTAATTATATTGACTGTGCCTTAATATTTTACAGTCAATCTTCGCTAATATATATTTTTATATATTTAAACCTAATTCACGTCAATAAAGATAACTGCTATTCTTGTCATCAGCATCAAGGTGTGGTGCAAATTCCACTGAGGCTATGTTTAGTACATGTTGTTAACTCAACCATTCGTAGAAAAAATATAAATATGAACTTCTTGGATTTCTGGATTGTTGTATGGTTGATATAAGTCGTCGTGACTCGATGTCTTAGACCTTAGTGAACGGAGGGAGTATGGTATTCTTCTGTATCCTGTATAACTTTAACTGTTGTTCATGTGAACTCAAATACACTTTGTTTATGTGTGTGGCTGTTTGTTTGAACTATCAGTTTGTGTGGATAAAGTATAAAAGGGTAATTCCTGTTGTGATTAGAGTTTAGATCCTCTGCCCGAGCTTTACTCGACCCGATCGAGCATGCTTTTTTGACCATTACTTTATTAGCCTAATCGAGTGGGCATAACCAGAAATATAGGCTATATATATATAACAAAGTAAGAACTAATACTACAACTAAGAAACAAATGTGTACACCGGTGCACAAGTCAGGATTAGTGTAAAGATGTTGTTAAACTCACAGCACATGCAGTGAAGCAGAACCGCTCTGAGCTGCTTTGCTTAAAGGGTTACTTCAGCGATTAGCATTAAGCTTTGTATCAGTAGAAACCCGGGAGTATATTCAAATTATCGCACTTTCCCCCCTCATATGACCCTGAGACGAGAGAATTATGTATTTTATTTCTGGAAAAATTCCTCCGATGACGCAAATATCGTCATTTTGTGTCATCGGAGGAGTTTTTGTCCAGAGGCTGAAGACTACAGCCAGCAGGAGGCGCTATTCCCACATGTTTTCAACATCACACTCACAGCACTCGGATCGGGAGCTGCGGAGATTCATGTGAACGGAGCGGTGGAGACCAAAGGAGTGTTTCAACTGTTCAAATGAACTTCCTATGAAAGTTAAGCTCCAAAGACATGAACTGAAAATCCAGTAGCCGACTAGCCGTGCCTAGAGTAGGGCAGTGAAGCAGTGCATTCTGGGAATTGTTGTCTTTCATCCTCATGAGACAAAAATACATTTTCTGTGTTTTCTCAGTCTAGAAGGCACCAAATTCAATAATAATTTCACATTTCTACTACATTAATGACCCAGTTTAAATACAGATTCATCTTCCCAGCGCTGAAGTACCCCTTTAACTATGTATTTTCGTTTAAAAGTAGACATTTCAAGCTTTCTATACACAAATGTCTCATGTCTGGGAGTGTCAGTTTATTAATGAGACATGTTCAAGAGCGATTGCTATAGTCTGCTATAGTCTATTTGCTTCTTATTTATTAAATCCAGGCAATTGGCTGATGAAACAAATAAAAATTAAGATACAATTTATACAAAACGAAATTCACTTTAAAGAAAGACTTTCTACAAATCAAAAACTTAAAATAAACTAAATATAATAACCACCATCAAAATCACACACAGACACACACACACACACACACTGAAACTGTTCCGGGACCTCATTACACTGCATAATTAATGAATATACAAACTGCAAGTGAAATGTTTGTAAGTCACATTTAATTTAAAAAACAAAATAGAGGCTGTTCATCACACACACACACACACACACACACACACACACACACACACACACACACACACACACACACACACACACACACACACAC
>CM040914.1:48185963-48198463 GCA_023029165.1 Gobiocypris rarus
GCTCCAGTGGCAGAGAGGTGTGTGTGTTGCTTAGCATTGTTATTGTTTGGTTCAGTTCTTTTGAATCACACACACGCCTGTATCTCACTGTGTGTGTGTGTGTGTGTGTAGGTGGTGTGTGTGTTCAGACGGCTGGTTCAGTCATACTCTCTCAGTGTCCTTCAGTTCTCATCTTTCATGAACACACTGAATCAGACCACAGCGACGGGACGACAGCGGCACCTGCAGCAGGTACTCACACACACACACACACACACACACACACCACTGTATGACACTAACGCGTGTGTGTGTTTCAGGTGTGTGAGCGTCTGAGGCAGATGTGTGTGCTGTACGTCGGCCCGCTGCCCGCTGGCATCACCGAGAGAGACGTACACACACTCCTGAAGCGCTGCGGACGCCTGCGGACCCTACGACTGCTGCAGCACACACACGGGGTACAACACACACACACACACACACACACACACTCACACAGTGCTTCAGTCTCTCTGTATCTGCAGGTTCATGCGGAGGTCATGTTCGAGCATCTTGAAGGAGCTCAGCTCGCTCTAGATCATCTGAATGGACAGCAGATCAGCGGCTGCACCATCAAGGTTACACACACACACACACACACACACACACACACACACACACTGTTCTAGCCTGACGAGGTTTGCACTGATCAGGTTCGGCGTCCCGTACACGAGCTCTGTCTGGATCTGGACGAGCATCTCTCCGAGCGTCAGAGCGACCGTCTCAACAGTCACATGATCTACGTGTGTAATCTGTCCACTAAACCGCATCGCCATGACGACCTGCTCCAGACCTTCAGACAGTTCGGCCCCATTCAGCAGGTCAGCAGCGCCGCAGAGCATGCTGGGAAACGCCGCAGACACGCCTTCATCAGTGCGTATGAATGCGACAGAGCTTCATTAATATGTAAACGATCCGCTGCTCTAACGCTGATTAAACACAGTAGTGAGAATCATCGTGTGTGTGTGTGTGTGTGTGTGTAGAGTTCGAGAGTGCAGACAGCGCTCAGGCCGCGGTGGGCGTGGCCCTTCAGATCGGCAGCAGGAAGTTATCAGTCTGTCACGCTCTGACTCCGCCCCACATGACATCATGGACGCACGCACACCCCGTTACTACGGAAACCAGCCCAGAGACGGCAGAGCAGAGGGAGGAGGGTGACGTGAGTGACAGCTGTCAATCAATCAGACACGCCTCCGCTGCTTCTCCCGGTAATGAGAAGCCGTGTGTCCAGGTGTCATGTGACCTGGAGGAGCCACTGCTGGAGCGGCAGATGAAGAAGCTGGACCGGAGAGTGGGAAAGTGTTTAGCGCTGGAGAGGAACTGCCTGAGCGTGATCCTGCCCGGGAACAGAAGGTACACACACACACACACACACACACACGCGTGTTTGAGCATCAGTGTGACTCATGTTGTGTGTGTGTGTTGACAGCGGTGGCGATCATCCCGGACTCTGCTTCATTCACATCAAACAGACGTGACTCCGCCCAGCTCACCCATGACTCCGCCCAGCTGGCCTGTGATTGGCTGAATGTTTTTATATCACTTTTAATGTGTTTGAATAAAGATGAGTGACGTGTGCAGACGTGAGTCTGTCCTGAGATTCATTCACACATGAACACTGAACTAAACCAGATTAACAGAAATCTGCTTTCTCTGCCATGGCTTTAATAGTCCAGAGTTTAAGTTCCTGGAGGAAGACCCCCAAAAATACCCCTAGATCATTTATTACAGCTTCCTATTTGCCCCTATTTGTGTGTGAGCAAAAACACACCGTTTGTGTGTGTCCCTTTAAATGCAAATGAGCTGCTGCTCCCCGCCCCCTTCCAGAAGAGGGCGGAGCCTTTACACGAGCTTCAGATGCTCCATCAACAACAAAACAGGCCGATCTCACTCAGACAGTCAGGAATCAGCAGCCGCACATGTTTGATCCGGAGTGGACACAGATGAGAGCGATACACTGAAGCGCTAGTGGATCATTTCACATCCGTCACCGACTATACAACGCTGAATAAATGTGTGTAATCACGCATCAGACTGCCAACGCTGATATGTGTAAAGAAAAGGCTCATTTACCTGATCATAAATCCAGTAAAACAGTGAAATATTACTAAGAGTGTGTGTCAGCCATCAATATCTACATCTGCTTATAAATGAAGCAGAAAGAGAATTAACAACAGCACAGATTCTGGATTTTAGTGCAGTAAAAGTCAAATAAAGGAGATCTTATAAACTACTGGAGGT
This sequence comes from Gobiocypris rarus, assembly GCA_023029165.1. Taxonomy (NCBI): domain Eukaryota; kingdom Metazoa; phylum Chordata; class Actinopteri; order Cypriniformes; family Gobionidae; genus Gobiocypris; species Gobiocypris rarus. The sequence continues at coordinate 48,188,223 of CM040914.1, forward strand.
TACTGTGTTTGACAGAACCTGGGGGGACAGCAGGGGCGTTGCTAGACATAAAGCTCTACTGGGGCACACACCCCTCATTACTGTTTTTCTTGAAAGTCTGCCACACTATTCTTACACTGCAACAAGCACTGGGAAAGCCGGTAAACCTGTAGCGATATTAAAATAAATTTATGAAAATATTTATCTGGTATCTTTTGCATACTCAGTATTTCCTATAAGAAGCACTGACTTGAACCTGAACTTTAAAGGGGACTCTTACACTTCATAATAGTAATAAAAAATAATATTGTTCATATAATATTATGATATCAATCCTATGACAGTTATAGCAATATATTGTAAAACAAATGCATGAGCCTTTATTTTGATGTAAACTGCAGTCAAGCATTTACTTTGACAGTATAATAAATAATTATAATTAATATAAATATCTAAAATGTAAAAGGTGCAGATCATAGTTGACACCTAGATTAACACTTTACATTGGTTTTATGACTTTAAGTCATTCTCTTCCAACGCTATTGAAGTTAGAAACGTGTAACTAGAGACGGCCCCTAAATTTGCAATATCGAGCCTCCAACGTCAAGCCAACTTTATGACATGAGGTTCTAAAACGCAAATTATACGCACCAAAATGCGAATTTTGAAGTAGTTGTGTCATTCTTGAAAACGTGTTTTTTAATAACGGACTGTTAGATAAGACGTACAGTGTACGTTGTAGAACAAAACGTAAAAGTATCGTCCAGTTTACGACAGGCTTTATTAGTAGATAATAGATAAATGTAGATAAATTTATTTGTACGACAGGCTTTATTCTGCTTCTCTGTTAAAATAAGATTATCACTGGACTTCTGTGTGCACTGCTGCTAGGAAGCGGGCGTGCTTCACTTTGTGTTTTCGGTCTTCTGTTAAACTGCGTTGATTTGGTTATGTTGCAGATCCATTTCTTGTTTTGCGGGATTATCAATAGGCATCGAGATAAGAGACTAAATCTCACATTGGGAAATAGTGGGACAAAAATTAGATTTTGAAATCTGGGACATTTATTAAGCAATATTAGTCATTAGTTAAGTAAAGTTAGATGTCTGTGTCATGTCAACCCATTTTTATTTAAATGTATCAAATTGATGAAGGTCAAATACCTAACAAATTGGGTCAGGCTTGATAGCCGTGTGAAAATGCAGGTCTGTGGTTCAGAACAGATGTAGGTCCCACGGCAAACCGGGTGTGAACCACAGGGGTAAATGTTGTTCCAGTTAAGCCTTTAACCTAGAAAATGTAAACATCAAATGGAAAATGCATAAGTAGACAAACCCCAAACCCACAGAGTGGACTTCTCATTTCACAAGACCACTGTTTGATCTGCTCACACACATGCACAAATCCATCAGAACCGGAGGGAAGGAGAAGCCCGACTGAAAGGGCTGTAGGGATATGGCGTAGACCAGGGTTGGGGAACGGTGATCCTGGAGGCCCACTCTCTTGCAGAGTTTAGCTCCAACCCTGAAAAAAACACTCACCTGCCTGTAACTTCAGTAATCCTGAAGACCTTGATTAGCTTCAGGTGTGTTTGATTAGGGTTGGAGCTAAACTCTGCAAGAGAGTGGCCCTCCAGGATCAACGCTCCCATCCCTGTGTAGACAAAGAGCCAGAGACCTTGAGGACTGACCTCTTCCAGTTGGTCAGGTGGGATGGTCCTCTTGTGTGGGACCGTTCTGTTATGTAGTAGTTCAACACGCATTGAGCAGAATGAATCCAGCCTTTTAAATAAATCAGGAGAATATACAGGGAAGTAAGGCAACTACACTTCAACATAGAAGAAGAACACAGAGCCAAGGGCTTAACTCAACAACTATTGAAACCAATAATGAACGAGAACTCAAATTAAAACTCAATCGCAACATCCCGAGTTGCCTGTCTTTTGGATGCTCGTTTTTAAACTGGATAAGATATCCATAAATGTTGGAACTGCTATTTTTTATATGCTCAAGAGACTTACGAGAAGAACACGCTTTGTTTTTCCCAAACAACCACAAACGCACTGCACATCACAATCACAGCGCCATCTAAAGTGAATGCTTCTACTGGGTTTTCCCCAACAAAAACCACCACCACACTTCCTCAAACCCCTTTCATAATGCTGTGCAAGACCAATGACAGGAGGGTGATCTGGGTCTTGTGATCAATGGAAACTTGGACTGATTGCTCAGAATCAGTCCCTCAGATGTAGGTTGTGCCTGGTCTGCAGGCTGAGCGCACAGGTAGATCTCTTCAGGTGGAATAGAGCGGTCGGTTTCCTGTTCTCTCGAGGTTAGCGCTGGTTTGATGCTGCAAGCGTGTGTGTTTAAGAACGTGGACCATCAAAAGGTTATTTTCTATAAAGGACCATTTTCTTAGGACAGGTAGGCTGCAGTACACATACATCCCTTACAAAACAGAAGGATGGATTTCCTTATCAGGCTTCACTTTATTAAGTTCCTATTTCACAAACTGCCAACTTGTTTCTTCCTGTTCACCGGTGGCTTTCTCATGAAGTCCCGCCTTCTGATCAGCTATAAGACGGTCTGGTCCTTTCCTCCGCCTCTGATCAGAGATGGACCTGCGGATCTCAGCTGCTCTTCTGTTTGTTCTGCTCACTGCGAGCTTGAGCAGGGCTTGCAATGACACCGAGCACCGGTACGGATCGTTTCGGGACTCACGCTTCTGTTACGAGTGCAACGGGGTGATGAACTACTGTCTGAAAAAACCAGTGATCTGTCCCGTTGGATTCTCCAAGTGCATGAGTTCAGCAATTGTAATGAAAATCGGTAAGTCCGATTGAAACTCTTATATTTGGGAACATTCCATCCTGCAAACATTGTGGAATTTGGAATGTTCTCTGAACGTGCCGAAACAAAAATGCTGTGTGTCCCTCATGTTTTTAGGAGGAACTACTTTGAAAATGAATAAAAAAGAATGCATTGACGACTGCCACAGCGGTTCCATGAACTTCGGCGTATCCCAGGTGGCTTACTCCTGCTGTGACACCGACTTCTGTAACGCCAGAGATGCTCCAGGTACTGTGATATTCAGTGCGGGAAACAAAATTAGTGTGGGACGTAATCAAGAACTGATAGGGAGTGTTATTGGATTATATTTGTAGATAAAGTGAAAGAACAGTGTTTCCCTCCGGTAGATCCCAGAACGATCAGTCCCAACAGAAGGACGTGCTACTACTGTGATGGACCGAGCTGCTGGAACACCGTGAGCTGTTCAGGGAGTGAGGACGCCTGCTTCTCAGCAACATGTGAGAATCTGGATCCCAGTTTAGATCCTATGAAACCTGTCATACAATGGCCAACTCAGACTCACCAAAACTTTGTTTTCTCTCTTTTCACCAGTGACTAACAGAGGCTCGTCAATGCTTGTGAAAGGCTGTGTCACTAAATCTATTTGTGGTCTCCTAAAATGTTCTTTTATTCAGGACCTCTCATGTTGTGAGGGGAACCTATGTAACGGTGATAAGGGCGTCACTCCGGGCTTCATATATAACAGAGATAAGAGTCACAAAGATAAAATTTATTTATCTTTGTTAATGTTAATTTCAACATTTACTAATGCATTAATAAAATCTTGTTGACATTAATTAATGCACTGTGAACTAACATGAACAGCTGTAATTTTATTAACTAACGTTAACAAAGATGAACTAATGCTGAACAGAGATGTTCATGGTTAGTTAACTAATGCGTTAACTAATATTAACTAATACAACTTTATTGTAAAGTGTTACAGAAATAAAATACATCACCTGTATAATGCTGTAATAAAGTATTTCAAAAGTTGAAATATTTCTTCAGTAATAAAAATATTTCTGACAAAAATTGTTCAGAAGAAACAATTATTTAATTCAAAGAAGGAAAACTCTAACCCGTTTTGTTTTATATGAGTGCGTTTCCACTATCAGACTTTTCCTTTTTACAGATCAAAAGCAACAAGAGAAATATCCAGATATGGGCAGTAATATTTCACATGATGCTTGTGTCTTATTTTATCCAGTATGTGTGTAACCTGCATAACTGGTACAACTGTAATACATCGCGTGATGAGTCTTCGGTTTGACTCAGAATCGATTCATTGAAGACTTTTCAGGTAATTGTCAGATTTCTCAAAAAACGGCTGTAACCTACACAACCCTCTCAAATTGGTACAAGTTTAAAAGTTAAAAATAGCAACAGAGCCCAAACTACCAAATTCCATAGGGATTTCAGATTTAAAGAAAATAATAAATAACAATATCAAATTGCACAATGTGAGTTTAAAAGTCCCACTTTTATAAAACCCCTAAACAAGTTAATTTCTAATATATCATAACACTTAAAGTAATTCACAATAATAGAAAACAATATTAAACTAAAAATGTTAAAAACTCGTCTAAATATAATATTGACAGACACCGTTTAAATCACAACATTAAGACATCACGAAAAGGTCCAGGTAAGCTACCGTTTAGTTAGCATTATACTCGTTTTTATAACGAGCAAGCTAGTCGAGTGCCTATCCTGAGGTAAAACGGTTTAATCGGCGGGCGTTTGAGACACTGATTACGCGAGAGATTATACATTAAATCGTATATTTCCACATACCTTCCGTTGTTCATCCGTTGGTGCGGTAACGTTAACCATCAGGAAAGGAGATTCGCGGGGTTGCGCGTTTAAAATGAGCGCGTCGGTTATAACGACACTTTGCTTCACTCGTGCTGAACGCTAAATCAGTTTATCGGCTTAAATCATCGCGCAAAGTAAAGACTGACAACTAAATTTCCCTCTCAACTTTACTACGATTACGTATGACGACATGAAATGCTTTTATTTTATTTTAAGAATTAAGATATTTGGACTGGGACAGACAAAAATACTAAGTCGAGAAAAAATTTCTGGGAGAAAATAAATAAAGTGAGTTTATGCTTAAAACAAGCTAGATTATCCGCCAATGACAATAGTTTCGGTCCAAATTGTTCTTATGGCAGATAAATCATCGTGATTTAAGAACTTAGACATTTGGACTGGAAACTAAATACTAAATAAGAAAGCATTTTTTTGCAGTGCCTAATATAAACTTATAACAGGCTTACCATAGTGAATCGGTGCGTTTAGGAAGGATTGACCATTTACATTAATAATAGTAAATTACATAGTGTACCAGCAATTAAGTGTTGTTGAAAAGAGGCTACTTTGGGAACTGGATGACTGTGATTCTTTGAGGAACGCACTTGAGCATCTGACAAGTGAGCCACTAATGCAGGAAAACATGCACTCTTTAGGCAGACCTTAACATATTTACTTAAACATCACAATTCGTTGCACAAAATGACATGTGTATTAATGTAGTGTTAATAAGTAGTTTGAATGAACAGCCCAACACAGACGTACTAAGAAAGACTCTTTAATTTCATCTCCCTTGGAAAAAGGAACATTTGAACATTTCATACAAAATACAAGGATATTCACGATGACATTATTAGACTTTTTTTTCTCACTTAAGGAACTAAAGACAAAAAAACCCTCACGAGGAATAAATAAACCTTGCAGGACACATCAATATTTAAAATGAGGGAGCGCTCTGGGAAACGGCGGTAAAATACAGACACACACACACACACACACACTCAGACAGGAAATGGCTCAGTAACTTCAGCACCTTTAAAACACTCTGAACTTCGGCCACGTAAGGAGAGGTCAGACGACACATCAGGAGTTAAGTGCTGTCTTCTGATTGGCTGTGGGCTGAGCGAGGGTCCCGATTGGCTGCCGGGCTCTCGCTACCAAACCTGAGGAACGTCGAAGAGCGTTGGCGGCGTGGTTTCAGAAGCTGTGAGAGAAAATCAAACGCTCGAGTTGCGCGGACGAGAGCAAGCCTGCCTACATCAATAAGAGCGCTCACCGTCGGACCGCCTCTTCTTCTGCTTGCGGCTCCTTTTACCTTGACTCTGATTGGCCGAGGACTCCTCCTGCTCTGGGCTCGCAGAGGCTCCGCCTTCAGGCCTGAACAAACAGCAGCCGGTCAGACGACGGGTCATGACATCAGAGTGAGTTAAAGGGGCGGGGCACTTACTGCAGTCTGGGCCAATCAGAGGATGCCTCGGAGTCAGCGACGGTAGCATATGTTTGTGAGCAGCTTCCTGAGAGAAAGGCAAGTTAAACACCTCAGGTTAACGAATAACTTCAGTTGATGAGCGATAAAAACACTGACAGCCAATCAGAATCCTTCCTGCTTTAAAGAGCTCAAACTGTTATAGTTATCGTTGTCGCTGCGCTGGCTAATCTGTTTGTGATCGCCACCGCTATGTTTATCGTTATTGTTGGCTGTTGATTACCGCGTCGTTACTCGTTAGTTATCGTTGTGTTGTGGCTGTTAATACGCAATCGCACCGTTATAGTTATCGTTTGTTGTTGTGGCTGTTAATACGTTGATCGTTACCGTTATAGTTATCGTTCGTTGTTGTGGCTGTTAATACGGCGATCGTTACCGTTAGTTATCGTTCGTTGTTGTGGCTGTTAATACGGCGATCGTTACCGTTAGTTATCGTTCGTTGTTGTGGCTGTTAATACGGCGATCGTTACCGTTAGTTATCGTTCGTTGTTGTGGCTGTTAATACGGCGATCGTTACAGTTATAGTTATCGTTCGTTGTTGTGGCTGTTAATACGGCGATCATTATCGTTAGTTATCGTTCGTTGTTGTGGCTGTTAATACGGCGATCGTTACCGTTAGTTATCGTTCGTTGTTGTGGCTGTTAATACGGCAATCATTACCATTAGTTATCGTATGTTGTTGTGGCTGTTAATACGTTGATCGCTACCGTAATCTGTTATAGTGTTGTTATCGTTCGTTGTTGTGGCTGTTGATACTGATAATACGGCGATCGTTACCGTTAGTTATCGTTCGTTGTTGTGGCTGTTAATACAGCGATCATTACCGTTATAGTTATCGTCCGTTGTTGTGGCTGTTAATACGGCGATCGTTACCGTTAGTTATCGTTCGTTGTTGTGGCTGTTAATACGGCGATCGTTACCGTTAGTTATCGTTCGTTGTTGTGGCTGTTAATACAGCAATCGTTACCGTTAGTTATCGTTCGTTGTTGTGGCTGTTAATACGGCAATCATTACCATTAGTTATCGTATGTTGTTGTGGCTGTTAATACGTTGATCGCTACCGTAATCTGTTATAGTGTTGTTATCGTTCGTTGTTGTGCCTGTTGATACTGGTAATACGGCGATCGTTACCGTTAGTTATCGTTCGTTGTTGTGGCTGTTAATACAGCGATCATTACCGTTAGTTATCGTTCGTTGTTGTGGCTGTTAATACGTTGATCGCTACCGTTATAGTTATCGTCGCTGTTGTTGTGGCTGCGCAGTTATCGCTCGCTATAGTTAATACCGTTAGTTATCGTCGTTGTTGTGGCTGTTAATACGCGATCGCTACCGCTATAGTTATCGCTCGTTGTTGTGGCTGTTAACACGCGCATCGCTACAGTTATAGTTATCGTTCGTTGTTGTGGCTGTTAATACAGCGATCATTACCGTTATAGTTATCGTTCGTTGTTGTGGCTGTTAATATGGCGATCGTTACCGTTATAGTTATCGTTCGTTGTTGTGGCTGTTAATACAGCGATCATTACCGTTATAGTTATCGTTCGTTGTTGTGGCTGTTAATACGCGATCATTATCGCTATAGTTATCGCTCGCTGTTGTGGCTGTTAATACAGCGATCATTACCGCTATAGTTATCGCTCGCTGTTGTGGCTGTTAATACAGCGATCATTACCGTTATAGTTATCGTTCGTTGTTGTGGCTGTTAATACGTTGATCGTTACCGTTATAGCTATCATTTGTTGTTGTGGCTGTTAATATGGCGATCGTTACCGTTAGTTATCGCTCGCTTGTTATGGCTGTTAATACGCGATCATTACCGCGTTAGTTATCGCTCGCTTGTTGTGGCTGTTAATACAGCAATCGTTACCGTTAGTTATCGTTCGTTGTTGTGGCTGTTAATACGGCGATCATTATCGTTAGTTATCGTTCGTTGTTGTGGCTGTTAATACGCATCGCTACCGCTAGTTATCGCTCGTTGTTGTGGCTGTTAACACGCAATCATTACCATTAGTTATCGTATGTTGTTGTGGCTGTTAATACGTTGATCGCTACCGTAATCTGTTATAGTGTTGTTATCGTTCGTTGTTGTGGCTGTTGATACTGATAATACGGGGATCGTTACCGTTAGTTATCGTTCGCTTGTTGTGGCTGTTAATACAGCCATCATTACCGCTATAGTTATCGTCCGCTGTTGTGGCTGTTAACACGCGATCGCTACCGCTATAGTTATCGCTCGTTGTTGTGGCTGTTAATACGCGCATCGCTACCGCTATAGTTATCGCTCGCTGTTGTGGCTGTTAATACAGCAATCGTTACCGTTAGTTATCGCTCGTTGTTGTGGCTGTTAATACGGCGATCATTATCGTTAGTTATCGTATGTTGTTGTGGCTGTTAATACGCTGATCGCCACCGTAATCTCGTTATAGTGTTGTTATCGTCGTTGTTGTGCCTGTTGATACTGGTAATACGGCGATCGTTACCGTTAGTTATCGTTCGTTGTTGTGGCTGTTAATACAGCGATCATTACCGTTATAGTTATCGTTCGTTGTTGTGGCTGTTAATCGCCATCGCTACCGCTATAGTTATCGCTCGCTGTTGTGGCTGTTAATACACGCGATCGCTACAGCTATAGTTATCGCTCGCTGTTGTGGCTGTTAATACGCGATCGCTACCGCTATAGTTATCGCTCGCTGTTGTGGCTGTTAATACAGCGATCATTACCGCTATAGTTATCGCTCGCTTGTTGTGGCTGTTAATACAGCGATCATTACCGCTATAGTTATCGTCGCTGTTGTGGCTGTTAATATGGCCATCGTTACCGTTATAGTTATCGTTCGTTGTTGTGGCTGTTAATACAGCGATCATTACCGTTATAGTTATCGTTCGTTGTTGTGGCTGTTAATACGCGATCGCTACCGCTATAGTTATCGCTCGTTGTTGTGGCTGTTAATACAGCGAGCTAGCTATCATTTGCTCGCTGTTGTGGCTGTTAATATGGCGATCGTTACCGTTAGTTATTGTTCGTTGTTGTGGCTGTTAATACGCGATCGCTACCGCTAGTTATCGTCGCTGTTGTGGCTGTTAATACGCGATCGCTACCGCTATAGCTATCGTTCGTTGTTGTGGCTGTTAATACTGCGATCTTTACCGTTATCATTCGTTGTTGTGGCTGTTAATACGGCGATCGTTACAGATATAGTTATCGTTCGTTGTTGTTGCTGTTAATACGTTGATCGTTACCGTTATAGCTATCGTTCGTTGTTGTGGCTGTTAATACGGCGATCGTTACCGTTAGTTATCGTTCGTTGTTGTGGCTGTTAATACGGCGATCGTTACCGTTAGTTATCGTTCGTTGTTGTGGCTGTTTATACGTTGATCGCTACCGTAATCTGTTATAGTGTTGTTATAGTTATCGTTAGTTGTTATAGCTGTTAATACATTGATCGCTACCGTAATCTGTTATAGTGTTGTTATAGTTATCATTCGTTGTTGTAGCTGTTAATACATTGATCGCTACCGTAATCTGTTATAGTGTTGTTTTAGTTATCGTTCGTTGTTATAGCTGTTAATACGTTGATCGCTACCGTAATCTGTTATAGTGTTGTTATAGTTATCGTTCGTTGTTGTAGCTGTTAATACGTTGATTGCTACCGTAATCTGTTATAGTGTTGTTATAGTTATCATTCGTTGTTGTAGCTGTTAATACGTTGATTGCTACCGTAATCTGTTATAGTGTTATAGTTATTGTTGGTGCTGTTAGTCTGAATGCTACACACTGACCGTCGGTCTTGATCTTCTTGAAACTGCTGTAGTGAGTCCAGCTGCTGTCCGCGTTATGATTCTGCTCCTCTAGAGATGGACTGATGCTCCTCTTGACCGCATGCAGCCTGAACACACACACCGGGGTCACATGACTGACTGACCTCATGCTCTGGGTCTGGAGAGACGCTCAGACTCACCGGCTGGTGTCGGTGGCAGAGGCGCTGTAGGAAGTGTCTGCCCAGCCGTCGGCAGCCCACCTCCTGCTGGAGCTGGTGTTCTTCTGCCGGGCCTGCAGGTACTCCGCGTAGGTCTGGATGCGGTAGCTCTCGGCGTAGCGGCTGGTATTC
>CM040914.1:48203463-48218463 GCA_023029165.1 Gobiocypris rarus
CACCCAGGTAGTTTGCCATGGAGATGAAGCACAGTCCAGTGATGAAGGCATCGTATCCTGCTTCATGAAGCTGCTCTGTGGACGTGTCGTAACTCCGAAGACCTTCAGGACACTCTGAACACAAGAACACGCATGAGCTGGAGTGTGTGTGTGTGTGTGTGTGTGTGTATGTGTGTGTATGAGTATGAGTAGGTGTGTACCAGTGACGGGCGATCTGAAGGGTTTCTCTCTCAGCTGTTTGTGCAGTTCAGCCAGTGACGTGTTGCTGATGATCTCCTGCACACAAACACTTGCACATTAAACAGCTCCAGATCACGACCCCACACCCACACACACACACACACCTTGAAGGGCTGCGTGGATGCCATCAGCTTGGTGTCCAACAGCCTAAAACACAGACAGAGTGTGAGCAAACACACGCTAGCAGACACACGAGTGATGATCATGTGATCTGTTTACCTGGGAAACACAGACATGGCCACCTCCTTGAAGTCATCCAGATCCTGTAAACACACACACACAGCTCATCAGACTGTCACACAGTCCCACAATCCCCCAGTGCCTCGTCACGTTACCTCAGGCAGCGGCGCACAGAACTGATGGATGGTGTGCATGACGTCCAGCAGCATGTTGTGACCCACCACCAGTTTACCCTGCCACACACACACACACACACACACACATTACTGAAGGAGATTCCTGGCCACATGAGGGAATTATTATTGTCATTTTACATTATGATGGTTATAATACTTTATCATTATCTATCAATATCTAATGTGAGTGTGAGAAAGAGAGAGAGAGAGAGAGAGAGAGAGAGAGAGAGAGAGAGAGAGAGAGTGTGAGTCTGTGTGTGTGAGTGAGAGAGAGACTCACAGACTTTGAGATGGCTCTAATGACCCTGGAGAAACCCACAGCATCGTTCAGCTCTTCCTGTAACATCAGATCAAGGGAGTCAATGAGAGTGTATGTGTCCCCACTGGTGTGTGTGTGTGTGTGTCCACTGGTGTGTGTGAGAATGAAAGTGTGTGCGTGTACACACCTGCTCTCTCAGCTGTTTCTGCTGCTCTCTCCTCCTCCTCTCCTCTTCATCCACCTTACTGATCTGGATGAAGCGCTCCTTCTGACCACACACACACACACACACACACACACACACACACACACACACACACACACACACACACACACACACACACACACACACAGTAGAGGATGTTTATTGATATTATGGTTATGAATGAGTGTGTGTTTGTACCTTCTCCGTCTCCAGCGTCTCCACATGAAGTTTAGGAAACCTGAAACAAACAACAGATGAGTGGAGACACTGAACACACACACACACACACACACACACGACTCACTTTGAGTTGAGCGTCTGATAGATGAGCTTCCTCTGAAACCTGAGACACACACACACACAGGTCTTAACACTCATTTTCAGACCAGATTTCACACAAGTAATGAATATATGAGTGTGTGTGAGAGTCTGACCCGGTGCAGGGCTCCAGATCCAGAGTCTGATCAGAGCCGTTCAGGAGAGCGTCCACCTTCTGCCTGAACACACACCATCATCATCAGATCAGGAGTGTGTGTGTGTGTGTGTGTGTGTGTGTGTGTGTGACTCACTCCACACTCCTGATGAAGTCCCTCTGGTCCTCAGGCACGCTGCAGGCGCCGGTCCCTGAGGGGGGTGTGTACGTGACTGGCCCCGCCCCATTCATCTGACTCCGCCTCTCCTCATACTGCTCCCTCAGCTGAGACTCCTCCTCCCGCGTCAGGTACGGGATCCCTGCGGACACAGCTGTCAGTCACACACGGCCCGATCACATGACAGGAAGTGAGCGAGCGCACATACCACTGCGGAAGACCTTGTTGAAGTCGAAGCCCTGGCTTGCCAGGAAGTCGATGCTGGAGCTCTAGAGGAAGAGGAGGAGCCAGAGTCAGACTGACGCGCGGATGACTAGCACGTGTATAGTGTGAGCGGCGGAACGGATGACTAGCACGCGTGTGTAGTGTGAGCGGCGGAACGGATGACTAGCACGTGTGTGTAGTGTGAGCGGCGGAACGGATGACTAACGCGCGTGTGTAGTGTGAACGGATGACTAGCACGCGTGTGTAGTGTGAAGCGGCTGAACGAATGGCTAGCGCCGTGTGTAGTGTGGCGGCTGAACGGATGACTAGCACGCGTGTAGTGTGAGCGGCGGAACGGATGACTAGCACGTGTGTAGTGTGAGCGGCGGAACGGATGACTAGCACGCGTGTGTAGTGTGAGCGGCTGAACGGATGGGTAGTAGCGCGTGTGTAGTGTGTGAACGGCTGAGCGGATGGCTAGCACGCGTGTGTAGTGTGAGCGGCTGAACGGATGGGTAGTACGCGCGTGTAGTGTGAACGGCTGAACGGATGGCTAGCACGCGCGTGTAGTGTGAGCGGCTGAGCGGATGACTAGCGCGGTGTGTAGTGTGTGAACTGCTGAACGGATGGCTAGCACGCGTGTGTAGTGTGAGCGGCTGAACGGATGACTAGCACGCGTGTGTAGTGTGAGCGGCGGAACAGATGACTAGCACGGGTGTGTAGTGTGTGAACGGCTGAACGGATGGCTAGCACGCGTGTGTAGTGTGAGCGGCTGAACGGATGGCTAGCACGTGTGAACGGATGACTAGCGCATGTGTAGTGTGAACGGCTGAATGGATGAGTAGCACGCGTGTAGTGTGAGCGGCTGAATCGATGACTAGCACGCGTGTAGTGTGAGCGGCTGAATGGATGACTAGCACGCGTGTAGTGTGAGCGGCTGAATGGATGACTAGCACGCGTGTAGTGTGTGAACGGCTGAAGCGGATGACTAGCGCGTGTAGTGTGTGTGCTGAATGGATGACTAGCACGCGTGTAGTGTGTGAGCGGCTGAGCGGATGACTAGCACGCGGCGTGTAGTGTGGCGGCTGAATGGATGACTAAGCAGCGTGTAGTGTGTGAACGGCTGAACGGATGACTAGCGCATGTGTAGTGTGAGCGGCTGAATGGATGACTAGCACGCGTGTAGTGTGAGCGGCTGAATGGATGACTAGCACGCGTGTAGTGTGTGAACGGCTGAACGGATGGCTAGCACGCGTGTAGTGTGTGAACGGCTGAACGGATGGCTAGCGCATGTGTAGTGTGAACGGCTGAACGGATGGCTAGCACGCGTGTGTAGTGTGAACGGCTGAACGAATGACTAGCACGCGTGTAGTGTGTGAACGGCTGAACGGATGACTAGCACGCGTGTAGTGTGTGAACGGCTGAACGGATGGCTAGCACGCGTGTAGTGTGTGAACGGCTGAACGGATGGCTAGCACGCGTGTAGTGTGTGAACGGCTGAACGGATGGCTAGCACGCGTGTGTAGTGTGAGCGGCTGAACAGATGGCTAGCGCATGTGTAGTGTGAACGGATGACTAGCACGCGTGTAGTGTGTGAACGGCTGAACGGATGACTAGCACGCGTGTAGTGTGTGAACGGCTGAACGGATGGCTAGCACGCGTGTGTAGTGTGAGCGGCTGAACGGATGGCTAGCGCGTGTGAACGGATGACTAGCGCATGTGTAGTGTGAGCGGCTGAACGAATGGCTAGAGCGTGTGAACGGATGACTAGCGCATGTGTAGTGTGAGCGGCTGAACGAATGGCTAGAGCGTGTGAACGGATGACTAGCGCATGTGTAGTATGAGCGGCAGAACGAATGGCTAGCGCGTGTGAACGGATGACTAGCGCACGTGTAGTGTGGCGGCTGAAGCGAATGGCTAGAGCGTGTGAGCGGATGACTAGCGCCGCGTGTAGTGTGAGCGGCTGAACGGATGACTAGCGCACGTGTAGTGTGAGCGGCTGAACGGATGACTAGCGCATGTGTAGTGTGAGCGGCTGAACGGATGGCTAGCGCGTGTGTAGTGTGAGCGGCTAAAAGGATGCCTAGCGCATGTGAACAGATGACTAGCGCACGTGTAGTGTGAGCGGCTGAACGGATGGCTAGCGCGTGTAGTATGAGCGGCTGAACGGATGGCTAGCGCGTGTAGCGTGAGCGGCTGAACGGATGGCTAGCGGACGTGTAGTATGAGCGGCTGAACGGATGGCTAGCGCGTGTAGCGTGAGCGGCTGAACGGATGGCTAGCGCACGTGTAGTGTGAGTGGCTGAACGGATGGCTAATGCTTGTGAACGGATGGCTAGCGCACGTGTAGTGTGAGCGGCTAAAAGGATGCCTAGCGCATGTGAACGGATGAGTAGCGCGTGTGTAGTGTGAGGGGCGACGGATGGCTAGTGCAGCGTGTAGTGTGAGCGGCTGAGCGGATGGCTAATGCTTGTGAAGCGGATGGCTGGCGCGCATAGTGTGAGCGGCTGAACGGATGGCTAGCGCATGTGTAGTGTGAGCGGCTGAACGGATGGCTAACGCTTGTGAGCGGATGGCTAGCGCCGCGTGTAGTGTGAGAACGGGCTGAGCGGTTGGCTAGCGCATGTGTAGTGTGGCGGCTGAACGGATGGCTAGCACATGTGTAGTGTGAGCGGCTGAACGGATGGCTAGCGCACGTGTAGTGTGAGTGGCTGAACGGATGGCTAATGCTTGTGAACGGATGGCTAGCGCACGTGTAGTGTGAGCGGCTAAAAGGATGCCTAGCGCATGTGAACGGATGAGTAGCGCGTGTGTAGTGTGAGCGGCCGAACGGATGGCTAGTACGCGTGTAGTGTGAGCGGCTGAACGGATGGCTAATGCTTGTGAACGGATGGCTAGCGCACATGTAGTGTGAGCGGCTGAACGGATGGCTAGCGCATGTGTAGTGTGAGCGGCTGAACGGATGGCTAACGCTTGTGAACGGATGGCTAGCGCACTTGTAGTGTGAGCGGCTGAACGGATGGCTAACGCTTGTGAACGGATGGCTAGCGCACTTGTAGTGTGAGCGGCTGAACGTATGGCTAGCGCATGTGTAGTGTGAGCGGCTGAACGGATGGCTAACGCTTGTGAACGGATGGCTAGCGCACCTGTAGTGTGAGTAGCTGAACGGTTGGCTAGCGCATGTGTAGTGTGAGCGGCTGAACGGATGGCTAGCACATGTGTAGTGTGAGCGGCAGAACGGATGGCTAGCGCATGTGCAGTGTGAGCGGCAGAACGGATGGCTAGCGCATGTGTAGTGTGGCGGCAGAGCGGATGGCTAAGCGCGCGTGTAGTGTGAGCAGCTGAACGTATGGCTAATGCTTGTGAACGGATGGCTAGCGCACGTGTAGTGTGAGCAGCTGAACGTATGGCTAATGCATGTGAACGGATGGCTAGCGCATGTGTAGTGTGAGCAGCTGAACGTATGGCTAATGCTTGTGAGCGGATGGCTAAGCGCATGTGTAGTGTGAGCAGCTGAGCGTATGGCTAATGCTTGTGAGCGGATGGCTAGCGAATGTGTAGTGTGAGCAGCTGAACGTATGGCTAGCGCCGCGTCTAGTGTGGCGGCTGAGCGGATGGCTAATGCTTGTGAACGGATGGCTGGCGCCGTGTAGTGTGAGCGCTAACGTATGGCTAATGCTTGTGAACGGATGGCTAGCGCGCGTGTGGTGTGAGCAGCTGAACGTATGGCTAGCGCCGCGTGTAGTGTGAGCAGCTGAACGTATGGCTAGCGCGCGTGTAGTGTGAGCAGCTGAACGTATGGCTAGCGCCGCGTGTAGTGTGAGCGGCTGAGCGGATGGCTAATGCTTGTGAGCGTATGGCTAGCGCCGCGTGTAGTGTGAGCAGCTGAGCGTATGGCTAATGCATGTGAGCGGATGGCTAGCGCATGTAGTGTGAGCAGCTGAACGTATGGCTAATGCATGTGAGCGGATGGCTAGCGCGTATGTGTAGTGTGAGCAGCTGAGCGTATGGCTAATGCATGTGAGCGTATGGCTAGCGCGCGTGTAGTGTGAGCAGCTGAGCGTATGGCTAGCGCGTGTAGTGTGAGCAGCTGAGCGTATGGCTAGCGCGCGCGTGTAGTGTGAGCAGCTGAGCGTATGGCTAGCGCCGCGTGTAGTGTGGCGGCTGAGCGGATGGCTAATGCTTGTGAACGTATGGCTAGCGCACGTGTAGTGTGAGCAGCTGAACGGATGACTAGCGCGCGGCTAGCCTCTCACCTGACAGATGAACTTGATGTCTGGAGACGTGCGGCTGAAGGGTCTGGGGAAGATGTAGAAGTTGAAGGCTTTAGTGATGTACGTCGACTGGTTCTGGTCGTATCTGAAGGTGCAGATGCCAAACTGGAAGAGCAGGAAGTTCATGGAGTGCTGCGGGAAACCAGGAGATGGGATCGTTAACACCAATGTCTCCCCGTCATGTGTAACTTCTGTGAGAGTTTGTCCATCAGACGGAAAGATCCCTCGTCTACTAATGCCCCAATCAACCAAACGCATCATCACCAGCAGCAATCCGGCCGGAGCGATCCGAGATTACTGACCAGCAGCCAGTGCGTTACGTCTCAGATTCACAGACTTTAAAACACACACACACTTTCCCCAAGATCAAGCTCACAGATGTTGATCTGCTTACTGTGGAAGTGGTCAGACAAAATGGCGGATATCTGGGGATTACATCTGAAGAAATCCCAGCGATTGGACGGATATGGGGATTACATCTGAAGAAATCCCAGCGATTGGACGGATATGGGGATTACATCTGAAGAAATCCCAGCGATTGACGGATATGGGGATTACATCTGAAGAAATCCCAACGATTGGACGGATATGGGGATTACATCTGAAGAAATCCCAGCGATTGGGCGGATATGGGGATTACATCTGAAGAAATCCCAGCGATTGACGGATATGGGGATTACATCTGAAGAAATCCCAACGATTGGACGGATATGGGGATTACATCTGAAGAAATCCCAGCGATTGGATGGATAAGGATTACATCTGAAGAAATCCCAGCGATTGGACGGATATGGGGATTACATCTGAAGAAATCCCAGCGATTGGACAGATATGGGGATTACATCTGAAGAAATCCCAGCGATTGGATATGGGGATTACATCTGAAGAAATCCCAGCGATTGATCGGATATGGGGATTACATCTGAAGAAATCCCAGCGATTGGGCGGATATGGGGATTACATCTGAAGAAATCCCAGCGATTGGGACGGATAAGGATTACATCTGAAGAAATCCCAACGATTGGACGGATATGGGGATTACATCTGAAGAAATCCCAACGATTGGACGGATATGGGGATTACATCTGAAGAAATCCCAGCGATTGGACGGATCTGAGGACTACATCTGAAGAAATCCCA
This sequence comes from Gobiocypris rarus, assembly GCA_023029165.1. Taxonomy (NCBI): domain Eukaryota; kingdom Metazoa; phylum Chordata; class Actinopteri; order Cypriniformes; family Gobionidae; genus Gobiocypris; species Gobiocypris rarus. Next base: position 48,210,732 of record CM040914.1, read on the forward strand.
GCGATTGGGCGGATATGGGGATAACATCTGAAGAAATCCCAAGCGATTGGACTGATATGGGGATTACATCTGAAGAAATCCCAGCGATTGACGGATATGGGGATTACATCTGAAGAAATCCCAACGATTGACGGATATGGGGATTACATCTGAAGAAATCCCAACGATTGGACGGATATGGGGATTACATCTGAAGAAATCCCAGCGATTGGACAGATATGGGGATTACATCTGAAGAAATCCCAGCGATTGGATGGATATGGGGATTACATCTGAAGAAATCCCAGCGATTGGACGGATATGGGGATTACATCTGAAGAAATCCCAGCGATTGGACAGATATGGGGATTACATCTGAAGAAATCCCAGCGATTGGATCGGATATGGGGATTACATCTGAAGAAATCCCAGCGATTGGATCGGATATGGGGATTACATCTGAAGAAATCCCAGCGATTGACGGATATGGGGATTACATCTGAAGAAATCCCAGCGATTGGATGGATATGGGATTACATCTGAAGAAATCCCAGCGATTGACGGATATGGGGATTACATCTGAAGAAATCCCAGCGATTGGACGGATATGGGGATTACATCTGAAGAAATCCCAGCGATTGGACGGATATGGGGATTACATCTGAAGAAATCCCAGCGATTGGACGGATATGGGGATTACATCTGAAGAAATCCCAGCGATTGACAGATATGGGGATTACATCTGAAGAAATCCCAGCGATTGGACGGATATGGGGATTACATCTGAAGAAATCCCAGCGATTGGACGGATATGGGGATTACATCTGAAGAAATCCCAGCGATTGGACGGATATGGGATTACATCTGAAGAAATCCCAGCGATTGGGTGGATATGGGGATTACATCTGAAGAAATCCCAGCGATTGGACGGATATGGGGATTACATCTGAAGAAATCCCAGCGATTGGACGGATATGGGGATTACATCTGAAGAAATCCCAGCGATTGGACAGATATGGGGATTACATCTGAAGAAATCCCAGCGATTGGACGGATATGGGGATTACATCTGAAGAAATCCCAGCGATTGACGGATATGGGGATTACATCTGAAGAAATCCCAGCGATTGACGGATATGGGGATTACATCTGAAGAAATCCCAGCGATTGGGCGGATATGGGGATTACATCTGAAGAAATCCCAGCGATTGGCGGATATGGGGATTACATCTGAAGAAATCCCAGCGATTGGACGGATATGGGGATTACATCTGAAGAAATCCCAGCGATTGGATGGATAAGGATTACATCTGAAGAAATACCAACGATTGGACTGATATGGGGATTACATCTGAAGAAATCCCAGCGATTGGACTGATATGGGGATTACATCTGAAGAAATCCCAGCGATTGGACGGATATGGGGATTACATCTGAAGAAATCCCAGCGATTGGGCGGATATGGGGATTACATCTGAAGAAATCCCAGCGATTGGACTGATATGGGGATTACATCTGAAGAAATCCCAGCGATTGGACTGATATGGGGATTACATCTGAAGAAATCCCAACGATTGGACGGATATGGGGATTACATCTGAAGAAATCCCAGCGATTGGACAGATATGGGGATTACATCTGAAGAAATCCCAGCGATTGGACTGATATGGGGATTACATCTGAAGAAATCCCAACGATTGGACTGATATGGGGATTACATCTGAAGAAATCCCAGCGATTGGACGGATATGGGGATTACATCTGAAGAAATCCCAGCGATTGGACTGATATGGGGATTACATCTGAAGAAATCCCAACGATTGGACTGATATGGGGATTACATCTGAAGAAATCCCAACGATTGGACGGATAGGGGGATTCCATCTGAAGAAATCCCAACGATTGGACGGATATGGGGATTACATCTGAATAAATCCCAGCGATTGGCTCTTAATTAGAAGGCGGGGCTTATTCCACCATTCATAATAACATGTGTGCACAATCTTAGAGTGTGTGTGTGTGTGTGTGTGTGTGTGTGTGTGTGTGTGTGTGTGTGTGTGTGTGTGTGTTCTTTACCTTCCTTAGTTTAGTGTATCTCTCCTCCGGTGTGTCCAGTCCATTGGTCAGAGCACTGACTGACGGCCCATCACTGATTCCTACAACACACACACACACACACACACACACACAGAGAGTGATCAGTATTAACACACACACTGACAGACATATACTATTAACACACATCGTATTAAGTAACAAACATACACACACACACACAGTGATCAGTATTAACACACACACACAAACACACACACACACACACACAGTGATCAGTATTAACACACACACTGACAGACATTTACTACTAACACACATCGTATTAAGTAACACACACACACACACACACACACACACACACACATCTTAGCGCGCGGTCGCGAGTGTGTGTGTACCTGAATCTGTGTGTGTGTGTGTGTGTGTGTGTGTGTGTATGTTTCTTTGCCTTCCCTTACACACACAGTGTGATCAGTATTAACACACACACACACACACACACACAGTGTGATCAGTATTAACACACACACACCGTGTGATCAGTATTAACACACACACACACACACACACACACACACCACACACACTGACCCGCGTCTATCGAGATGAAATCCGCCTCCTGCACTGCTTTACACACCTCTGGAAGAACCTCCTTAAAATCTGCGACATACAAGATTAACACACATCAACACACACACACACACACACACACACACACACACACACACACACACACACACACACACACACACACACACACACACACACACACACACACATCAGCGCGCGGTCGCGAGTGTGTGTGTGTGTGTGTGTGTGTGTGTTTTAATAATTGTATTGTCTTACTCTGTCTCGTGACCTCCATCCTCAAAAGCAGCGAAACACACACAAACACACACTGGAAGCTTTAACCCCCGCCGCCGGAAACACTCACGCGCACTTCCGGCCGCTCTCTGTGCCTGCAGGAGGCGCTGTGAGGCCCACCGACTGGCATTATTGTCATATCTTTTCATCACAATAATAATTTAACACATAAAATATTAATTAAAACCTGTTCCAGTGATGTTTTGATAAATAACGACAATTAATACCCAATAATCAGAAGCCACTGATTGGTTCAACTCTTACTTTACATTCGATTAAAAATACACAAATACTGATTATTTTCAAAAGACAAATTATTATTTAGATCCATATCTTACACATGTGTCGGGAACCCCATGGCGATCCCGTCGGGACTGCTCAAGCTAAAGGAGCCATCCATTCAAATGAGGAGGAATTCCCGCGCGCGCTCGCTCTAACGGTCGACAGTCTGAGGTAAGATTTAAACATTTAAAATCTAACGGTTATTCGACCGAAATATTAAATGGCCGACAGTAGCAAGGCAAACTACTCGACTATTTCGGTATGACGATTCATGTTATTCATAGCTGATTTTAAGAGGCAAGAAAATTTAAACATCAACACTTTTAGACTTATTTGGCTATGATTAAGAGTGAATATTGCTTATTTTAAAAACATTATTTAGAAATTGTTTACTATAAATAACGATTTTTCATTCTCTTTATTTTCCTTAATTCCCTTAAATTATTTGATCTAATTCATTGTAATCCATAAAGGATCATTACATTTGTGACAATCTTATCACCGTTTTGAGTTGAAGATTCAAAACTTCTTTCTCAAGTACTATTTGTTTATTTTTACTTTGATTTATATCAATAATATTGTATATGTAGCCATTTTAGACATTACTTTTGGTTGTTATCTTTTTGGATGAGTTGTTATAGCTGTAAATGATTTATGTGTGTCTTTAATGTTTTAATTTAATAATAAATTATTAATAATAATTTACTCACAATTGCTTAACAAAATGATTCAGTCTTCTGAAGTGAAATACTTGCGACACCGTGAATTTTCTGTGTGTGTTTGTGTGTGTGTGTGTGTGTGTGTGTGTGTGTGTGTGTGTGTGTGTGTGTGTGTGTGTGTGTGTGTGTGTGTGTGTGTGTGTGTTGGCAGAGCCTGATGCGGAACCCTGCAGACCCGGGCCCAGTGAGAACCCTGTGGCGGGTCTGTCTGAGTTCACCTGTCACTGCTGCTACGAGGTGCTGGTCGATCCCACGACGCTCACCTGCGGACACAGCTTCTGCCGGCACTGCCTGGCCACGTGGTGGGCGTCCGATCTCGGACCGACTGCCCAGAATGCCGAGCGATATGGCAGGGCTTTCCCAAAGTCAACATTCTCCTCCGGTGAGAGACATGACGTCTGGTTCTGTTCACACTTGCTTCAGCTACAGGAGTGAAAATGCACGTGTGTGTGTGTGTGACAGGGATGCGGTGGAGAAGCGGTTTCCCGCAGACGTGAGCAGACGGAAGCAGGCTGTCCTGAGTGATCCGCAGCTCTGTCGTGTTCTCCTGGCGTTCCAGCAGCACGGGGAGAGACCGGTGCGTCGTGTGGCTGCGCGGGTCAACATCATCAATATCAACATCGGACAGTTTTACTCCGGAGCCCTGACAGCGCTGAGCTGCGTGGCTGCAAGTCTCACACACACACACACACACACACACACACACACACACACACACACACACACACATGTTTGTTTTTGTGAAATGTGGGGACATTCCATAGGCGTAATGCATTTTATACTGTACAAACCGTATTTTCTATCCCCCTACACTGCCCCTGCCCCTAAACCTACCCATCACACACACACACACACACACACACACACACACACACACACACACACACACACACACACACTACCCATCACAGGAGACTGCGCAGTTTACTTTCTGTGATAAAAACATCATCCTGTGTGATTTATAAGCATTTTGAAAAGTGAGGACATGGGGAACGTCATATTTCACCCTCTTTTTGTAATACCTGTGTCATACCCATGTCATTATACACATTTGTGTCCTGATATTTCACAAAAACATGCCCACACACACACACGCAGGATGAGCTGCTGCACTACATGATTACTGCTTGTGTGTGTGTGTGTAGATGGTGTTGTTAGTGTACCGCGCGCTCAGTGCCGACTCCAGTCATGAGACGTTGCTCAGTAAACCACTCAGCAGGTGGAGCGCTGATGATGTCACGCTGTGGGTGGAGCATCTGGGTGTCTGGACCAATCAATATAAAGAAACATTCCGCAGGGAGCAGATCAATGGCAGGTAACACACACACACACACAATCTAACATTTCTACAGTCCTGTGAAGTCATGGATGTAAGATGAGCGTCTGTCAGTCCTGGAGAACTACAGCACTGAACATTCATCAGCAGATCCTCAGTGAGACTTTAAATGTGAACTCTGATGTGTGTGTGTGTGTGTGTGTGTGTGTGTGTGTGTGTGTGTGTGTGTGTGTGTGTGTGTGTGTGTGTGTGTGTCAGATTACTGTCTGCTCTTAGCGATGATGATCTGTCTGCGGCTCCGTTCATGATCGAGAATCAGTCTCATAGACGGATCATTCTGGAGGAACTGCACAAACTCAAAGAGCTCCGAGTCTCATTGAACCTCTGGGAGTACAAGGTTTGTGTTTGTGTGTGTGTGTGTGTGTGTGTGTGTGTGTGTGTGTGTGTGTGTGTGTGTGTGTGTGTGTGTGTTTGTGTGTGTTCTTAGCAAACAGTGCCATTGAATCAAATCACAGGCTGTCCCTAGGGATTATTTTGTGTCAGTAATCTGTCGATTATTTTGAAGATGAATGAAGTAATTGGTAAATTTTTTGTGACCGGGTGACAGGTCAGGATCTATCAAAAGTGCTCCAAGGAAGGAACAGTGGAGAACCGGCCACAGGGTCATGGGCGGCTCAGGCTCATTGATGCACGTGGGGAGCGAAGGCTGGCCCGTGTGGTCCGATCAAACAGACGAGCTACTGGAGCTCAAACTGCTCAAGAAGTTAATGCTGGTTCTGATAGAAAGGGGAACACATGGCCCCAGGATGCACTATGGGAAGAAGGCGAGCCGGCGGAGGTGATGCTTTGGGCAATGTTCTGCTGGGAAACCTTGGGTCCTGCCATCCATGTGGATGTTACTTTGACACGTCCCACCTACCTAAGCATTGTTGCAGACCATGTACAGCCTTTCATGGAAACGTTATTCCCTGGTGGCTGTGGCTCTTCCAGCAGGATAATGCTCCTGACACAAAGCACAAATGCTTCAGGAATGATTTGAGGAGCACAACAACAAGTTTGAGGTGTTGACTTGGCCTCCAAATTCCCCAGATCTCAATCCAGTCGAGCATCTGTGTGATGTACTGAAAAAACAAGTCCGATCTATGGAGGCCCCACCTCGCAACTTGCAGGACTTAGAGGATCTGCTGCTAACATCTTCACCAGATACCCCAGCACACCTTCAGGGGTCTAGTGGAGTCCATACCTTGCGTGATTGAATGCGATTATACCATCTTTGCCACCTCAGCCAGTGTTGTCGTTGGGGTTGATGAGTTGCTGGATCAGATTGCTGGGTCCAGGTGGTTATCTTTAGTAGATCTGCATAGCTTGTATTGCCAGGTCCCCCTCAGTGCTGATGCTATACCGAAGACTGCAACAGAGACAGGCCCAGACCCTAGATTACCTTTCATCCTGGACACAGACTCGTGGAACTTGCGACAGACATAACCAAGTGGCAGACAGCAGTGCCTAAGTCCTGTCTCCACTTGCTTTTGGAGGCAATGCATGGACGGTCAGGGGTTGGACATTTTGGCAAGAGTTCTATTGGCTCACCTGCCGTACAGATGTGACCCAGGATCAAAAGCACTGGGATCTTCAGTTGACTATGGTTGCAAATTGGACTGCGGTGCAGGAGACCACTGGGTGTATGCTGGCACTCCTCATGCTGGGCAGAGAGCTGTAAACCCTATCCTTTGTGCTAATGCGTCAACCTCTAGACTCAGCAAAAGCCCCGCCGGGGTTGGATAATGCCCATCAGCTACAGGACCAGCTGCAGTCAGTCCATCGTCAGGCTTAGCAGACTGTGGACCTGCATTGGGACAATATGACTCCATATCAGGGAGAACGGCAACCCTCCAGGAGCAGAAGATCACGGCACACCGAGGAGCTGAACACCCAGCATCGGGCAATTGATGGGGAACCTCAGTGAGCTGTGAATAGGGTGACTCTTTGATCCGGGCTCCTGAGTGAGCTGAAGACAGAGCAACGGGCAAATGATGGGGAACCTCATTGAGCTATGAATAGGGTGACTCTTTGATCTGGGCTACTGGGGCAGCTGAAGACAGAGCAACGGGCAATTGATGGGGAACCTCATTGAGCTATGAATAGGGTGACTCTTTGATCTGGGCTACTGGGGCAGCTGAAGACAGAGCAACGGGCAATTGATGGGGAACCTCATTGAGCTATGAATAGGGTGACTCATTGATCCGGGCTCCAGGGGCAGCTGAAGACAGAACAACGGGCAATTGATGACTCTTTGATCCGGGCTCCTGGGGGAGCTGAAGACAGAGCAACGGTCAATTGATGACTCTTTGATCCGGGCTTCTGGGGCAGCTGAAGACAGAGCAACGGGCAATTAAGGACTCATTGATCCGGGCTACTGGGGCAGCTGAAGACAGAGCAACGGGCAATTGATGACTCTTTGATCCGGGCTTCTGGGGCAGCTGAAGACAGAGCAACGGGCAATTGATGGGGAACCTCAGTGAGCTGTGAATAGGGTGACTCTTTGATCTGGGCTACT
>CM040914.1:48223463-48240963 GCA_023029165.1 Gobiocypris rarus
CTCATACAATGGTTCGGACACCGGTGGGTGTGTCTTATCCTGCCCTCATACAATGGTTCAGTCACCGGTGGGTGTGTCTTATCCTGCCCTCATACAATGGTTCAGTCACCGGTGGGTGTGTCTTATCCTGCCCTCATACAATGGTTCAGTCACCGGTGGGTGTGTCTTATCCTGCCCTCATACAATGGTTCAGTCACCGGTGGGTGTGTCTTATCCTGCCCTCATACAATGGTTCAGACACTGGTGGGTGTGTCTTATCCCGCCCTCATACAATGGTTCGGACACCGTGGGTGTGTCTTATCCCGCCTCATACAATGGTTCGACACCGTGGGTGTGTCTTATCCTGCCCTCATACAATGGTTCGGACACCGGTGGGTGTGTCTTATCCCGCCCTCATACAATGGTTCAGTCACCGGTGGGTGTGTCTTATCCTGCCCTCATACAATGGTTCGGACACCGGTGGGTGTGTCTTATCCCGCCTCATACAATGGTTCGGACACCGTGGGTGTGTCTTATCCTGCCCTCATACAATGGTTCAGTCACCGGTGGGTGTGTCTTATCCTGCCCTCATACAATGGTTCAGTCACCGGTGGGTGTGTCTTATCCTGCCCTCATACAATGGTTCAGTCACCGTGGGTGTGTCTTATCCTGCCCTCATACAATGGTTCAGACACTGGTGGGTGTGTCTTATCCCGCCTCATACAATGGTTCGGACACCGGTGGGTGTGTCTTATCCCGCCCTCATACAATGGTTCGGACACGGTGGGTGTGTCTTATCCCGCCCTCATACAATGGTTCAGACACCGGTGGGTGTGTCTTATCCTGCCCTCATACAATGGTTCGGACACCGGTGGGTGTGTCTTATCCTGCCCTCATACAATGGTTCAGTCACCGGTGGGTGTGTCTTATCCTGCCCTCATACAATGGTTCAGTCACCGGTGGGTGTGTCTTATCCTGCCCTCATACAATGGTTCGGACACCGGTGGGTGTGTCTTATCCTGCCCTCATACAATGGTTCGGACACCGGTGGGTGTGTCTTATCCTGCCCTCATACAATGGTTCGGACACCGGTGGGTGTCTTATCCTGCCCTCATACAATGGTTCGGACACCGGTGGGTGTGTCTTATCCTGCCCTCATACAATGGTTCGGACACCGGTGGTGTGTCTTATCCTGCCCTCATACAATGGTTCAGTCACCGGTGGGTGTGTCTTATCCTGCCCTCATACAATGGTTCGGACACCGGTGGGTGTGTCTTATCCTGCCCTCATACAATGGTTCGGACACCGGTGGGTGTGTCTTATCCTGCCCTCATACAATGGTTTAGTCACCGGTGGGTGTGTCTTATCCTGCCCTCATACAATGGTTCAGTCACCGGTGGGTGTGTCTTATCCTGCCCTCATACAATGGTTCGGACACCGGTGGGTGTGTCTTATCCTGCCCTCATACAATGGTTCAGTCACCGGTGGGTGTGTCTTATCCTGCCCTCATACAATGGTTCAGTCACCGGTGGGTGTGTCTTATCCTGCCCTCATACAATGGTTCAGTCACCGGTGGGTGTGTCTTATCCTGCCCTCATACAATGGTTCGGACACCGGTGGGTGTGTCTTATCCTGCCCTCATACAATGGTTCAGTCACCGGTGGGTGTGTCTTATCCTGCGCTCATACAATGGTTCAGTCACCGGTGGGTGTGTCTTATCCCCTCATACAATGGTTCGGACACCGGTGGGTGTGTCTTATCCTGCCCTCATACAATGGTTCAGTCACCGGTGGGTGTGTCTTATCCTGCCCTCATACAATGGTTCAGTCACCGGTGGGTGTGTCTTATCCTGCCCTCATACAATGGTTTAGTCACCGGTGGGTGTGTCTTATCCTGCCCTCATACAATGGTTCGGACACCGGTGGGTGTGTCTTATCCTGCCCTCATACAATGGTTCGGACACCGGTGGGTGTGTCTTATCCTGCCCTCATACAATGGTTCGGACACCGGTGGGTGTGTCTTATCCTGCCCTCATACAATGGTTCGACACCGGTGGGTGTGTCTTATCCCGCCCTCATACAATGGTTCAGTCACCGTGGGTCTGTCTTATCCCTGCCCTCATACAATGGTTCGGACACCGGTGGTGTGTCTTATCCTGCCCTCATACAATGGTTCAGACACCGGTGGGTGTGTCTTATCCTGCCCTCATACAATGGTTCGGACACCGTGGGTGTGTCTTATCCTGCCCTCATACAATGGTTCAGACACCGGTGGGTGTGTCTTATCCTGCCCTCATACAATGGTTCAGACACCGGTGGGTGTGTCTTATCCTGCCCTCATACAATGGTTCAGACACCGGTGGGTGTGTCTTATCCTGCCCTCATACAATGGTTCGGACACCGGTGGGTGTGTCTTATCCTGCCCTCATACAATGGTTCAGTCACCGGTGGGTGTGTCTTATCCTGCCCTCATACAATGGTTCGGACACCGGTGGGTGTGTCTTATCCTGCCCTCATACAATGGTTCGGACACCGGTGGGTGTGTCTTATCCTGCCCTCATACAATGGTTCGGACACCGGTGGTGTGTCTTATCCTGCCCTCATACAATGGTTCAGTCACCGGTGGGTGTGTCTTATCCTGCGCTCATACAATGGTTCGGACACGGTGGGTGTGTCTTATCCTGCCCTCATACAATGGTTCAGTCACCGGTGGGTGTGTCTTATCCTGCCCTCATACAATGGTTCAGTCACCGCTGGGTGTGTCTTATCCTGCCCTCATACAATGGTTTAGTCACCGGTGGGTGTGTCTTATCCTGCCCTCATACAATGGTTCAGACACCGGTGGGTGTGTCTTATCCTGCCCTCATACAATGGTTCAGACACCGGTGGGTGTGTCTTATCCTGCCCTCATACAATGGTTCGGACACCGGTGGGTGTGTCTTATCCTGCCCTCATACAATGGTTCGGACACCGGTGGGTGTGTCTTATCCCCCTCATACAATGGTTCAGTCACCGGTGGGTGTGTCTTATCCCTGCCCTCATACAATGGTTCAGTCACCGGTGGTGTGTCTTATCCTGCCCTCATACAATGGTTCGGACACGGTGGGTGTGTCTTATCCTGCCCTCATACAATGGTTCGGACACCGTGGGTGTGTCTTATCCTGCCCTCATACAATGGTTCGGACACCGGTGGGTGTGTCTTATCCCTGCCCTCATACAATGGTTCAGTCACCGGTGGGTGTGTCTTATCCTGCCCTCATACAATTAATGCTTTGGGTCTGTGGCCTGTCCGGACTCAAACTGGTGCTAAAATCTTCTTCTTTTCTGCCTTAGTTTCGACAAGAATCACCACCGTGGGCTTTTCTTATGGGGAAATGTGGTGTTATGGTGAACAAAGGGAATGACTCAAACTTTCAGGCATGTCTTCAGTAGATGTTGAGAGATGATATCCCATAGTCATGAGTAAAACGACTGAATGGGAACTCAATCGCTTCGCAAAATGATACGGCCTTTTGAAGTGAAACACTTGCATCTGAAATGTACATCACCTTGAAATGTAATGAAAACTCACCCAAATATGCATTGACACCTTTTACAAACCAACGGCAGATATTAGCCACATCAGTAAAGCACATCGAAAGTGAAACTGAAAACGTGTTTGTGTTTAGAGTTTGCTGGTTTGAGCTGCATTATGGGGATGAAATGTTGGAAACCAGAAGAACTGTCCGTGTAATTCAGATACTCTTCTCAAAACTGATCAACTGAACGTCAAAACCTAACAAAACACATTACAGCTGGTCAGGAGAACCGGAGAGAGTTTGGCAAAAAGTGAAGGATTGAGAAATGCGACTGTGAGAAACTGCAACGTTTAATCTCAATGGTTGAAATGTAAAATGCAGTAATGTTGAGGGTTGGGTGATTGATAACATAATCGCAGTATGAAGTCAACGGAAAGTCCCTACAAATATACACAATCACGTGTGTTCCTGTAGTGGGCAGGTGCCGTGCTGAAGGGAAGCAGTTTCTCTTTCTCTTCTGTTGTGATCTGATTTGAGCTGTATAATGAATAAACCGAAAGACCTGAGGAGAGACGAGGACCTGAGCCAGCACTGAAACCGCAGTAAGACATGTCCGAACATGCCCTGAAACACTTACAGCAGACCTTCTGTCTGGATGTTTTATCTGTGTGTGTGTGTTGACAGAGCATGATGGACATGCGGATCACCATAGACCCGGAGCCCAGTGAGTCCGAGGAGTTCACCTGTCACTGCTGCTACGAGGTGCTGGTCGATCCCACGGCGCTCACCTGCGGACACAGCTTCTGCCGGCACTGCCTGGCCACGTGGTGGGCGTCCGATCTCGGACCGACTGCCCAGAATGCCGAGCGATATGGCAGGGCTTTCCCAAAGTCAACATTCTCCTCCGGTGAGAGACATGACGTCTGGTTCTGTTCACACTTGCTTCAGCTACAGGAGTGAAAATGCACGTGTGTGTGTGTGTGTGTGTGTGTGACAGGGATGCGGTGGAGAAGCGGTTCAGACGTGAGCAGACGGAAGCAGGCTGTCCTGAGTGATCCGCAGCTCTGTCGTGTTCTCCTGGCGTTCCAGCAGCACGGGGAGAGACCGGTGCGTCGTGTGGCTGCGCGGGTCAACATCATCAATATCAACATCGGACAGTTTTACTCCGGAGCCCTGACAGCGCTGAGCTGCGTGGCTGCAAGTCTCACACACACACACACACACACACACACACACACACACACACACACACACACACACACACACACACACACACACACACATGTTTGTTTTGTGAAATGTGGGACATTCCATAGGCGTAATGCATTTTATACTGTACAAACCGTATTTTCTATCCCCTACACTGCCCCTAAACCTACCCATCACACACACACACACACACACACACACACACACACACACACACACACACACACACACACACACACACACACACTACCCATCACAGGAGACTGCTCAGTTTACTTTCTGTGATAAAACCTCATCCTGTGTGATTTATAAGCATTTTGAAAAGTGAGGACATGGGGAACGTCCTCATATTTCACCCTCTTTTTGTAATACCTGTGTCATACCCATGTCATTATACACATTTGTGTCCTGATATTTCACAAAAACATGCCCACACACACACACACACGCAGGATGAGCTGCTGCACTACATGATTACTGCTTGTGTGTGTGTGTGTGTGTAGATGGTGTTGTTAGTGTACCGCGCGCTCAGTGCCGACTCCAGTCATGAGACGTTGCTCAGTAAACCACTCAGCAGGTGGAGCGCTGATGATGTCACGCTGTGGGTGGAGCATCTGGGTGTCTGGACCAATCAATATAAAGAAACATTCCATGAGAGCAGATCAATGGCAGGTAACACACACACACACAATCTAACATTTCTACAGTCCTGTGAAGTCATGGATGTAAGATGAGCGTCTGTCAGTCCTGGAGAACTACAGCACTGAACATTCATCAGCAGATCCTCAGTGAGACTTTAAATGTGAACTCTGATGTGTGTGTGTGTGTGTGTGTGTGTGTGTGTCAGATTACTGTCTGCTCTTAGCGATGATGATCTGTCTGCGGCTCCGTTCATGATCGAGAATCAGTCTCATAGACGGATCATTCTGGAGGAACTGCACAAACTCAAAGAGCTCCGAGTCTCATTGAACCTCTGGGAGTACAAGGTTTGTGTTTGTGTGTGTGTGTGTGTGTGTGTGTGTGTGTGTGTGTGTGTGTGTGTGTGTGTGTGTGTGTGTGTGTTTGTGTGTGTTCTTAGCAAACAGTGCCATTGAATCAAATCACAGGCTGTCCCTAGGGATTATTTTGGTAATCGAGTAATCTGTCGATTATTTTGAAGATGAATGAAGTAATTGGTAAAATGTTTGTGACCGGGTGACCGGTCAGGATCTATCAAAAGTGCTCCAAGGAAGGAACAGTGGAGAACCGGCCACAGGGTCATGGGCGGCCCAGGCTCATTGATGCACGTGGGGAGCGAAGGCTGGCCCGTGTGGTCCGATCAAACAGACGAGCTACTGGAGCTCAAACTGCTCAAGAAGTTAATGCTGGTTCTGATAGAAAGGGGAACACATGGCCCCAGGATGCACTATGGGAAGAAGGCGAGCCGGCGGAGGTGATGCTTTGGGCAATGTTCTGCTGGGAAACCTTGGGTCCTGCCATCCATGTGGATGTTCCTTTGACACGTCCCACCTACCTAAGCATTGTTGCAGACCATGTACAGCCTTTCATGGAAACGGTATTCCCTGGTGGCTGTGGCTCTTCCAGCAGGATAATGCTCCTGACACAAAGCACAAATGCTTCAGGAATGGTTTGAGGAGCAACGAGTTTGAGGTGTTGACTTGGCCTCCAGATTCCCCAGATCTCAATCCAGTCGAGCATCTGTGGGATGAGCTGAACAAACAAGTCCGATATATGGAGGCCCCACCTCGCAACTTTCAGGACTTAAAGGATCTGCTGGCCAGGTCCTCAGACACATTACGTGGAGCTCACAAGCCCATGTCAACAAGTGGTGTGACGTGAGATTATACCATCTTTGCCACAGTGTTGTAGTTGGTGTCGCTGGATCAGATTGCTGGGTCCAGGTATAGCAGGTATTTCCAGGTCCCTCTCAGTGCAGATGCTATACCGAAGACAGCGACAGGCCTCTAGCAATTCAAATGCGTGCTCTTTGAGTGGCTGATGGAGCGAGTGCTCCAGGGTATCCCAAGAGTATCGTGACGAGTCTATTTGGACAACATCTCAGAGCATGGAGACTTTGAATCCTCTTTAGTTTTTGACAGAAGGTCTAAATCATCTGCAGAGGAGTCATCTGATCTCTGATTCAGTCAGGGTCGGGGCAGTCGAGTGATTTAACGCTTTAGCTCATTTGTTTATATAAATGTTAAATAGAGTGCGGCTCAGTGGACAACCTTGTCTGACTCCTCGTTTTTGGGGGACGTTTTTGTTCCCTATTTTTACAGCACATGTGTTGTTTTTGTACATCGTGCTGATCAAATCAAATGTTTTCCCTCCCATCCCATTATCCAGGAGTTTTAGGAAGAGTCCTTTACGCCATATTGAATCAAAAGTCAACAAAGCAAGCGAAGACTTTGGATTTGCTCTGGTGTACATGTTTTTCAATGATGGTGTAGATGTGGACAGATCTTCTGTGTTTGGGCAGAAGTCCAGTTTGACTTTTATCCAGAATTGTGTAGGTTTTGAGAAAGTCTCGTATTATCAATGGAACAGGATATTTTGCCCAGGTTGCTATCGACGCATATGCCTCTGTAATTGTTTGGCTCAAATGTGTGTCCTTGTTTAAAGATCGGTGTAATCAGGCCTTGACTCCAGCTGTCGGGAAAACACCCTACACTCAAAGCCATGCTGAGTCATTTGATTATTGCGGTTTTGAATTTATCGTTGGTGTATATGATCATTATTCCATCAATGCCACATGCCTTGTTGGGTTTTAGGAGCTGAACCCAGGGAAGACTCTGTTTCTGCTGGTGGGTCTGAAGAGCTGTCCGCGTCTGACGCTGCTCTACCTGTACCTGTTTGAATATGACAACACCTTCCTGCCCTTCATTCACACCGCCTGCCCGTCCAACACACCGCAGGTGCGTCACTGACTGTGTGTGTGTGTGTGTGTGTGTCTACAGGATCAGCCGGGCTGGTGGCAGTGGGGGAGTTTCTTCTGATGTACTTCCTGCTGCGTCATTATGGGGCTGCTGGCTGCGTCGCCTGGCACTGGCTGAGTGTTCATTACTGGATGGCAGGCGTCGTCATCGTTCATGCCGCGTTACTATCAGTGCTGGACGTCTGTTTCTTCTGGACGTTATGGATGAAAGGCGAGATGAGGTATGAACACACACACATATAAACACACCATTAACACACAGTTGTAGAGTTAGACCTGTTTGATTATGTCCCATCTGAAGACTGTGTGTGTATGTTGTGATTGCAGGACACTCCCTGAGAAGCTTTGTCTTCATGTGTTAGCTGTGATGTTAAACTCGTCTCTGTTTGTGCTGCTGTGGCCGCTGCTCCCTCTGTTCATCATTGATATTGAGTTCTACACCCAGATTTATATCCTCCTTCTGCACTGCACACACTCCACACAGCACACACACACACTCGCTCACACACTCACTCACTCACTCACTCACTCACTCACTCACACACACACACACTCACACACACACACTCACTCACTCACTCACTCACTCACTCACTCACTCACTCACTCACTCACTCACTCACTCACTCACTCACACACACACACTCACACACACTCACACACACACACACACACACACACACACACACTCACTCACACACTCACTCACTCACACACACACACACACACACACACGATATATGTTTATTTGTATAGCTTGACTTCATTCATTTAATAATCTGGGGGAATAAAATATAATATATTTATGTATTACTGTTTTTACAATCATTTTGGCGACAATTTCAGAAGCTCGACACAAAACCCACACTTGTCACACAGAGTTTTTTTAACAAAGCCTTGCATTTGCAGAATCATTGGCTCATATTACGCATTTATCGTGAAATACATCCACACACAAGATCGTTCAATGTGTAGTCGTTAGTGCAGTCATTAAATAATACACTGATCGTCTGGGAAAGACCTGGAGTAGAGTGATGTCATCTGTCATTATGGGGTTAAGGCAAGCGGAGCATGATGTCATCTGTCATTATGGGGTTAAGGCAAGCGGAGCATGATGTCATCTGTCATTATGGGGTTAAGGCAAGCGGAGCATGATGTCACCCGTCATTATGGGGTTAAGGCAAGCGGAGCATGATGTCACCTGTCATTATGGGGTTAAGGCAAGCGGAGCATGATGTCATCTGTCATTATGGGGTTAAGGCAAGCGGAGCATGATGTCACCTGTCATTATGGGGTTAAGGCAAGCGGAGCATGATGTCATCTGTCATTATGGGGTTAAGGCAAGCGGAGCATGATGTCATCCGTCATTATGGGGTTAAGGCAAGCGGAGCATGATGTCACCTGTCATTATGGGGTTAAGGCAAGCGGAGCATGATGTCATCTGTCATTATGGGGTTAAGGCAAGCGGAGCATGATGTCACCTGTCATTATGGGGTTAAGGCAAGCGGAGCATGATGTCATCTGTCATTATGGGGTTAAGGCAAGCGGAGCATGATGTCACCTGTCATTATGGGGTTAAGGCAAGCGGAGCATGATGTCACCTGTCATTATGGGGTTAAGGCAAGCGGAGCATGATGTCACCCGTCATTATGGGGTTAAGGCAAGCGGAGCATGATGTCATCTGTCATTATGGGGTTAAGGCAAGCGGAGCATGATGTCATCTGTCATTATGGGGTTAAGGCAAGCGGAGCATGATGTCACCCGTCATTATGGGGTTAAGGCAAGCGGAGCATGATGTCACCTGTCATTATGGGGTTAAGGCAAGCGGAGCATGATGTCACCCGTCATTATGGGGTTAAGGCAAGCGGAGCATGATGTCATCTGTCATTATGGGGTTAAGGCAAGCGGAGCATGATGTCACCTGTCATTATGGGGTTAAGGCAAGCGGAGCATGATGTCACCTGTCATTATGGGGTTAAGGCAAGCGGAGCATGATGTCATCTGTCATTATGGGGTTAAGGCAAGCGGAGCATGATGTCACCTGTCATTATGGGGTTAAGGCAAGCGGAGCATGATGTCATCTGTCATTATGGGGTTAAGGCAAGCGGAGCATGATGTCACCTGTCATTATGGGGTTAAGGCAAGCGGAGCATGATGTCATCTGTCATTATGGGGTTAAGGCAAGCGGAGCATGATGTCATCTGTCATTATGGGGTTAAGGCAAGCGGAGCATGATGTCACCTGTCATTATGGGGTTAAGGCAAGCGGAGCATGATGTCATCTGTCATTATGGGGTTAAGGCAAGCATGATGTCATCTGTCATTATGGGGTTAAGGCAAGCGGAGCATGATGTCACCTGTCATTATGGGGTTAAGGCAAGCGGAGCATGATGTCATCTGTCATTATGGGGTTAAGGCAAGCGGAGCATGATGTCATCTGTCATTATGGGGTTAAGGCAAGCGGAGCATGATGTCATCTGTCATTATGGGGTTAAGGCAAGCGGAGCATGATGTCATCTGTCATTATGGGGTTAAGGCAAGCGGAGCATGATGTCATCTGTCATTATGGGGTTAAGGCAAGCGGAGCATGATGTCACCTGTCATTATGGGGTTAAGGCAAGCGGAGCATGATGTCATCTGTCATTATGGGGTTAAGGCAAGCGGAGCATGATGTCACCTGTCATTATGGGGTTAAGGCAAGCGGAGCATGATGTCATCTGTCATTATGGGGTTAAGGCAAGCGGAGCATGATGTCATCTGTCATTATGGGGTTAAGGCAAGCGGAGCATGATGTCACCTGTCATTATGGGGTTAAGGCAAGCGGAGCATGATGTCATCTGTCATTATGGGGTTAAGGCAAGCGGAGCATGATGTCACCTGTCATTATGGGGTTAAGGCAAGCGGAGCATGATGTCATCTGTCATTATGGGGTTAAGGCAAGCGGAGCATGATGTCATCTGTCATTATGGGGTTAAGGCAAGCGGAGCATGATGTCATCTGTCATTATGGGGTTAAGGCAAGCGGAGCATGATGTCACCTGTCATTATGGGGTTAAGGCAAGCGGAGCATGATGTCACCTGTCATTATGGGGTTAAGGCAAGCGGAGCATGATGTCACCTGTCATTATGAGGTTAAGGCAAGCGGAGCATGATGTCACCGTCATTATGGGGTTAAGGCAAGCGGAGCATGATGTCATCTGTCATTATGGGGTTAAGGCAAGCGGAGCATGATGTCATCTGTCATTATGGGGTTAAGGCAAGCGGAGCATGATGTCATCTGTCATTATGGGGTTAAGGCGGAGCATGATGTCATCTGTCATTATGGGGTTAAGGCAAGCGGAGCATGATGTCATCCGTCATTATGGGGTTAAGGCAAGCGGAGCATGATGTCATCTGTCATTATGGGGTTAAGGCAAGCGGAGCATGATGTCACCTGTCATTATGGGGTTAAGGCAAGCGGGCATGATGTCATCTGTCATTATGGGGTTAAGGCAAGCGGAGCATGATGTCACCTGTCATTATGGGGTTAAGGCAAGCGGAGCATGATGTCACCTGTCATTATGGGGTTAAGGCAAGCGGAGCATGATGTCACCTGTCATTATGGGGTTAAGGCAAGCGGAGCATGATGTCATCTGTCATTATGGGGTTAAGGCAAGCGGAGCATGATGTCATCTGTCATTATGGGGTTAAGGCAAGCGGAGCATGATGTCACCCGTCATTATGGGGTTAAGGCAAGCGGAGCATGATGTCATCTGTCATTATGGGGTTAAGGCAAGCGGAGCATGATGTCATCTGTCATTATGGGGTTAAGGCAAGCGGAGCATGATGTCATCCGTCATTATGGGGTTAAGGCAAGCGGAGCATGATGTCATCTGTCATTATGGGGTTAAGGCAAGCGGAGCATGATGTCATCCGTCATTATGGGGTTAAGGCAAGCGGAGCATGATGTCATCTGTCATTATGGGGTTAAGGCAAGCGGAGCATGATGTCACCTGTCATTATGGGGTTAAGGCGGAGCATGATGTCATCTGTCATTATGGGGTTAAGGCAAGCGGAGCATGATGTCATCTGTCATTATGGGGTTAAGGCAAGCGGAGCATGATGTAATCTGTCATTATGGGGTTAAGGCAAGCGGAGCATGATGTAATCTGTCATTATGGGGTTAAGGCAAGCGGAGCATGATGTAATCTGTCATTATGGGGTTAAGGCAAGCGGAGCATGATGTCATCCGTCATTATGGGGTTAAGGCAAGTGGAGCATGATGTCATCCGTCATTATGGGGTTAAGGCAAGCGGAGCATGATGTCACCTGTCATTATGGGGTTAAGGCAAGCGGAGCATGATGTAACCTGTCATTATGGGGTTAAGGCAAGCGGAGCATGATGTCATCTGTCATTATGGGGGTTAAGGCAAGCGGAGCATGATGTCATCTGTCATTATGGGGTTAAGGCATGATGTCATCTGTCATTATGGGGTTAAGGCAAGCGGAGCATGATGTCATCTGTCATTATGGGGTTAAGGCAAGCGGAGCATGATGTAATCTGTCATTATGGGGTTAAGGCAAGCGGAGCATGATGTCACCTGTCATTATGGGGTTAAGGCAAGCGGAGCATGATGTCATCTGTCATTATGGGGTTAAGGCAAGCGGAGCATGATGTCATCTGTCATTATGGGGTTAAGGCAAGCGGAGCATGATGTCACCTGTCATTATGGGGTTAAGGCAAGCGGAGCATGATGTCATCTGTCATTATGGGGTTAAGGCAAGCGGAGCATGATGTCATCTGTCATTATGGGGTTAAGGCAAGCGGAGCATGATGTCACCTGTCATTATGGGGTTAAGCGGAGCATGATGTCATCTGTCATTATGGGGTTAAGGCAAGCGGAGCACGGTGAAACTGGACATTACCCCAGACTCGGACCATCCCGCTGGCCTCTGCTGGCTTTATGTCTAGAGCTGTAGAATATATTTTTTTATTGAAATATTTTCTATGAATAAAAGAAAGTCCTGGTTTTGTTGTGTGGCTCTTTTTAAATATCATATAAAGCAGAAATAAAGATGTGGAGAGATAATACAGGCAATAATAGGGAAAGGATTATCATCTGGATCTGGGCCGTATTTTACAGATCTGAGCGCTGTGCTCCCAATCCACTGCTGCTAGTTTACCGACGGTCAGCGCGCCGGCTCATGGGCCAGAAGGGCCGTCCCTCGTCATGTGTGTGTGTGTGTGTGTGTCGCACCATGAGCGGATTCACTATTGACATGAGGAGAGACTGAACGCTTCTCCAGAGAGAGTGTGTGTGTGTGTGTGTAATAATCATAGTGTGTGTTGTGCACCGCCTATAGGCTCATATCACTAACACACTCTTTAAATAACACATAAATACTGCACTATTGGCTTTAGACAATCAGTTATTGGAATAATCAGTTGTTGGAATAATCTAAAGAGACATCCAGAACAATTAATGAAAGCTGAGACCAAAATAACATTTATAATGTTTTTCTTCAAAACCGCTTGCTTGGCAATGATCGTCTGTTATAGTCAGAAAGACCAATGGGCAGTGACTCGAGGCTGAGGACGCACACGTGTGTTTATATATGTGACCAGATTTCACTGAAACCTCTATCTATTCATTAACAAACAACGACAATACATTTGTTTTGCACCTGCAAAAAGACAAACAAAAAATCAATCAATCAAACAAACAAACAATTAATCAATCAAACAATCAATCAATCAAACAAACAAGCAAACAAACAATTAATCAATCAAACAAACAAACAAACAATAAATCAATCAGACAAACAAACAATAAATCAAACAAACAAACAATTAATCAATCAATCAATCAAACAAACAAACAATCAATCAATCAATCAATCAAACAAACAAGCAAACAAACAATTAATCAATCAAACAATCAAACAAACAATAAATCAATCAGACAAACAAACAAACAATTAATCAATCAAACAAACAAACAATTAATCAATCAAACAATCAATCAATCAATCAAGCAAACAAACAATTAATCAATCAATCAAACAATAAATCAATCAATCAAACAAACAAACAATAAATCAAACAAGCAAACAAACAATTAATCAATCAAACAAACAAACAATAAATCAATCAATCAAACAAACAATAAATCAATCAAACAAACAAGCAAACAAACAATTAATCAATCAAACAAACAAACAATAAATCAATCAATCAATCAAACAAACAAACAATTAATCATTCAAACAAACAAACAAACAAACAATCAAACAATCAATCAATCAATCAATCAATCAATCAATCAATCAATCAATCAAACAAACAATCAAACAAACAATCAATCAATCAATCAATCAATCAAAAAATCAATCAATCAAACAATCAATCAAACAAACAAACAAACAAACAAACAATCAATCAACCAATCAATCAATCAATCAATCAAAAAATCAATCAAACAATCAATAAAACAATCGATCAAACAAACAAACAATCAAAAAATCAAACAATCAATCAAACAATCAATCAAACAATAAATTGATTTTGTTTGTTTGTTTGTGTGTTTGAATGATTAATTGTTTGTTTGTTTGTTTGATTGATTGATTGATTTATTGTTTGTTTGTTTGATTGTTTGATCGCGAGTAGGTGCCGCAGGTCCCGAACGCAGGTATGGTCCGTAGGTCGTTGGAGTCCGCAGGGTCGTCGCCGGTCGCCGATCGCGTCCGCTAGGTCCGGTAGTCCGCAGTAGGTCTCCGCAGGGTCGGTAGTAGGCAGTAAGTAGTCGCGGTGGCGCGCAGCGGTCCGTAGGTCCGCAGTCGTCCGCAGGTCCGTCGCGCCGTCAGTAGGTCCGCGGTCCCCGCAGTAGGTCGCGCGGTAGGTCGCAGTAGGTCGTAGGTCCGCGCGGTAGGTCGCAGTAGGTCCGCGAGGTCGCGGTAGGTCCGCTTCAGGTCGCAGTAGGTCCGCAACGCAGTAGGTCCGCAGTAGGTCCGCGCAGTAGGTCCGCAGTAGGTCCGAGGTCCGCAGTAGGTCCGCAACGCGTAGGTCCGCAGTAGGTCCGCGGAGTCCGCAGTAGGTCCGCAGTAGGTCCGCGGTAGGTAGGTCCGCAGTAGGTCCGCGAACGCAGTAGGTCCGCAGTAGGTCCGAGGTCAGTAGGTCCGTTGCCGCAGGTCCGCAGTAGGTCCGCCGGAACGCAGTAGGTCCGCAGTAGGTCCGCAGTAGGTCCGCGGTAGGTCCGTTTAGGTCCAGTAGGTCCGCAGTAGGTCCGTTTAGGTCCGCAGTAGGTCCGCCAGGTCGCAGTAGGTCCGCAGTAGGTCCGCCGGAGGTCCGAGGTCCAGGTCCGGTAGGTCCGCGAGGTCCGCAGGTCCGCGGTAGGTCCGCAGTAGGTCCGCAGTAGGTCCGTTTAGGTCCGCAGTAGGTGAGGTCCGGTAGGTCCGCAGTAGGTCCGCAGTAGGTCCGAGGTCGCAGTAGGTCCGCAGTAGGTCCGTTGAGTCCGCGGTAGGTCCAGGTCCGTTAGGTCGCAGTAGGTCAGGTCCGCGGTAGGTCCGTTGGAGTCCGCAGTAGGTCCGCAGTAGGTCCGAGGTCCGCAGTAGTCCGTTAGCGCAGTAGGTCCGAGGTCAGTCCAGTAGGTCTGCAGTAGGTCCGCGGTAGGTCCGCAGTAGGTCCGTTTAGGTCCGCAGTAGAGTAGGTCCGCAGTAGGTCGTTTAGTCCGCAGGTAGGTCCGCAGTAGGTCCGCGTAGGTCCGCAGTAGGTCGCAGTAGGTCCGCAGTAGGTCCGCAGGTCCGTAGTCCGCAGTAGGTCAGGTCCGCAGGTAGGTCCGTTAGGTCCGCAGTAGGTCCGCGGTAGGTCCGCCGAACGCAGAGGTCCGCAGTAGGTCCGTTTAGGTCCGCGGTAGGTCTGCAGAGGTCCGCAGTAGGTCCGTAGGTCCGCAGTAGGTCAGGTCCGCAGTAGGTCGTTGAGTCCGCAGTAGGTCCGTTTAGGTCCGGTAGGTCGCAGTAGGTCCGCGGTAGCAGAGGTCCGCAGTAGGTCCGAGGTCCGCAGTAGGTCCGTTTAGGTCCGCAGTAGGTCCGTTAGGTCCGCGAGGTAGGTCTGCAGAGGTCCGCAGGTAGGTCCGTTTAGGTCCGCAGGTCCGCAGGTCAGGTCCGCAGTAGGTCCGCGAGTCGCAGTGAGTAGGTCCGCCAGGTCAGTAGGTCCGTTTAGGTCCGCGCAGGTCCGAAGTCAGAGGTCCGCAGGTCCGTAGTCTGCAGAGGTCCGCAGTAGGTCCGTAGGTCCGAGTCGCAGTAGGTCGTTAGGTCCGCAGTAGGTCTGGTCCGCGGTAGGTCTGCAGAGTCCGCAGTAGGTCCGCAGTAGGTCGTAGGTCCGCGTTTAGGTCCGCAGTAGGTCCGCAGTCGTAGGTCTGCAGAGTCCGCAGGTCTGCGCAGTCCGCGGTAGAGTCTGCAGAGGTCCGCAGGTAGGTCCGCCAGTAGGTGCAGTTTAGGTCCGGTAGGTCCGTTTAGGTCCGCAGTAGGTCCGTAGGTCCGCGAGAGGTAGGTCTGCAGAGGTCCGCAGTAGGTCCGTTTAGGTCCGCAGTAGGTCCGCTAGTCCGCAGTAGTCCGTTTAGGTAGTCCGCGTAGTAGGTCCGTGATAGGAGGTCGCAGTCGTTTAGGTCCGCAGTAGGTCCGCGGTAGGTCGGAAGGTCCGCAAGTCCGTTTAGGTCCGCAGTAGGTCCAGGTCCGGTTCAGGTCCGAGGCGCTGGCGCAGGTCATTGCGTCATCCCGTCCTCAATAGCATCATTCCATAACAACACTTGCAAAATCCATTAGCCCAGGCTGGAATGGATTTTATCATCCTGACACCACCTTGTAACTCAGACTAACAAAATATTTTACTAAAATAAACCCTTAAATTAACTGTGATAATGGAAAGTCAAATGCAAAAACATGGTTTTTGTTTTGTAGATTGACATTTTAGTGCAGTAAACTATAGTAAATACTATAGGCATGTAAAAATAAATCTTTGAAATAGGCTGTTACTTAAATTATTTCCTGTTACTTAACTTATCAGTAGACTATAATTAAAGATGTCATCAGAGTTTTGTTCTCGGCAGATATAATGTAAACATGAAAACACAATAATAAAATAGAAAATATAGGCTACAATTTAATATGTAGGCTATTAAGAAAATAAGGTTGCATCTAAAGCTCTACAAGAATTAATCTAATTCAACTGATGAATGCCGCCAATGGAAACGTGAAGAAGCACATGCTGGACAGAAAGTGGAAATAACACAGGTAAGAAAATAAAACTTTCCTGCCCATGTACATGCAAACTCTTGGTGAAGGCAACTGGTTTTATTCAAGAAAAGTTATAGGAAAAATATTGTTTTAATTATTGCATTTAAGACTTATAGTACATGCAGCTCAAATAACCAAAAAACAAGTTAAATACACTGTGAGATACAAGCAAGTATCGATCAAATGCACCTGACGGACTGGCGTACCATATGCCATTGAGTTGCACAGAAGAAAGCCTGATCTAGGACCTGCCATGGCTACAGTTGAAGAAAGAGTGTGCCTGTGTGCCTGTTTGGGGGTTGAGCTGAGTGTAAATCACGTGTGTCACAGCGCCACCTGCCGGTCGATACCCTGGGCTTCTCTCCTCAGTGGATGTGTGGGATATTTTGAACGAGCTATAAAACAAGGACATGACAGAACCGGGAGTGTTCCCATGTGTTCGGATGCAATGAATGAACAGTTTGAGATATGAGTTATGAGATATGTAGTTTGTTGTGAGACGCTCCTCGCCGTGGCCCCGCCCCTCCGGTAAGGCGGAAGCGTGACGTGTGTTTGAGCGGTTG
Source organism: Gobiocypris rarus (assembly GCA_023029165.1). NCBI lineage: Eukaryota > Metazoa > Chordata > Actinopteri > Cypriniformes > Gobionidae > Gobiocypris > Gobiocypris rarus. The sequence continues at coordinate 48,240,935 of CM040914.1, forward strand.
GTGCGGCGTGTGTTTCTCTGAGCCGCTCC
>CM040914.1:48245963-48338463 GCA_023029165.1 Gobiocypris rarus
ACTCCACACTCCACCTCACACACCTCACACACTCACCACTCACACTCACCACACACTCACTCACACACTCACTCACTCACCACTCCACCACCACCACCACTCACTCACTCACTCACCACTCACTCACTCACTCACTCACCACACTCACTCACACACTCACTCACACACTCACCACTCACTCACACTCACCACTCACTCACTCACCCACTCCTCACCACCACTCACTCACACCACTCACTCACCACCTCACTCACTCACACACTCACCACTCACACACTCACTCACCCACTCACCACACTCACCCACTCACTCACTCACCACACTCACACACACTCACACTCACTCACCACACACTCACCACACTCACTCACTCACTCACACTCACTCACCACTCACCACACTCACTCACACACTCACTCACTCACACTCACTCACTCACTCACACTCACTCACCACACCCACCCACTCACTCACCACACACCACTCACTCCACTCACACTCCACTCACACACCACCACCTCACCACTCACTCACTCCTCACTCACCACCACCCACACTCACTCACTCACACCTCACTCACTCCACTCCACTCCACCACTCACTCACTCCACTCACTCACCTCACTCACTCACACCTCACTCACACCACTCACCACCCACTCACCACTCACTCACCTCACTCACTCACTCCACCACACTCACTCACACTACTCACTCACACACTCACCACCACTCACTCACACTCACTCACCACACACTCACACTCACACACACTCACCACTCACCACACACTCACTCACACTCACCACCACTCACACTCACCACACACCTCACTCACTCACCACCACTCACACACTCACACCTCACTCACTCACCACACTCACTCACCACACTCACTCACCACACACTCACTCACCACTCACCACACACTCACTCACCACCACTCACTCACCACCACTCACTCACTCACACTCACCCACCCACTCACTCACCACTCACCACTCACTCACTCACTCACCACTCACCTCACTCACCACTCACTCACTCACCACTCCACACTCACCACCCACCACCACTCACCACCACTCACCACCACCACACTCACACACCCACCACACACTCACCACACCACCACCTCACACACACTCACTCCACCACCTCCCACCCACACACTCACCACTCACCACTCACCACACTCACACCTCACACTCACCACACTCACCACCACTCACTCACACACTCCACTCACCACTCACTCACACACTCACACACTCCACCACCCACCACTCACCACCCACTCACACTCACTCACTCACACACACTCACACACACTCACCACTCACTCACTCCACACTCCACCTCACACACTCACCACACACTCACTCACACACCACCACCACCACCCACCTCACACACCCACTCACTCACCACTCACTCACACACCACACACTCACTCACCCACCACTCACCACACACTCACCACCACCACCACACACTCACCACACACTCACTCACTCCACTCACTCACCCACTCACACACCCACTCACACCCACCTCACACACTCACCACTCACACACTCACTCACTCACACACTCACACTCACACCACTCACTCACACACTCACTCACACTCACTCACACTCACCACCACCACTCACTCACTCACCCACCCACCACACTCATCACACACTCCTCACCACCACTCACTCACTCACTCACTCACACACTCACACACTCACTCACTCCACCACTCACACACTCACTCACTCACCCACTCACTACCACTCACACACTCACTCACCACACTCCTCACCACACACCACCTCACCACTCACCCACTCACACTCACACACACACTCACTCACCATCACTCACTCCACACTCACCACTCACTCCACTCACACACACCACACCACCTCACTCACCACACTCACACTCCACTACCACCACACTCACACACTCACTCCCATTCACTCACTCACACCACCACTCCTCACCACACACTCACACACTCACTACCACTCACTCACTCACTCACCACTCACACTCCACTCCACACTCACTCACTCACACACTCACTCTCACCACCACTCACTCACACACCCACTGACCACACTATCACAGACTTCCTCCCGATTCTGACCACACTATCACAGACTCAGGCCATTCTGACCACACTATCACAGACTCTGCCCGATTCTGACCACACTATCAGAAACAGACTTTCTCCCGATTCTGACCACACTATCAGAAACAGACTTCTGAGGCCGATTCTGACCACACTATCAGAAACAGACTTCTGAGCGATTCTGACCACACTATCAGAAACAGACTTCCTGAGACGATTCTGACCACACTATCAGAAACAGACTCCTGAGGCCCGATTCTGACACCACCAGAAACAGACTTCCTGAGGGCCCATTCTGACCACACTATCAGAAACAGCTTCCTGAGCTTCTGACCACACTATCAGAAACAGATCAGCCCGATTCTGACCACACTATCAGAAACAGACACAGAACATTCTGACCACATATCAGAAACAGACTTCCTGAGCCCATTCTTGACCACACTATCAGAAACAGACTTCCTGAGGCCCGATTCTGACCATCACTATCAGAAACAGACTTCAGATTCTGACCACACTATCAGAAACAGACTGTGACCCGATTCTGACCAGCATCAGAAACAGACTCCTGAGGCATCTGACCACACTATCAGGAGGAACAGGAGGAGCAATGCCACCTCCAGCAGGCGACAGGCCCGATTCTGACCACACTATCAGAAACAGACTTCCTGAGGCCCGATTCTGACCACGCTATCAGAAACAGACTTCCTGAGGCCCGATTCTGACCACACTATCAGAAACAGACTTCATGAGGGCCCGATTCTGACCACACTATCAGAAACAGACTTCATGAGGGCCCGATTCTGACCACACTATCAGAAACAGACTTCCTGAGGGCCCGATTCTGACCACACTATCAGAAACAGACTTCCTGAGGCCCGATTCTGACCACACTATCAGAAACAGACTTCCTGAGGGCCCGATTCTGACCACACTATCAGAAACAGACTTCCTGAGGGCCCGATTCTGACCACACTATCAGAAACAGACTTCCTGAGGGCCCGATTCTGACCACACTATCAGAAACAGACTTCCTGAGGCCCGATTCTGACCACTCTATCAGAAACAGACTTCCTGAGGCCCGATTCTGACCACACTATCAGAAACAGACTTCATGAGGGCCCGATTCTGACCACTCTATCAGTAACAGACTTCACGAGGGCCCGATTCTGACCACACTATCAGAAACAGACTTCCTGAGGGCCCGATTCTGACCACGCTTTCAGAAACAGACTTCCTGAGGGCCCGATTCTGACCACACTATCAGAAACAGACTTCCTGAGGCCCGATTCTGACCACACTATCAGAAACAGACTTCATGAGGGCCAGATTCTGACCACACTATCAGAAACAGACTTCATGAGGGCCCGATTCTGACCACACTATCAGAAACAGACTTCATTAGGGCCCGATTCTGACCACACTATCAGAAACAGACTTCCTGAGGGCCCGATTCTGACCACACTATCAGAAACAGACTTCCTGAGGGCCCGATTCTGACCACACTATCAGAAACAGACTTCCTGAGGCCCGATTCTGACCACACTATCAGAAACAGACTTCCTGAGGCCCGATTCTGACCACACTATCAGAAACAGACTTCCTGAGGGCCCGATTCTGACCACTCTATCAGAAACAGACTTCCTGAGGGCCCGATTCTGACCACGCTATCAGAAACAGACTTCCTGAGGGCCCGATTCTGACCACACTATCAGAAACAGACTTCCTGAGGCCCGATTCTGACCACACTATCAGAAACAGACTTCATGAGGGCCCGATTCTGACCACACTATCAGAAACAGACTTCCTGAGGGCCCGATTCTGACCACACTATCAGAAACAGACTTCCTGAGGGCCCGATTCTGACCAGTCTATCAGAAACAGACTTCCAGAGGCCCTGATTCTGACCACACTATCAGAAACAGACTTCCTGAGGGCCCGATTCTGACCAGTCTATCAGAAACAGACTTCCTGAGGCCCGATTCTGACCACACTATCAGAAACAGACTTCCTGAGGCCCGATTCTGACCACACTATCAGAAACAGACTTCCTGAGGCCCTGATTCTGACCACTCTATCAGAAACAGACTTCCTGAGGGCCAGATTCTGACCACTCTATCAGAAACAGACTTCCTGAGGGCCAGATTCTGACCACACTATCAGAAACAGACTTCCTGAGGGCCCGATTCTGACCACACTATCAGAAACAGACTTCCTGAGGGCCCGATTCTGACCACACTATCAGAAACAGACTTCCTGAGGGCCCGATTCTGACCACACTATCAGAAACAGACTTCCTGAGGCCCGATTCTGACCACTCTATCAGAAACAGACTTCCTGAGGCCCGATTCTGACCACACTATCAGAAACAGACTTCATTAGGGCCCGATTCTGACCACACTATCAGAAACAGACTTCATGAGGGCCCGATTCTGACCACTCTATCAGAAACAGACTTCCTGAGGGCCCGATTCTGACCACACTATCAGAAACAGACTTCCTGAGGCCCGATTCTGACCACACTATCAGAAACAGACTTCCTGAGGGCCCGATTCTGACCACACTATCAGAAACAGACTTCCTGAGGGCCCGATTCTGACCACACTATCAGAAACAGACTTCATGAGGGCCCGATTCTGACCACACTATCAGAAACAGACTTCATGAGGGCCCGATTCTGACCACGCTATCAGAAACAGACTTCCTGAGGCCCCGATTCTGACCACACTATCAGAAACAGACTTCCTGAGGGCCCGATTCTGACCACACTATCAGAAACAGACTTCCTGAGGGCCCGATTCTGACCACACTATCAGAAACAGACTTCAAGAGGGCCCTGATTCTGACCACTCTATCAGAAACAGACTTCATGAGGGCCCGATTCTGACCACACTATCAGAAACAGACTTCCTGAGGCCCGATTCTGACCACACTATCAGAAACAGACTTCCTGAGGGCCCGATTCTGACCACTATCAGAAACAGACTTCCTGAGGGCCCGATTCTGACCACACTATCAGAAACAGACTTCCTGAGGGCCCGATTCTGACCACACTATCAGAAACAGACTTCATGAGGCCCGATTCTGACCACGCTATCAGAAACAGACTTCCTGAGGCCCGATTCTGACCACACTATCAGAAACAGACTTCCTGAGGGCCCGATTCTGACCACACTATCAGAAACAGACTTCATGAGGCCCGATTCTGACCACGCTATCAGAAACAGACTTCCTGAGGCCCGATTCTGACCACACTATCAGAAACAGACTTCCTGAGGCCCGATTCTGACCACACTATCAGAAACAGACTTCCTGAGGGCCCGATTCTGACCACACTATCAGAAACAGACTTCCTGAGGCCCGATTCTGACCACACTATCAGAAACAGACTTCCTGAGGCCCGATTCTGACCACACTATCAGAAACAGACTTCATGAGGGCCCGATTCTGACCACACTATCAGAAACAGACTTCCTGAGGCCCCGATTCTGACCACACTATCAGAAACAGACTTCCTGAGGGCCCGATTCTGACCACACTATCAGAAACAGACTTCCTGAGGGCCCGATTCTGACCACACTATCAGAAACAGACTTCCTGAGGGCCCGATTCTGACCACACTATCAGAAACAGACTTCCTGAGGGCCCGATTCTGACCACTCTATCAGAAACAGACTTCTGAGGGCCCGATTCTGACCACACTATCAGAAACAGACTTCCTGAGGGCCCGATTCTGACCACACTATCAGAAACAGACTTCCTGAGGCCCGATTCTGACCACACTATCAGAAACAGACTTCATGAGGGCCCGATTCTGACCACACTATCAGAAACAGACTTCCTGAGGGCCCGATTCTGACCACACTATCAGAAACAGACTTCCTGAGGCCCGATTCTGACCACACTATCAGAAACAGACTTCCTGAGGCCCGATTCTGACCACACTATCAGAAACAGACTTCCTGAGGGCCCGATTCTGACCACACTATCAGAAACAGACTTCCTGAGGCCCGATTCTGACCACACTATCAGAAACAGACTTCCTGAGGCCCGATTCTGACCACGCTATCAGAAACAGACTTCCTGAGGGCCCGATTCTGACCACACTATCAGAAACAGACTTCCTGAGGGCCCGATTCTGACCACACTATCAGAAACAGACTTCAAGAGGGCCCTGATTCTGACCACTCTATCAGAAACAGACTTCATGAGGGCCCGATTCTGACCACACTATCAGAAACAGACTTCCTGAGGGCCCGATTCTGACCACTATCAGAAACAGACTTCAAGAGAGGCCCTGATTCTGACCACTCTATCAGAAACAGACTTCCTGAGGCCCGATTCTGACCACTATCAGAAACAGACTTCCTGAGGCCCGATTCTGACCACACTATCAGAAACAGACTTCCTGAGGGCCCGATTCTGACCACACTATCAGAAACAGACTTCCTGAGGGCCCGATTCTGACCAGTCTATCAGAAACAGACTTCATGAGGCCCTGATTCTGACCACACTATCAGAAACAGACTTCCTGAGGCCCCGATTCTGACCACACTATCAGAAACAGACTTCCTGAGGGCCCGATTCTGACCACGCTATCAGAAACAGACTTCCTGAGGCCCGATTCTGACCACACTATCAGAAACAGACTTCCTGAGGGCCCGATTCTGACCACACTATCAGAAACAGACTTCCTGAGGCCCGATTCTGACCACACTATCAGAAACAGACTTCCTGAGGCCCGATTCTGACCACACTATCAGAAACAGACTTCCTGAGGGCCCGATTCTGACCACACTATCAGAAACAGACTTCCTGAGGCCCGATTCTGACCACACTATCAGAAACAGACTTCCTGAGGGCCCGATTCTGACCACACTATCAGAAACAGACTTCCTGAGGGCCCGATTCTGACCACACTATCAGAAACAGACTTCATGAGGGCCCGATTCTGACCACACTATCAGAAACAGACTTCATGAGGGCCCGATTCTGACCACTGTATCAGAAACAGACTTCAAGAGGGCCCGATTCTGATCACGCTATCAGAAACAGACTTCCTGAGGGCCTGGCGTCCTCTAGTGGGCCCTATGCACAGCTCAGCGCGATTGGCTTCTGCTAGCCGATGGTTCCCTTGCTCGCCGTGAGGTCCCGGGGTGAAATCCTCAGCGTTATGATGACCGTATGATGGTGCAGTGGGCCCTGGGTTTCTGCTAGCGCATGGTAATGCCCGGCCTCATGTGGCCAGAGTGTGTAGGCAGTTTTAATGAAGACTGGCCCTCATGTTCCCCTGATGCCCTGATCCAGGTCTGGACCCCATCTCATCAGGAGCTGTCGTGAGTGCATACAGGCACTCGGGGTCATACACACCAGCCTTGTATCAGGAGCTGCTGTTTTTAAATTTGTATGATGTCCAGCCCTCAGCGTGGTTTCCATTGACTGTTTGTTCTTAACAAATTATAGAATGTATATAAAGACGTTTTCAAATCGAGTGTTTCATGAAATGAGATCTTAAGTGTTCACACCAGCAGGCATTAACTGTGCTGTTCTCTGTCTCATCAGGACGTGCTGCTGTTGTATTATTCGGCCTGGTGCGGCTTCTGCTCGCTTCTCAATCACGTGTTTCTTCAACTGGCCCGTCTGTTCCAGGGAAACAGCGCCCTCACGGTGGCCAGGTGTGGAACTGCACCTGCTCACACTTCACATGACATTATCAGCACTGACAGTCATACTAATGTGTGTTCATTACTGTGTTCGTGCTGTTGTTGTTTTCAGAGTGAATGTTGGTCGTAATGATCTGCCCTGGGAGTTTATGGTGGATCATCTGCCCTCCGTGCTGTTCTTCCCCCGGCACAGGTTCAAAAACCCCTTCATAAAGAGCAAAACTCTTCCATGCAGTGAACTATCCTCACACACTTCTTTAAATCATGACTGTCTCCCACAGGAAGCAGATGAGTGTTAAGTTTCCGGAAAACACGCCCATGACGGTTCCCAACCTGCTGCGGTTCGTTCTGCAGCACACTAGCCACGCCCCCTGGGCGGAGTCAGGCAGTGGGGCGGAGTCAGCGTCTCTGCTGTGGGCGGAGCTTCATAGCCTGCAGCGTGAGGTGTTTTCCCTGCGTCGGGCTCGAGAGCAGCTGGCCGCCCTCGCGCTGCAGTCCCAGAATGCCGAGCTGCGGGCTCAGAGCGGGCGGCTGGAGACGCTGTACCGGGAGAAAAGAGGTCAGCTGGCCGACGGTGTTCACCGACTGCAGGAGCTGGCCGACGCGTCTGAAGAACTGCTGAAGGAAAACGCTCTCCTCAAGGTGCTGCTGAGCGCCCTGAGAGAGACAGACAGACAGGAAGCAGACAGACAGGAGGGGAAGTGCGAGGCTTCCTGACCGGACAGGCCGAGGTCCTCTCACACACGTCCAGCTCATATCTCCTGTTCTGGTGTTCCTCTGACTCTCACCTCATGAGATCATATCAGTCAAACGCTCTTAAACAAGTATTTCTGTCCGTTTTGAGGAAATAATCTATTTTTGCATAATCACTAAAGTGTGGCTCAGTATTCAGGGATTTCTTGATTAAAGTGAAGTTTATGATGATAAATGTGATCACGGACTCATCTCTGGGTTTGACTTTAAGGACTAAAGTGCCACTAAAGTCAAGGCATTATCAGTTAAATTACTTTCTAGATTGGTGTTTAATGACATTTAAATATTATGTTTTACAATAAAACATCAAATGGGTTGATTAAGGTTTGGTTTTGGTAATAAAAAACAAAACCAGGTTTAAGTTTAGTTGTAGGTTTTAAAAGCTGTAATAAATGTAGCTTTCAGAAATCTACTGGAGTTATTACTACTGGCTCTAAAAACTATATTTGCTTAATATTATTGTTTATGTTTAATCTTTAAGAGTACAGGTATACAATTAGAATATCATCATAAAGTTGATTTATTTCACTAATTCCATTCAAAAAGTGAAACTTGTATATTATATTCCTTCATTACACACAGACTGATATATTTCAAATGTTTATTTCTTATAATTTTGATGATTATAACTGACAACTTAAATCCCAAATTCAGTATCAAATGTGAATATTGTGAAAAGGTTGAATATTGAAGACAGCCGATGCCACGGTTTATTTTCATATTATCGGTAAAACTTTACAATAAGGTTGTATTAGTTAACATTAGTTAATGCATTAGTTAACTAACCATGAACAACACCTCTGTTCAGCATTAGTTGATCTTTGTTAACGTTAGTTAATAAAATTACAGCTGTTCATGTTAGTTCACAGTGCATTAACTAATGTTAACAAGATTTTATTCATGCATTAGTAAATGTTGAAATTAACATTAACAAAGATAAATAAATGCTTTATAAGTTCATCATTAGTTCATGTTAACTAATGCATTAACTAATACAACCTTATTGTAAAGTGTTACCATATTATCACATTTATTTGTATATTTATCTGTTTATTTATTCATTCATTCATTTATTTATGCAGGTTTGGTTCTTCATATATTTTTTCCACAGTGCATAGTTCTGATCAAATTCGACCTGATTAACATGAAACAACACATTTCGCCATGAAATCATGCAGTGAAGTGTGTGTTTCACAATCACCACATGACATCCAGCGCTGTGCAAAACATGCATAAAACACACTAAAACACATGCACTGCCTGGAGAGTTTGCCCAAACTTCAACGGCCGGTTTAAATGATTAAAACTAGAGGTCTATCTTAACTTTAAGGTAACTTTTATCATGCAAACGACCTTTATACAGCATGTCATGTGCGTGTGAGGGGAACACGGTCGCGTTTGCAGCAGATATCCCATCATAAATCAAAGCTCGAGACCACCGGAGAACACCGGAAAGGTGACCGAATAGACCACGCTCACCTGTATTTGCCCTGCACACGCGCGGCTTGCGCGGGAAACCGGCGTCAGGTGAGCTCTGACACACGGGAGCCGGTAGAACAGGTGATACGACAGGCTCCTCCTTTAGGAAACACTTCGAAAACAAGTGCAAACTTCATGGATGAGAAGACGCCATTCTGGAGACTCACGCCTTACGGTCAGTTATTTGCTTACGATATTGTGTCTATACATATATTAGCATCAATGTAATAGTCTTCATTCAATCAGACATGAAAAACATACTATAGTAGGCTATATTACAGTAAAATTACTATGGTTAAAAAACACTATAGTATTTACTAGAGTAATTTTACTGTAATATAGCCTACTATAGTATGTTTTTCATGTGGGACTGAATGAAGACTAAATATACTACAGTAAATTAACAAACTGTAGTAAATACTATAATATACTGCAGTATCTTTACCATACTATAGGCCACTATAAGGTGGCCTTAACTACTATCTACTAACACTATAATTAATCATTTGATACAATGCCCTTACCTGCATGTAATTACATTTATAATTTCGCTGTTGACCCTTCCCTTAAACCTTAAATCTGTCCCTAGCTTTACACCGTATCCCACCTCAATATCAGCACAAGTGTTTTGCAATACAATATGAACACAATTAGTACTTTGAACTTAGCTTTCGATGTAAGTACATAATAATTAAGGTCACCTAACATAAAGTGGGGCATAAAGAGTAATTTTACTGTAATATATACTATAGTATTTTTCAATGCCTAGTTCTCATTCATTATTCAACAAATCACACGCTTATATTAATTGAATTACTTAAATATATACTGGGGGCTCAAGTGCACACATAAAGCTGTCCAGAAAGCACTGGCAGAAGTAATGATTATGAATGTGTCATAACTAACATTTGAATGATTTATTAGTAAACTCGTGGCAGCAGTGAAGAAGTTTTCAGGCTTGAGTTTTGAAACCGAGCGCTCTGCTGAAGCGACAGTAACAGGGATGGAAAGAGAACTAAGGAGTAGATGTCACTGAAGCTAGATGGGAAAGAGCTGCCATCAAACAACTGGCCAGATCTTGACCTGGAGTCATCCCAGAGATTTGTCTTTGAAAGGCTGTACGCAATGCGATCAATGGTTGTGGACGGGCGTGAGACAAGTCTTTGTTGTATCTCTCCACTAACCTCTGTGCCCCGTCTTATATCACATATCGTCTCCTTCTCCTCAGTTGGAAGTATGTGTGGCTGGACCACTCTCAACAAATCGGCAACTCATGGAAAGATGATCCGTTAAAAACATTTACCTTAAAAGCTCATCGAAATGGCGCTTTGCCCTTTTAATAATTTTTCTTTTTAAAGGTTTGTTTCACTCCCCACTTCTCAGCCATGAACAGGAGACCGGTTCTGATGATGATGGTAGAATAATAGAAGGAATGAGGTTTGCATTTGTCAATATAGTATATGTTCCAAACGCCTGCTTTGTTTCAAAAATCTCTCCAGGGTTATTCAAGTATTATTGGATCTGATATGAATGCTGTGCTGGACACAGTTCTGGACCGCTCCAGTCCTTCGGTTTCGGTAGTGCAGTCGCAGTCTTCTACAGCCCTGAGATTGCTCACTAAAGATTTAGATATGTGTGATGCTTGGCGATTACATAATCCAACAGCTAAGGAATACTCCTATTTTTCCCTAATCACAAATCATTCTCAAGAATCGACTATATTTCATCATCACTTCTTTCGGATCTAATCGATATTAAATTTCTAGCACAAAGTGTTTCAGATCATAATGCCGTATTAGCTCATTTGCAGATAAACACTTCCTGTAAATCTGTAAGATGGAGATTTAATACTTTTTTGCTGCAAAATGAGGACTTCGTTGCGTAACTGAGAGCAGGACTGATTGAATTTATCGTGTCTAATCCAGAAATGTTATGGGCGTCCATTAGTGTTGTAGTCAAGACCACCTAAACCGAGACCAAGACAAGACCAAGACTTTTTGGGTTTGAGACCAAGACAAGACCAAGACCATACCAGCTCTCCTTAAATTCATCTAAAAGATTCATATCTTCTGTCTTTGAAATGACTTATATTTAATGAATAAATATAATTAGAAGAGTAAGACACTATAGCGCTTTTAGCAATCAAATCACTGACAATAAAATGAATGGCACAGAAGTTGCATCTGAATTGGTACAATTACACCTTCATAAATAATGTTCAGATTAATTTAACATTAAAACATTAACATTATTTAACATTCACAGAATCATTTATTCAACCGATTTGTTCAAAGCAGCTGGTTCATTTAATAATGAATTGTTGCAGAATTAGCAAAAACTGTTTAAAATGTAATTTAATATTAACTTCTTGTTTATTGAACGTTTGTTTAAATCTATATCCTTTGAAATCAGCTTATATTCATGAAAACAGCTCTCTTGCTCTTGTGATATTGCTTAATTATATTCAATGGTTTATAAAAAAAAAATTTGGCCATTTATATTAATTTTGGGCATTTGATGTTAAATCAGACAATGCACCAGCAATTTAGTGATATCCTTGCAGTTGTGGTCTCGACTGGTCTTGAGATAAAATCCAGAGTCCACTATGTCCGAGACCAAGACAAGACCAAGTACAAATGCGGTCGAGACCGAGACAAGACCAAGACCTTCAAAAAATGGTCTTAAGACCGGTCTTGAGTACTACAACACTAGCGTCCATCAAAGGGTTTTTAAGGAACAATGCTATCTCCTTTTCTGCCAGACTTAAAAAGAACCGTCTTCAGCGATTATCAGCATTAGATGAAAGATGCGGGAATTAGAGAGGGAATTGGGCAATACATTTTCCATTGACACTCAACAAAAATAACATGTCGAAAGGGCCGCTCTTAATGATCTACTTCGAAGAAGAGCAGAATATTTAATGCACATTACAAAACATAAATATTACAGAGACGGAAGCAGACCAAGCCGAACTTATGCGCTTACCTTGAAAAAACATGAGCGATGTTTTAACATCCAGGCAGTCTGAAGTTCAAATGGTCTCACCTCACATCCCACAGATATCAACAAAACATGTCATTTTTTGAAAATGTATATACGTCAGAAAGGCAAGCCAGTACTGACCAGTTAAATGGGTTTTTTGATAAGTTGAATTTAAATATACTTTCAAAAGAGGAATCGACTGCCTTGACTCTGAAATTACTTTAGCAGAACTTTCAGTGTCATGTTCAAATAAACTTTCCAATAGATCTATACCTGGCCACATTTGATTACGCATTATAAATGAGGCCGCTTGCACAAAGACCTTAATACAGCTCTAATTACGGTTTACCTAAGCCTGGCAAACACCATTCTGACTGTCCTGATTATAGGCCCATCTCCTTGATTAATGAAGTCATTGCCAAACGTCTACAATCAGTAATACATCAATTAATGAATCCAGATCGATCAGGATTTATCACGGGATGTTTGGCTTCAGATAACGTTCGGAGGGTGTACATATCATTCCCGAATCTGAAAATTAGAAACACCCTGTGGCCTCCTGTTTATTGATGAAAAAGCCTTTGATCGGCTGGAATGGAGTTATTTATGGTATACGTTGAAAAGTTACATTTTGGAGACCAGTTTATTAGAATGATAAAAACTCTATACACTAACCCTATGGCCAGGGTCTCTACTGGTGGACTCATCTCGGACACTTTCAACATTAATAGAGGCACAAGACAGGGGTGTCCGCTTTCCCCCCCGCATGTTCGACTTATCAAAAGAGCCTCTGGCTTAGTTTGTTAGACAGTGTAAACTTTGTACCCTTTGTATATGCAGACGATACTTTATTATGTTTATCTGATATACAACGCTCACTCCCTATTGCCCTTCAAATCATAGAGGAATTTGGCACACTATCTGGATTAAAAATGAATCATTCTAAAACTATTTCAAGGCCTCTCAAATCGAATGGTTTTAATTTCTCTATTCCAAATAATATTCAGGTATCAACACAGGTCAAATATTTAGGGATTGAGCTGAGAGCCACTTTGTCCCTTATTTCAAAAGTTAATTACATGTAAATTTTTGGAAAAGTTGAGTTTGACATTCAAAGATGGATGTGTCTGCCCCTTCACCTTCGGCCTGAATATCAATTATGCCTCCTCTCCCCCCACCACTAAACTATTGGAAAAAGTTAGATTCTTTATTGATCAAATATATTTGGAATGGAAAGCATCCCCGTATCAAGTGGTCTACACTTCAGAGAAGTAAAATAAAAGGTGGATTGGGGTACCCAAAATTTTAAATGGTATCTCTCGATTGTAAAATTGTTTGATCCGGCATCACAGTCTTAATGGAAGCAAATAGAAAAAGAACACATTTCACCAATTTGTCTGCAAGACAGGAAGTGCTCATTATATATTATGGTCCTATACTTTCCTACACTCTCCAAATATTTAAAAAGATAGAATTTTAGATTTTTCATCTAAAATTTATTTTCGCATTTATTCCATTTTATTTTTGTATATATGTGTATCTCTTGTATATCTTGATTGTACCTAAGATTTTATTTATCTGTCCAAGTCCTAGTGCAAAGAGTTGGGTTGGGGAAGGGGGGAGGTCATGGCCCATGGGTAATAGTGGTATAATAAGTTTTCTTTTTTAGTATTGCAAGATGTTCTGTATGCTTTTTCAAAAATAAAAAACACTAAATTACACCAAAAAAAAAACAATAGGGCTAGACAGGGGCGAGCAAGGAGGGGGCCCGTGATTGGCTGTGGAGTAGATTGACTTGCTATCGTTAGCGCCGATTACCAAAGCCCCCACTTATTAGCTCTGTTATTTAGGAATTGAAACATCAAGTTTGAGTTTGGTTTACAAATCAAATGCATTTATTCTATATGTTATTTTTGAACGATCTGCTGGTATTAGGTGATTGCTGCGCCCTTTATAGGATGTCTGCATCCAACAATCATAATCTGAAAAAGAACGATCTTCGATAGGTATAAATGTCAGCTATTCTAAAAAAAAAAATCAAAAAAGGACAGGCAAAGAGCAGAGATGAAATAGCCAACAGGCAACCCCAGCCAACAGGTAATTTTACTAAAGCTGTTGATGAAATGGTATGATGGTATGAAATGATAAATACGTTGCATATTCTGCCTGCTACTGTTATTTTTCACTTGCTCTGTTCGCAAAAGGAAGGTGCTTTCCATCGATGTCACATACTACTGAAAAACATTTCCAAATATCAGATTTTCCTTTGTTTGGTTTTGTAGTTTTTCATGTTCCTTTCTTTACTGACTAATATCTGTCATGCGGTGCAGACATTTTGCCACTGTGTGGCAGGCTTGGCTGTTCCGCGCCTATGAACCACGCAAGAGTTAGCTTCCGACCATGCGCCTGTAAATCGTTTTTATTTTATTTTATTATAAATAAAGGTTTATTTGTTTCTAGTTATTTTATTTTGTTAGATATTTCCACTTTGCGAGAGTCCAGCAAATAATTTTATTTTCCCGCAACCCACACACAATAATATCTTGCGCCCGCATCGGCATTCACCCATCAAATATTGTCCCGCACCGCACTCGGTTGTGCTGGGTCCCGCGGTACTCCTGCGGGAGTGCAGGTCTCTAGTTAACGGACACATGAAGCAGATAAAAACACAGCGCCATCTTTTTGCCTCTGTTTACAGCCACCTAGTGGAATCAACAGAAACTTTCTGAAGGGACATAGACCAAACAGGATGAAAATTATAGATTTTCAAATAAAACTATATAAAAAAATATGATTATCATTAAATTGTGAATAAATATAATAGAATATATGCAATATTCCACCACTGTGTTAAAATGTAGAGTGTTTTCTGTAAAATTAGACACTTTTTTTCAATTTACTGTAATATATGCGGGTAGGATGCTCTTTTAAATTCAGATATCAGATATGCCTAATTATCTTAAAAATTCAAAATATGCTGCATAGTTACTATATGCTGTAGTAACTCATGGCCCCTGGGCCCAGTTGTAATGAAGAGTCTGGAGAATGCGCATCCATTTGCAGCTTTTATTAGGAAACGGATGAATACAAGAAGGGCAAACCAATATCATAAACAGGGACAGGCAGGAGGTCGGGCTGGCAGCAAGAGACAAGATCAGGTCACAGGCAATGTTCAGGGAAGGCGGCAAAAGGTTCAACAGAGATAAACAGTCCAGGTCATAGCAAGAAATCAGTCCACAGAAATAACGCTCGAAATGACCACTAAAGCAAATCACCTGTAGCCACATACAGCCATGCACACTCCACACTAATCACCACACCCAGCTGATATGCATTACCTGGACTAAAAGAACTGTCACACATACCACATCAGGGCGAAGTCTAGATTCCTTGTGACAATTCTGAGCGTTCGCTTGTATCCTGTCTGCCTGTGATTGATCTTGCCTGTTCTTGTTTTTGACCCGTTGCTAACCTGTCCTGATCCTTGCCTTGTATACTGTTCTGTGAATGATATCCGCCTGTCTCTATCTACTGCCTGTACCCTGACTACGATTCTGCCTAGCCCTTGCTGTTCCTGTTTGCCCCTGCTCAGACCCTGCCTGTACGACCACGCTTCCTTTTGTGTTAAAAGCTTGCATATGGATCTTACCATGAGTCCTGCCTCATTACACCAGTGAGGTCTAAATGCAGCCCATTAAGAAAATCAGCATCCTTCGCCTGTAAAATTTTTTAAATGACTTGGATCTGTTCCAGGACTTCACTTTAAAGAACTATAATACAAACAAAGTCAAATCTTTCCATCGGCTTCATCAAAGCTATGGACTCGTTGTGCTCATCTGTCTTTTTGCTGGTAAGTGAAATTTTGGTCAGGCCCTTCAACATGTCAACATATCTGTATCTGATTGCAGACATTTCATTGGCTATTGTGCGAGACAGGACGAGACAGGCATTTGCTGGAATAAGTGACATTGATGATCCGGTCTAGAACCTGGCTCAAAAAAAGTACTTGTTGATGGATTTGCTGTTCTGATGCCTCGTCGATAGTGCCATGCAGACGCCACTGATCATAAACGCTAGTCCGCTGCCTCATGCTTGGAATTTTTATTTGACAGGGTCTGCCATGTTCTTATTCCTTGTGTCCATGCCATGTTGTAACTTTTGTGACTGCGGTCTGCAAATAACCATCATGGTTCACATGCAGCGTCAAGCTTAGGCGAGTAAAACAGCCAAGATCTCGGTAGCTGAATACCAGCTTTTGTTGTGGTGGAGTAAAAACTCATCAAAAAGCTGTCTCCTTGCAAACGATCTCGAGGAAAGGGGGCCGGGGGGTTTGCATGAAACTTACAACACAATAAAATACTTTACTTGCCCATCTGTTAGTGTGCCTGGATAGTTTCCTTTATCTGCCAAATGTTAATGCATGTTTGAAAGCAGTCAGCACACTGGGCATGGCAATCAGATGGTTGTGGTACGTTGAGATGATGTGCTGTATGGTCCAGTCTCTCTGCTTTGCTTGCTTTTGTGACATTAAAACTCTTTAGCAACTTCAAACTCAGCGTCAATCATAATCGATTGTGACAGGTTGAGAATATGCTTCACAGGATTTAGTGCTGCAAGTGCACTTGCCAGTTGTGAGTTGCGCTGACTGTATTTACGCTCCAGTTCCCCAATCACCGAATCAATAGTGTTGTAGTACAATCTCCGAAGTTCAGTTTCCCCATCATCATTATCTCTGTGTCCTCCTGTAGGCCCTGTAACAACGTAACCATCCATCCGTGTGCTCTCTGTGCGTCTCCATTTGGGCCCGGGTCTCAGTGACTCGCTGGTGGGCGTGGCAGTATTCAGCATCTGCTTAAACTCTTCATCACAACAGAGTTTTTTAACACATGCTGTTGCACTCGCCACAACACTTAAACCTGTCAACAAGTCAGTGACCTCTCTGACAGTGTCAGTTAATGTCTGTGCGTCACCTTTCTGAGCAGTAGTTATGCACAGTAGACGCTCTGTAACTAGGACTCATTCACAAATCAAAGCACAATCGATATAAATTCACATCCTGTGGGGTCACGCGCCCCATCAACTTTCAAAGTGTAATAGGAGTCACCAACTTCCTCCACTATAGCCTCTGTCACCACATTACTGAGTGTTTCTATAAGTTCATTTTGCATATCATGGCCCGTCAGTCCCAAGATCATCAACTGCTGTCCACTGACTTGGAGGACTTGTAGATTGTTGTTGCTCTATGGCTGCGCTAGTTAAGTCTGTTGGCGGTTGTCCGGAGCTAGCATCAGCAGAAGGACCAGCTCGGATCTCAGAGACCGTGGTACAGGTGGGGGTGGCCGGAGTGTCAGAGTCTGCTGATGGAAGAGGCTGAGGAGGTCTAAACCATTTTCGTAAATCCATTTTTGTCTATTATTAGGCTAACAGTTAACCCTAAATGTCTATGATAATAACGGACAAACTGAAATGGATTATGTGCGCAGCGTGCTGAAAAACAAATGTAACAAGTTTACTCAGCGACCAATAAGCATTGACCTATGATGACCAAGCCTACATGTCATTAACAACCTAAATTTATGTTTTACCCGAAGAGTTCATTTTATTTCATTTAAGTTAAAGTTTGTAATAAAAGAATAACTAAAATTTTTGTGGGGGCCAGAAACAAGGCCAGAGAAATTAATGTGGGAGCGTTATTTGAGCTGACTTTGGGGAGGGGTGGGGCAGTAATTTTCAGTGCATCCCTGGTTTAGTGAATTCAAATCTCTGCAGTCAAACACGTTCTTCCACATTAAACCATTACTTTATGAACTTCATAAGAAAAGGATCCTCCACAAACTGTTGCAGCTACATCAGCTGAAGCACAGAAATCTCTAGAATATAATTGTCTGTGTAGCATTAAGGTTTGTTTTCACTGGACTTACTGGAATAATAATGATCTGTATGATTTGTTCTCAGTGTCTCCATGTGCAGGTCTGAAGTCAGTTTCTCATTATGGAGAACAGAGAGAGCAGTGAGAGATCTTCATCTCCAGATCCCAGCAATGTGTCTCTAAAGAGTGACGTATCCATGACTCAGCCTCTTAAATTCAGTGATGGAGGAGTGACCTCTGACCCCAGTGATGAAGCAGTGACCTCTGACCCCAGCTTTGTGTCTCTGAAGAGTAAAATATCCATGACTCAGCCTCTTAAATTCAATGATGGAGGAGTGACCTCTGACCCCAGTGATGGAGCAGTGACCTCTGATCCCAGGTGAGGATTAACCTGTAGTGTGTGATTCAACTGCTCTGTGGAAGTCCCACTAAATGCAGACAGATAAATTAGAGTTTTTTTCTGCCTCAAATCTACGGACAAAAGTTCAGTCATCGAAAATTTACTTTGACTTTTCTTTTTTGTTAACATTTAGAAAATGTACTTTAAAAGTTAAACTGAAATTGAAGTAATATAATAGTATCTTACAGGATTGCCATCTGTATTGATTTACTATGTTGTTTACATTTGAATTACATTTTTAAATAATTGTTTTATCTGGGTTTTTTGGTTAGAAACCGAAGCATCTCTGGAGGGGCCGCCTCAGTCCTCTGTCTGAACAACACAACGCATTGCGTCCCTGAACAGACATGATCAACCAGTGAATGAAGAACTACAGAGAGTCAAAGACCAGCACAAAACCAGCATGAAGAACAAGTATGAGATACTATTTGAGGGACTGAAACGCCAGGGGAATGAAGCCCTCCTGAACAGGATCTACACACAGCTCTACATCATAGAGGGAGAGAGGGGAGGAGTGAATGAAGAACATGAGGTTATACAGATGGAGAAAACAGCCAGAACACAACACTCACAAGACACTCCAATCTACTGCAATGACATCTTTACAGCATCTCCTGAACCAGGACGTGAGGAGAAACAGCAGATCAAGACTGTTCTTACTAAAGGCATCGCTGGAATCGGAAAAACTGTCTCTGTGCAGAAGTTCATTCTGGACTGGGCCGAGGGAAAAGCCAATCAGGATGTAGATTTCATGTTTGTGCTTCCATTTCGAGAGCTGAACTTGATCAGAGATCATCAGTACAGTCTTCACAGACTTCTGCTGGACTTTCATCCTGAACTTCAAGATCTGGACTCAAGGATTTATGAGAAGTGTAAAGTTGTGTTCATCTTTGATGGTCTGGATGAAAGCAGAATCACACTGAGGTTTTCAGACACTCGGGAAGTTTCTGATGTGACTGAGACTTCATCAGTGTATGTGTTGATGTCAAACCTCATGAAAGGAGAGCTGCTTCCCTCGGCTCTCATCTGGATCACCTCCAGACCAGCAGCAGCCCATCAGATCCCCTCCCAATACATCAACCGTCTGACAGAGATTCAGGGATTCAATGAGCCTCAGAAGGAGGAATATTTCAGGAAGAGAATCAGTGACGAGCATCAAGCCAGCAGAATCATCTCACACATCAGAAGAGCAAGAAGCCTCCACATCATGTGCCACATACCCGTCTTCTGCTGGATCTCATCCACTGTGCTTCAGAAGCTCCTGGAAGAAGATCTGAGTGCAGAAATCCTCAAACTCTGACTGAAATGTACATCCACTTCCTGCTGATTCAGATCAACATTAGGAATCAGAAGTATGAAGAGAGAGATCCAGAGAAACTCCTGCCGTCCAACCGAGATGTGATTGTGAAACTTGCTGAAGTGGCTTTCAAACAGCTGATGAAGGGCAATGTGATGTTCTATGAGGAGGACCTGAGAGAGAGCGGCATAGACGTCACTGACGCCTCAGTGTATTCTGGGATTTGCACTGAGATCTTTAAGGAGGAATCTGTGATTCATCAGAGGAAAGTCTACAGCTTTATTCATCTGAGCATCCAGGAGTTACTCGCTGCTTTCTATGAGTTTTACTGCAATTTAACAAAGAACATGGAGTCACTGCAGCTTCTGGATGAAGAACATGAACATGAAAATGACTCTGACTCTGAATATGACATTGACTCAGATAAAGATGACCCTCTCTATGATCTACTAACATCAGCAGTAGATGAAGCTCTTGAGAGTGAGAATGGACATCTGGATCTGTTCCTGCGGTTCCTGCTGGGCGTCTCACTGGAGTCCAATCAGCGACTCTTACAGGATCTACTGACACACACAGAGAACAGCTCAGAGAGTATCAGGAGAACCACACAATACATTCAACAGAAGATCAAAGATGGACATGGACTCTCAGCTGACCAATCTATCAATCTGTTTCTCTGTCTGCTGGAAGTGAAAGATCACACTCTGTCCAGAGAGATTCAGGAGTTTGTGAAATCAGACAAACACTTAGAGAAGAAGCTCTCTCCTGCTCACTGCTCAACAATTGCCTACATGCTTCAGATCTCAGAGGAGGTGCTGGATGAGCTGAATCCCATGAGATACAACACATCGGCTGAGGGGAGAAGAAGACTAGTTCCAGCTGTGACCAACTGCAGAAAAGCCCTGTGAGTGTTAATTATTTTCCTCCATGATATCAATGTCTGAATTGTGGCCAGTGTAAATGCTGAGTATTTATTTTCTCTTCTAGTCTTGCTGTCTGTAATCTCGCTGGTCAGGATTGTGAAATTGTGTCATCAGCTCTTCAATCCTCAAACTGTGTCCTGAGAGAGCTGGATCTGAGTAGCAATGACCTGGAGGATTCGGGAGTGAAGATTATTTCTGAAGGACTGAAGAGCCCAAACTGTCCACTGCAGATACTGAGGTATTAAGAATTTGAGAGATTATTTACAGTCTGACGGTCATAACGTTTATGTATGTTTGTAGATGATCTCACTGTGTGTCTGTAGGTTTTCTGGCTGTAAGGTGACAGAGGAAGGCTGTGGTTATGTGTCTTCAGCTCTGAGTTCAAACCCCTCACACCTGAGAGAGCTGGATCTGAGTAACAATGACCTGCAGGATTCAGGAGTGAAGATTATATCTGAAGGACTGAAGAGCCCAAACTGTCACCTGCAGATACTGAGGTATTAAGAACATGTGAGAGATTATTTATATTCTGTCAGTCATAATGTTGATGTGTGTCTGTAGATGATCTGACTGTGTGTGTGTCTGTAGGTTGTCTGGCTGTATGGTGACAGAGGAAGGATGTGATTATGTGTCTTCAGCTCTGAGTTCAAATCCCTCACACCTGAGAGAGCTGGATCTGAGTAACAATGACCTGCAGGATTCAGGAATGAAGATTATTTCTGAAGGACTGAAGTGCCCAAACTGTCAGCTACAGATACTGAGGTATTAAGCATTTATGAGAGATTATTTATAGTCTGACTGTCATAACGTTTATGTATGTTTGTAGATGATCTCACTGTGTGTCTGTAGATTGTCTGGCTGTATGGTGACAGAGGAAGGCTGTGGTTATGTGTCTTCAGCTCTGAGTTCAAACCCCTCACACCTGAGAGAGCTGGATCTGAGCTACAATCACACTGGAGATTCAGGAGTCAAGCTGCTCTATGACAAACTGAAGGATCCAAACTGCTCACTTCAGATACTCAAGTATGTGGGGCAATAAGAGGTCTGTTTTACACTTGGCATTAAGATATATATCAGGTGATCTGATCAAAAGTTGGTTACTCTCATTTTGATGTAGTTATTATTAAAGGTGTTATATGATGCTATTTTATTTTGAAGTTTATTATTTTGTTTATTGGGTGTAATAGTTGATTCAAGTCAAGTCAAGTCATGTCATATTTTAATAGTGTTTTCTACAATACAGACTGTTTCAAAGCAGCTTTATAGTGATCACATGAAAATAGTGGGAATAAAGAAAAATACTAGTTCATTTATTAATACAGTTGCTCTGGAGAAAACACTAGGTGAAAGTGGCAAGAACCCAAACTCCATCAGCAGAGTGCTGGTATTTTCAGCAGAACCTATTGTTTTCAGCAGAGTCTGGTGTTTTCAGAAGAGTCTAGAGTTTTCAGAAGAGTCTGGTGTTTTCAGCAGAGTCTGGTGTTTTCAGCAGAGTCTGGTGTTTTCAGCAGAGTCTAGTGTTTCCAGCAGAGTCTAGTGTTTTCAGCAGAGTCTGGTGTTTTCAGAAGAGCCTAGTGTTCTCAGCAGAGCCTAGTGTTTTCAGCAGAGTCTGGTGTTTTCAGAAGAGTCTAGTGTTTTCAGCAGAGTCTGGTGTTTTCAGCAGTGTCTTGTGTTTTCAGCAGAGCCTTGTGTTTTCAGCAGAGCCTTGTGTTTTCAGCAGAGCCTTGTGTTTTCAGCAGAGCCTAGTGTTTTCAGAAGAGTCTAGTGTTTTCAGCAGAGCCTAGTGTTTTCAGCAGAGTCTGGTGTTTTCAGCAGATACTGGTGTTTTCAGAAGAGTCTGGTGTTTTCAGCAGAGCCTGGTGTTTTCAGCAGAGCCTGGTGTTTTCAGCAGAGTCTGGTGTTTTCAGAAGAGTCTGGTGTGTTCAGCAGAGTCTGGTGTTTTCAGCAGAGTCTGGTGTTTTCAGAAGAGTCTGGTGTTTTCAGCAGAGTCTGGTGTTTTCAGAAGAGCCTGGTGTTTTCAGCAGAGTCTGGTGTTTTCAGCAGAGTCTGGTGTTTTCAGCAGAGTCTGGTGTTTTCAGAAGAGCCTGTGTTTTCAGCAGAGCTTAGTGTTTTCAGAAGAGTCTGGTGTTTTCAGCAGAGCCTAGTGTTTTCAGAAGAGTCTGGTGTTTTCAGCAGAGTCTAGTGTTTCCAGCAGAGTCTAGTGTTTTCAGCAGAGTCTGGTGTTTTCAGCAGAGCCTAGTGTTCTCAGCAGAGCCTAGTGTTTTCAGCAGCAGAGTCTGGTGTTTTCAGAAGAGTCTAGTGTTTTCAGCAGAGTCTGGTGTTTCAGCAGTGTCTTGTGTTTTCAGCAGAGCCTTGTGTTTTCAGCAGAGCCTTGTGTTTTCAGCAGAGCCTTGTGTTTTCAGCAGAGCCTAGTGTTTTCAGAAGAGTCTAGTGTTTTCAGCAGAGCCTAGTGTTTTCAGCAGAGTCTGGTGTTTTCAGCAGATACTGGTGTTTTCAGAAGAGTCTGGTGTTTTCAGAAGAGTCTGGTGTTTTCAGCAGAGCCTGGTGTTTTCAGCAGAGCCTGGTGTTTTCAGCAGAGTCTGGTGTTTTCAGAAGAGTCTGGTGTTTTCAGCAGAGTCTGGTGTTTTCAGCAGAGTCTGGTGTTTTCAGAAGAGTCTGGTGTTTTCAGCAGAGTCTGGTGTTTTCAGAAGAGTCTGGTGTTTTCAGCAGAGTCTGGTGTTTTCAGCAGAGTCTGGTGTTTTCAGCAGAGTCTGGTGTTTTCAGAAGAGCCTGGTGTTTTCAGCAGAGCCTAGTGTTTTCAGAAGAGTCTGGTGTTTTCAGCAGAGCCTAGTGTTTTCAGAAGAGTCTGGTGTTTTCAGAAGAGTCTGGTGTTTTCAGCAGTGCCTAGTGTTTTCAGAAGAGTCTGGTGTTTTCAGCAGAGTCTGGTGTTTTCAGAAGAGTCTGGTGTTTTCAGCAGAGTCTGGTGTTTTCAGCAGAGTCTGGTGTTTTCAGCAGAGCCTGGTGTTTTCAGCAGAGCCTAGTGTTTTCAGCAGAGCCTGGTGTTTTCAGCAGAGCCTGGTGTTTTCAGAAGAGTCTGATGTTTTCAGAAGAGTCTGGTGTTTTCAGAAGAGTCTGGTGTTTTCAGCAGAGTCTGGTGTTTTCAGCAGAGTCTAGTGTTTTCAGCAGAGCCTGGTGTTTTCAGCAGAGCCTAGTGTTTTTAGCAGAGTCTGGTGTTTTCAGCAGAGTCTGGTGTTTTCAGAAGCGTCTGGTGTTTTCAGCAGAGCCTAGTGTTTTCAGAAGAGCCTGGTGTTTTCAGCAGAGTCAGAAGAGTCTGGTGTTTTCAGAAGAGTCTGGTGTTTTCAGTAGAGTCTAGAGTTTTCAGCAGAGTCTGGTGTTTTAAGCAGAGCTTAGTGTTTTCAGAAGAGCCTGGTGTTTTCATCAGAGTCAGAAGAGTCTGGTGTTTTCAGAAGAGTCTGGTGTTTTCAGCAGAGCCTGGTGTTTTCAGCAGAGCCTGGTGTTTTCAGAAGAGTCTGGTGTTTTCAGCAGAGTCTAGTGTTTTCAGCAGAGCCTGGTGTTTTCAGCAGAGCCTAGTGTTTTTAGCAGAGTCTGGTGTTTTCAGCAGAGTCTGGTGTTTTCAGAAGAGTCTGGTGTTTTCAGTAGAGTCTAGAGTTTTCAGCAGAGTCTGGTGTTTTAAGCAGAGCTTAGTGTTTTCAGAAGAGCCTGGTGTTTTCATCAGAGTCAGAAGAGTCTGGTGTTTTCAGAAGAGTCTGGTGTTTTCAGCAGAGCCTGGTGTTTTCAGCAGAGCCTGGTGTTTTCAGAAGAGTCTGGTGTTTTCAGCAGAGTCTAGTGTTTTCAGCAGAGCCTGGTGTTTTCAGCAGAGCCTGGTGTTTTCAGCAGAGTCTGGTGTTTTCAGCAGAGTCTGTGTTTTCAGCAGAGTCTGGTGTTTTCAGAGTCTGGTGTTTTCAGCAGAGCCTGGTGTTTTCAGCAGAGTCTGGTGTTTTCAGCATAGTCTGGTGTTTTCAGAAGAGTCTGGTGTTTTCAGCAGAGCCTAGTGTTTTCAGCAGAGTCTGGTGTTTTCAGCAGAGCCTAGTGTTTTCAGAAGAGCCTGGTGTTTTCATCAGAGTCAGAAGAGTCTGGTGTTTTCAGAAGAGTCTGGTGTTTTCAGCAGAGCCTGGTGTTTTCAGCAGAGCCTGGTGTTTTCAGAAGAGTCTGGTGTTTTCAGAAGAGTCTGGTGTTTTCAGCAGAGTCTGGTGTTTTCAGCAGAGTTTGGTGTTTTCAGCAGAGTCTGGTGTTTTCAGCAGAGTCTGGTGTTTTCAGCAGAGTCTGGTGTTTTCAGCAGAGCCTGGTGTTTTCAGAAGAGTCTAGTGTTTTCAGCAGAGCCTAGTGTTTTCAGCAGAGTCTGGTGTTTTCAGTAGAGTCTAGTGTTTTCAGCAGAGCCTAGTGTTTTCAGCAGAGTCTGGTGTTTTCAGCAGAGTCTGGTGTTTTCAGCAGAGTCTGGTGTTTTCAGAAGAGTCTGGTGTTTTCAGCAGAGTCTGGTGTTTTCAGCAGTGTCTGGTGTTTTCAGCAGAGTCTAGTGTTTTCAGAAGAGTCTGGTGTTTTCAGCAGAGCCTGGTGTTTTCAGAAGAGTTTGGTGTTTTCAGAAGAGTCTGGTGTTTTCAGATGAGTCTGGTGTTTTCAGAAGAGTCTGGTGTTTTCAGATGAGTCTGGTGTTTTCAGCAGAGTCTGGTGTTTTCAGAAGAGTCTGGTGTTTTCAGCAGAGTCTGGTGTTTTCAGCAGAGCCTAGTGTTTTCAGAAGAGCCTGGTGTTTTCAGAAGAGTCTGGTGTTTTCAGCAGAGTCTGGTGTTTTCAGCAGAGTCTAGTGTTTTCAGCAGAGTCTAGTGTTTTCAGAAGAGTCTGGTGTTTTCAGCAGAGTCTGGTGTTTTCAGAAGAGTCTGGTGTTTTCAGCAGAGTCTGGTGTTTTCAGCAGAGTTTGGTGTTTTCAGCAGAGTCTGGTGTTTTCAGCAGAGTCTGGTGTTTTCAGCAGAGTCTGGGGTTTTCAGAAGAGTCTGGTGTTTTCAGCAGAGTCTGGTGTTTTCAGCAGAGTCTGGTGTTTTCAGCAGAGCCTAGTGTTTTCAGAAGAGCCTGGTGTTTTCAGCAGAGTCTGGTGTTTTCAGAAGAGCCTGGTGTTTTCAGCAGAGTCTGGTGTTTTCAGCAGAGTCTGGTGTTTTCAGCAGAGTCTGGTGTTTTCAGCAGAGTCTGTGTTTTCAGAAGAGTCTGGTGTTTTCAGCAGAGTCTGGTGTTTTCAGCAGAGTCTGGTGTTTTCAGCAGAGTCTGGTGTTTTCAGAAGAGTCTGGTGTTTTCAGCAGAGTCTGGTGTTTTCAGCAGAGTCTAGTGTTTTCAGAAGAGTCTGGTGTTTTCAGAAGAGTCTGGTGTTTTCAGCAGAGTCTGGTGTTTTCAGCAGAGTCTGGTGTTTTCAGCAGAGTCTGGTGTTTTCAGCAGAGTCTGGTGTTTTCAGCAGAGCCTAGTGTTTTCAGAAGAGCCTGGTGTTTTCAGCAGAGTCTGGGGTTTTCAGAAGAGCCTGGTGTTTTCAGCAGAGTCTGGTGTTTTCAGAAAAATCTGGTGTTTTCAGCAGAGTCTAGTGTTTTCAGAAGAGTCTGGTGTTTTCAGTAGTGCCTGGTGTTTTCAGCAGAGTCTGGTGTTTTCAGCAGAGTCTGGTGTTTTCAGCAGAGTCTGGTGTTTTCAGCAGAGTCTGGTGTTTTCAGAAGAGTCTGGTGTTTTCAGCAGAGTCTGGTGTTTCTAGTGTTTTTCAGAAGAGCCTGGTGTTTTCAGCAGAGTCTGGGGTTTTCAGAAGAGCCTGGTGTTTTCAGCAGAGTCTAGTGTTTTCAGAAGAGTCTGGTGTTTTCAGTAGTGTCTGGTGTTTTCAGCAGAGTCTGGTGTTTTCAGCAAAGTCTGGTGTTTTCAGCAGAGCCTAGTGTTTTCAGAAGAGTCTGGTGTTTTCAGAAGAGCCTGGTGTTTTCAGCAGAGTCTGGTGTTTTCAGCAGAGCCTAGTGTTTTCAGTAGAGTCTAGAGTTTTCATCAGAGTCTGGTGTTTTCAGCAGAGCCTAGTGTTTTCAGTAGAGTCTAGTGTTTTCAGCAGAGTCTGGTGTTTTCAGCAGAGTCTGGTGTTTTCAGCAGAGTCTAGGGTTTTCAGCAGAGTCTGGTGTTTTCAGCAGAGCCTGGTGTTTTCAGTAGAGTCTAGTGTTTTCAGTAGAGTCTAGTGTTTTCAGAAGAGTCTGGTGTTTTCAGAAGAGTCTGGTGTTTTCAGCAGAGTCTAGTGTTTTCAGAAGAGTCTGGTGTTTTCAGAAGAGTCTGGTGTTTTCAGCAGAGTCTGGTGTTTTCAGCAGAGTCTAGCGTTTTCAGCAGAGTCTGGTGTTTTCAGCAGAGCCTGGTGTTTTCAGTAGAGTCTAGTGTTTTCAGTAGAGTCTAGTGTTTTCAGAAGAGTTTGGTGTTTTCAGAAGAGTCTGGTGTTTTCAGCAGAGGCTGGTGTTTTCAGTAGAGTCTAGTGTTTTCAGAAGAGTCTGGTGTTTTCAGAAGAGTCTGGTGTTTTCAGCAGAGCCTAGTGTTTTCAGCAGATTCTGGTGTTTTCAGCAGAGTCTGGTGTTTTCAGCAGAACCTGGTGTTTTCAGTAGTGTCTGGTGTTTTCAGCAGAGTCTGTTGTTTTCAGCATAGTCTGGTGTTTTCAGAAGAGTCTGGTGTTTTCAGCAGAGCTTAGTGTTTTCAGAAGAGCCTGGTGTTTTCAGCATAGTCTGGTGTTTTCAGCAGAGTCTGGTGTTTTCAGAAGAGTTTGGTGTTTTCAGCAGAGTCTGGTGTTTTCAGCAGAGCCTAGTGTTTTCAGAAGAGTCTAGTAAAATGAAATGCTACAACAAATCAAAGAAAAAAAAGGATTTATAAATCTAAACAACCAGGATGTAATTAGAAATAAATCTGTTATTAAAATGTGAGTGTCCTCAGTTTCTACAAGTAAATATTGTAATTACCATCATGGCCGTGCAGACTGTAAAGCTTTATTAAATTATTATGGGATCTTATTCAGTCCTTTCAGAATTGTTTCTCTATTTTTTACATATTTTAATGACAGTAGCTATATTTATTGTACAACAATGTATTCTTTTTATACAAAATTAACAGAAAATAGTACAAACTTTGCTAAAGTCATTGTTTTGAACAAGTATTAACATAAATATTAAAAAACATATTTTAGCTTAAATATTTGTATAAATGTGTGACTTTTGCCCCATGTAAAAAGGTGTAAAAGGCCCCACCATGCCACAGTTGTCAAAGATCAGCCAGACTATCTCGCCTCCGTCACACAGTGATCACAATCACCTGTGTTCTAATCACCCACACCTTTCTCCAATCACCTCATCACCACTCACCATAAAACATCAGCACTCACTTTCAGCCAGTGTCTGGCCTCGAACTAGGAATGACTCCCAATGACTCCTACCAATGTATTGGTTACCTTGAAAGCTTCTGATACTCCAGGCGCTGGCTATCCTGGTACTCCTGATTTCCTTCCTAGGCTGTAAGATTGATTCTTCTCTCCACTCTTCACGTCTTCACCGTTCACTGCCCTGAGTTACCAATAAAGTCTTCTTGTGTTCACTATTAACCTTGTCCAGTGTGTGTATCCTGACAGAAGGCCAGACAGAAAACCCGAAGATGGATCCGGGTTCCCTCGACCCATTTCAAAAACCCGCTGAAACTCTCTGTAGAGAGTTAGCGGAACCCAGGGCAGCAGCGAACACTACTGTCACTTCCACAACAATCACTTCTTCACCTGTCTAAGTAGTCAAACCAGCACCCTTCTTTGGTCTGGAGGAGGACTGCAACGGATTTCTTCTTCAGTGCTCTCTCGCACTAGAGGTGCAACCGCAACTGTTTCCCACAGAGCAATGTAAGATTTCATTCATAATCTCTCACCTGTCTAGTTCAGCTCTCCAATGGGCGGAACCAATCTGGTTTCAAGCTGGTCCGGCCACCAGTTCACTCCAGAGTTTTGTTTCTCACTTCAAAGAGGTGTTCGGCCGTTCCATGGGTGAATAGTCTTTTGGTGAAAGACTGTATCATCTTTGACAAGGTACACATTCAGTTTCTGAGTATGCGCTTAAATTCAGAACCCTGGCTACTGCGAGTGGATCGAACGAAAGAGAACTAATCACCACGTATTATCAAGGTCTTAATCCTGCCCTTTGTATTCAACTGGCAATCTATGATGATGCTTTAGGCTTGGTGAAGTTTATCAAGCACTCCATCCATGTGGATTGCCGCCCCCAGAACCAGAGAATATGCAAGTTGATCACCTGCAGAGAGAACTTGCCGGCTGACCCACAACTTATGTTCACAACTTCATCTCCAGCGACCTCTGCAGGCAGCTCCAACTCACTACAATCCGCTCCCCGACACTGTACAAGGTTAAATCTGTGACTGGACGTAGTTTGAACCAAGGGTATGTGAAACACCAAGTCAAATCAGTAATCATGCAAGTGGGCTGTCTGCACAAAGAAATATTCACTCCTCTGGTTCTGGAGGGTTCCACCGCGGCGATCATTCTGGGGCTCCTCTGGTTAATTCAACACCATCCTGAGGTATCTTGGCGCAATGGAGACATTCTGATGTGGGATCCCAACTGCTTTCCTTCTTGTTTTCCTCGATTTCCTTGACCCACATGTCCACCTCCAGTGACGATTCCAGTAAATTCGACAACTATTAAAAAGTCCTTTAGAGAAGCAGTCTGTCAGCATAACAGCCTGCTTTAAACAAAATAATCAAGAAGTTCCGTTATCCTCTTCCCCTCGTCCCAGTAGCCATTGAACACCTCTGTGGAGCAACCATCTTCTCCAAGCTCGATCTGCGCTGTGCAAATAACCTGATTCGCATCCGAGAAGGAGACGAGTGGAAGACTGCATTCATCACGCCCTCAGGGCACTATGAATATCTGGTAATGCCATATTGTCTGGTCAACGCCCCCTCCATCTTCCAAGACTTCATGAATGAGGTATTCCGAGACTTCCTAAACAAGTTCGTACTCATTTACATTGATGGCATCCTTATCTTTTCCCGAAATCTGGCAGAACACTGCCACCATGTCACAGAGGTTCTCAAGAGACTCTGCACATTCTCCCTGTATCTCAAATCTTAAAAAATGCAGCTTCCATCAACATTCCATGTAGTTCTTGGGCTACAACATGAGGGCACAGGGCATTACTGTGTACGAGGAATTGTCTCCGCTTATCACATCCTGGCCCACTCCCACGATCGTTAAAGAGCTTCAAGGATTACTCGGATTTGCTCATTTCTATCGACGATTCATCCAAAACTACAGCATTCTCACTGCTCTGCTCACCTCTCTTCTGAAAGGCAAACCCATGTCACTTTCCTGGAATCCCGAACTTTTGTGTAGTGAGATCACTAAAACATGCACATGCTGCTGCTGCTTAACTTAAACACGTATGCTTTAACTTGTGTGGAAATGATGAATCAAAATGGTAACCTAAAAATGAATAATTAACAGATTTTAAGTCAAAAATAGTATTTAACATCAATAAACCAACCTACATACATCAATTTATACCAACAAAATTAAGTTTGATAGGTTGAATCAAGCAGAAATAGCTCTTTAAGTTAATAATTGCACGTCATCACTTTATCACCCATGTCCCCATTTTTCAAAATGCTTACCTTTATAAAATTAATATGAATCCTGATGTTTTTTTCTAGTGTGGATCATTGTGGAGAGTTCAGAATTATAGCAGGATTACACAAATGTAGGTCTACACACACAATCATTTAATGATTTGATGTTGATTTGTCTCATTTAGTGAAATGTTTCTCTCTTCTTGTGTTCAGGGGCCTGTGATCTCACACTGGATCCAAACACAGCAGACACTCTTCTCTCATTCTGTCTTACGAGAACAGGAAGGTGACGTGTGTGGAAGAGCATCAGCCGTATCCTGATCATCCAGAGAGATTTGATGTTCCTCAGGTTCTGTGTGGAGAGAGTCTGACTGGACGCTGTTACTTGGAGGCTGAATGGAGTGGACATGGAGCTGATATATCAGTGACATATAAAGGAATCAGCAGGAAAGGATGGAGTAATGACTGTGAGTTTGGATACAATGACAAATCGTGGAGTCTGAACTGCTCTGTTAACGGATCTTCTGTCCGTCACAATAAGAACAGGACTGATTTACCGGCTGTCCCTTCATCCTCTAAGAGAGTAGGAGTGTATGTGGACGTGTTGGCCGGCACTCTGTCCTTCTACAGCATCTCTGACACACACACACGCACACACTTACACACATTCAACACCACATTCACTGAACCCCTCTATGCTGGATTTAGGGTTTATTTGAACTCCTCAGTGTCTCTGTGTGACATTAAACAGCGTTCTGTGAGAGACAACAGTGATACGCAACAACACACAACCAGGTGAGTAAAATATAATATAATATAATGGCGAACCACACTATTAATATTCTGTGGGCTTATTATTATTATATATTTATTTATATAGTACATTATTCTTCCATATAGACTTTGGCTCGCCTACACCGCTTGTTGTGCACTAACGCAAGAGGTGTCAAATCATGTGGCTTATTGAGGAGAGGTGTGCTATGACTTTCATAAGCAATCGGGTGTACGATGTTTTCTCTCTGGTGGGGGGGTGTGGGGGTATTGGTAAATGGGGGTAGGGTAAAAGGGGGTGAAAAAGTTGCCCAAAAAAATGTATGCAAACTTTGAAGACTCATAGCTCCAAGGCTCTGGCAGGCTCTGTCAGAACATACATCACAAAGGCGTGTAAGGTTTACCCCTGGTGCGCAATAGCTGCCCAAAATTTGCCCCATAGACTTACTATGGTGTGGGACGGTTCATGAATGCATGTGTTCACCATCACCATCTCAGGATCATCCTGAAGCTATCAAGCCATGCCCTAGAAAACTGTTAGAGCCCCTAGCAACTGATCCCATAGACTTCCATTGAAAGAGATCAAAGGTATATCTTTGGATAGAAGTGTCATAGAAACATAAGGGTGTGACTCAGGACAACTACAGCCAATCACAATCCTTCAGCATTTTGTAGCCACGCTCTAGCAACCATTTTCAACCATCTTTAAGCAGCCTAGCAACCCAAATCCAATGAAGCATATCTTTTAATCTGAATGTCATAGAGGCATGGGGGTTGGTTTATACTGTGCATATTAACAAGCAGCCTTTGCAGTATCATCATTGGCAGCTTCCAAGATACTCCACAGCAACCAGACTAGTTCGCAAAAGTAGGTTTTTGCTAAATTAACAGTTACAATAGGGTTTCAGCACTTCATGCTTAAACCCTAAATAAATTATCATCTAGAAATGATCCAGCCGTCTTGCCCGAAAAGAGCTAGAATTTTCTTTATATATCGTGAAAACAGTAATGTCCGGAAACCATAGACTGTAAAAACATATGGAAGAAATAAGACCAAGTAAATAAGAACAGTAAAATAAGTTCTAGTCTAATTGTAGCCTAGTTGTGAAGTAATATAGGCTAAACTCTTTGCTAATAGTATTTTATTAAACATATACGCTCATTCACTATTCACTAATATGTCAAAAATCCAAAACATGTCTTATAAAATATTTTTTAAAAATGAAGTGAAATCCCATAAAATATGAACAGTTTACATCACTGTATTATTACTGTGGGTCCTTGAATAAATCAATTATAAACAATTGTCAAATATGAAATGTTTAGCTACTTCTATCTCACCATGCACCCCAAAACTGATGATTCTCATCAGTGATTGTTATAATAATGATTTTAGAAATGTATACACATAAATAAAAAAAACTAGTAGTTAGGTAGTAATTACGTAATAAAGTAGTCTTATAGTGGCTGTAGGTAAAAATTTGTGTTATTTTAATTTTTAAGTGTTTGTTTTCCAGTAGATTGCATCAATCCTCCACTAAACCAAAGCACATCTTCATGTTATCATTATGGAAATGAGAAATGTAGATCTTTTTTAAAAGGCTATTTTACATAAAATGCTGCCATTTTATATGAATGCATATATTTAAATTAATACAAATTGAGATACATTAATAAAGCATGTGATATTACGTTTGTTTAAAAGTGACATTACATATTTTGGCGGTACTTGTGTGTATGTGTGTGTGTGTGTGTATGGTGTGTGTGGTGGTAACAGCTCTGCTTGTTTTGTGCTTTTTAGCAGGCTTAGCTAATCAGGACAATTAGAGAGAATTACTAATCATTTCCCCCTTTTTATTTATATCAAGGGGTTATCAATGATGCGTTGGCTATATTATTACAGCTTTTTCCAATTGCTAACATGCTAAAATGACATGCACAGCACAATTATTTAAACTGACACACAAAGGGAAAAACCTACTCAAGTCTCCTAAAGTCTAAACACATTTTCTGCTTTACACACATTTTGCAATTCAAAATGGCACTTTTTACAGTTTGTTTACAATTGCTATGATTTATGATTTTTTTTTTTTTACAATCACTATGAACAATCTTCCTAAACTCTTAACGCAGTTAGCACAACATCTGTCTGTGTAGGCTATACAATTAACACATTTCTTATTGCTTTTACACAAAATGCATACAGTTAACACAAATTCTAAATACTTGAATTTCTTTAACACACAAGCTCAACCAAGACCAAAACAATGTATTTTTACTGCCAAATTTACCAGTGCTTTAACACTGTATGCCAGAACAGATAACATCATGTTCTAAACCTGGTATACAGTAAAAGAGGACTGCTTTGGGCTGATCTTGTGGAACAAAATAGAGCAACACAAAAAATAGAGGAATATGAGTACCAGGACAAGGGAGAGGAGTGGACAAGGGCAAGGGAGAGGAATATGAGTACCAGGACAAGGGAGAGGAGGGAAAAGGGCGAGGGAGAGGAATATGAATACCAGGACAAGGGAGAGGAGGGACAAGGGCGAGGGAGAGGAATATGAGTACCAGGACAAGGGAGAGAAGTGGGACAAGGGCGAGGAGAGGAATATGAGTACCAGGACAAGGGAGAGGAGGGACAAGGGCCAGGGAGAGGAATATGAGTACCAGGACAATGGAGAGGAGGGACAAGGGCGAGGGAGAGGAAGATGAGTACCAGGACAAGGGAGAGGAGTGGGACAATGGCCAGGAGAGGAAGATGAGTACCAGGACAAGGGAGAGGAGGGGACAAGGGCGAGGGAGAGGAAGATGAGTACCAGGACAAGGGAGAGGAGTGGGACAATGGCCAGGGAGAGGAAGATGAGTACCAGGACAAGGGAGAGGAGTGAGAAAAGGGCGAGAGAGAGGAAGATAAGTACCAGGACAAGGGAGAGGAGTGGGACAAGGGCAAGGGAGAGGAATATGAGAACCAGGACAAGGGAGAGGAGTGGGACAAAGGCAAGGGAGAGGAATATGAGAACCAGGACAAGGGAGAAGAGTGGGATAAGGGCAAGGGAGGGGAATATGAGTACCAGGACCAGGGAGAGGAGTGGGAAAAAGCAATGGAGAGGAAAATGAGAACCAGGACAAGGGAGAGGAGTGGGATAAGGGCCAGGGAGAGGAATATGAGTACCAGGACAAGGGAGAGGAGTGGGACAAGGGCAAGGGAGAGGAATATGAGTACCAGGACAAGGGAGAGGAGGGACAAAGGCAAGGGAGAGGAATATGAGTACCAGGACAAGGGAGAGGAGTGGGACAAAGGCAAGGGAGAGGAATATGAGAACCAGGACAAGGGAGAGGAGTGGGAAAAAAGCAATGGAGAGGAATATGAGTACCAGGACAAGGGAGAGGAGTGGGAAAAAAGCAATGGAGAGGAATATGAGTACCAGGACAAGGGAGAGGAGTGAGACAAGGGTGAGGGAGCGGAATGCCTGGATGAGAACAAGGTAGAGGTTGAGGAGTTAGAATGCATGGTGGCGCTTAAAGGGTTACTTCAGCGATTAGCATTAAGCTTTGTATCAGTAGAAACCAGGGATTATATTCAAATTATCGTACTTTCCCCCCTCATATGACCCTGAGACGAGAGAATTATGTATTTTATTTCTGGAAATCAGATGACGCAAATATCGTCATTTTGCGTCATCCGAGGAGTTTTTGTCCAGAGGCTGAAGACTACAGCCAGCAGAGGGAACTATTTCCACATGTTTTCAACATCGCTCACAGCACTCGGCTCACGGAGCTGCGGAGATTCATGTAAACAGAGCGGTGTAGAGCAAAGTGAGTGTTTCAACTTTTCAAATGAACTTATGAAAGTTAAGCTTCCAAAGACATGAACTGAAAATGCGCCAGACTGATCACGCTGTGAATACATCCGCAGCCGCGAATCCCGCGCTTACCTCAGCTCGTGATGAATGTAATCGGACTCTTGCTGTGTTTGTGCCGTGACGGCCCACGACAATCGTTTGGCTCACTCACAATATATCGAACAGACACGTTCAGTTTTTAATTGTAGTGTCTCTAACTGAACTGATTTTATTAAAATGAACGCGTGGGCAAGTGATCCAGTAATCCTGTAGCCGTGACTCAGAGTGGACTCTCGCAGGGCAGCGAAGCAGTGCAATCTGGGAATTGTTGTCTTTCATCCCCATGAGACAAAAATACATTTTCTGTGTTTTCTCAGTCTAGAAGGCACCAAATTCAAAAATAATTTCACATTTCTAGTACATTAATGACCCAGTTCATATACAGATTCATCTTCCCAGCGCTGAAGTACCCCTTTAAAGAAGGGCCAGAATTAGAGTAACTGATGAAATTAGAGCTACGATAATAGACCATGCATGTCATAAACCATAGGCTATCATACAGAGAGGCCGGTGAACGAGTATAGCCAAATCTCAGCCACAGTGGCATCCACTATCCAGAAACCAACAGGTGTTGCAAGCATGCCAGGTTCCACCCTCTCCCATGCACAGCGCACTCCATCTCCAGAGTACTAATCACACACACCTGCAAATCATTATCATCTGCAATCACCGCCAGCACTTAAGCCCCAAGCTCTCACTCAGTCACTGTCTGGTCTCTGGCATGTAGGGTTGCATATGTTTCTTTTTTGTCTTGCCTTTATAAAATGAAAATGAATCATGTTTGTGTTTTCTAGTGTGGATCATTGTGGAGAGTTCAGAATTACAGAGGGACTACACAAATGTTGGTCTACACACACAATCATTTAGTGATTTGATGTTGATTTGTCTCATTTAGTGAAATGTTTCTCTCTTCTTGTGTTCAGGGGCCTGTGATCTCACACTGGATCCAAACACAGCAGACACTCAACTCTTTCTGTCTGATGAGAACAGGAAGATCACATGTGTGGAAGAGCATCAGCCGTATCCTGATCATCCAGAGAGATTTGATGAGTGTCCTCAGGTTCTGTGTGGAGAGAGTCTGACTGGGCGCTGTTACTGGGAGGCTAAATGGAGCGGATATAGTGCTGGTATATCAGTGACATATAAAGGAATCAGCAGGAAAGGATGGAGTGATGACTGTGTGTTTGGATACAATGACAAATCCTGGAGTCTGATCTGCACTTCTAACGGATTCTCTGTTAAAGGATTCTATGTCAACGGATTCTCTGTCTGTCACAATAAGAACTGGACTCATATTACTGACATTAGCTCATCCTCTAAGAGAGTAGGAGTGTATGTGGACGTATCGGCCGGCACTCTGTCCTTCTACCACGTCTCTGACAAACACACACTCACACACTTACACACATTTAGCACCACATTCACTGAACCCCTCTATGCTGGATTTAGAGTTTATTTGAACTCCTCAGTGTCTCTGTGTGACATTAAACAGCGCCCTGTGAGAGACAGCAGTGATACACACACAACCGGGTGAGTGAAATATACTGTGTGTTATTAAAGGATTTTACTAACAGTGTCTCTGTGCACGTACATGGCGGCGAGTCGATTTCCATTCCGAGAAAAGAGATTCTCTGCACTGGGAATTCTCTTCTTCCAGTTGACCCGAAGGCCCAGACGGGCTAAGTACAAGTAAAAGTCTGAGATTGTGTTGTGTTAGAGTGTTAGCCATAATTTAAGATGTTTTCGAGTTCAGTTCTGTGGCTTGTCCTTGAAGGGAGATATGGCAGTGCACAGGAACGATAGCAAGACCCAGCTGTCAAGCTGACCTTCCAACCGAGAGAGAGGGAGAAGGTGGGGGGGGTGTGTCAATATTTTAAATCCATTTAGTTGATCTTTAGTAATTTATCCAGAACATAATGAATCAGTTCTGATTCTCAGCGTCAGTGGCGCACGTCCGGTTCATGAAGTGACTTAGACATCTCGGCCCATTCTAATTGCCAGACCAGTCATAAGGCATTAAAGTTCACTCATCTGACCCACGATGGTGCCCACTCTTCCTGTGTCTCCACAGTCCGGGCTGAGATGTTACGGTTCAGTTCCTCAATCAGTGACACTCTTTGATCTAATACCTTCAGTCGGTCACACACATCCCGAAGTGCTCTTTAATTTCCACAGACAGCAGCTGGGTGAATTTGCTGGCAACGAACCTTCCGATAAGTCAGGGCAATCCCAAGGCCGAGGAATAGGGACCCCGCTATCAAAATTCCAAATATGAATGTCTTCCACATCCTCCACAGACAGGGCAAGTTCCACTGGGGTCTGCTCTAAGAGGAGGCTGGTGACAGAGAGGGATGAGAGTCTACCAGTCTCTGCGTGCTCAGGGATGGGAATTTCAGTTCTTTCTTGACAAAAGATTCTCCCCCGGCCCTCCACGGGGGGAAGGAGTGGCCCTGTTACCATCTCCTGGAAAGAACTGACCATCCCTGAGCTGTCTAACAAGAGCGCTGCTTAGCCTGCCGTTTTTTTTCGCAGGCTGCGTGGCTTGAGTGGATTGGTGTGCTTTCCTGCAGCCTCCTCTGCGCGGCCCTTCTGAAAGCTGCTGCTGGGGTGGCACGAGAAGAAGTGAGGCGACTGAGCCGGCGGCTGAGTGGCAGCAGCTGCCCGCCGGGGCAGTACGTGTTTAAGGGCCTCAGTCTGCTTCTGGGCGGTTGAGAACTGTTTGGCGCAGTCCTCAACAACGCCACCGAAAAAGGCCAGCCTAGGACATGGGGGAATTGAGGAGAAGGGCCCGCTCAGCCCTCCCACATCAATCAGGTAAGTCTAGGTATCTCTTCCGGACTACAGCTGTTAACATTGCCCGACCCGGGAGCGTGTGGTCAACTTCGATGGCGGCACAAAGCTCATTGAAGAGCCCTGGGTCGGCTCTACCCTTGTGCATGTTCAAAGGGGTGGCAGCCTGGCCCGTAGCTCAGCAGGACTTTGCCACCGAAGTAGACAAGACCACAGGCTAAGGATAAGGGTGCTTAGGATAGCCAAGCCACGTCCAAGCACTCAGTGGATACTGTTGTGCTCAACAGAGTGTCCAACAGGGAGGGACCCCAGTGTACCCTAAGTCGCGGCCCCATCGAGGGTAGAGAAGGAGGAGGAGGCTACAGAATGCTCACGGGAAGACACAGGGACTTCCAGGACCGCGTGACCTCCTCATGCACTTTGGGCGAAAGGCACTGGGGATGGGCCTAACAGCTGTCAGGTGCCGCCCCAAAACCAATCGTCCAACCGCGAGCACTAGTGACAGGGCGGGAAGTACCACACCAGCCCGAGGCTCGCAGCTTCCCGAGATAACATGGCTGTCAACTCTGGGTTAGACCGAGCAGTGCTGACACGCCCGAAGGCGGAGCACAGCCAAATCTTCATCCCCAAAGGACTCTAGCCCACCTTGGGATGCAGCAATCGACATCTTGTCACTATCTGGAGTGTGAACGAAATGAACAGGGTGTCAACAGGCGGTCCCGCCACTTCAGCACTTGCGGGAAGCGATGTGCGAGAGGGTGGGCGTGGCCCGAGGAATGCTCATCAGGGTTCTTAATACCACAGCACAGCAGGTCATCCTGGCCACCAGCAAAAGTACCATCTCTCTCGGAGACGGTAGATTGGGGTGTGGCAGAGGGTACTCTCTCTCCTTTACGGAGATCAATGAATTTCGCCTGCAACATTGCGATGGTCATGTTCCCGCAGTGGGAACATGACACATCCACAAACAACATGACAAGCAGTGATTGTGCCCATCAGACGGCAACAGAGATCGATCGCACCCGGAAGTGATCACACATGATCTCTAAACTGTAACTTCCTATTCACTTTCTGAATATTCTAGCTGTATTCTTTTCTATTAATATATACCTGCAGGCAAGGAATATGACACAAATAGTCAAACTCATGATTTATTGGAGACTACAGAGTTCAAGGGATAGTTCACCCAAAAATGAAAATGTGATGTTTATCTGCTTGTCCCCAGGGCATCCAAGATATAGGTGTCTTTGTTTCTTCAGTAGAACACAAATGAAGATGTTTAACTCCAACCGTTGCAGTCTGTCAGTCATATAATGCATGTCAATGGTCACAGATGAGAGTATGAGAACTATGAGAATAAAAAAACATACACATACAAATCCATATTAAACCCTGCGGCTTGTGACGACACATTGATGTCTTAAGATATGAAACGATCGGTTTGTGTGAGAATCAACCAAATTTATATCTTTTTACCTCAAATGCGATCTATGTCCAACAGCCTTGAGCATGCCATCACTTTCGCTTGGGAGGTCAATGTACACGATATGGCTTATCTCCCTGGGTTATATATGACATAATCGCTGCATTAACGCACTAATTTTGAAAGCACTAGGTTTCACAAACAGCACATATTTTGAAAAATGTATTTGTTTTCTTTTCTTTTCTTTTTTTATGTTTCACTGAAGAAAGTAACTCATACAGGTTTGGAACAACATCAGTATAAATTATAATTTATGGGTGAACTAA
The DNA here is from genome assembly GCA_023029165.1 of Gobiocypris rarus. NCBI lineage: Eukaryota > Metazoa > Chordata > Actinopteri > Cypriniformes > Gobionidae > Gobiocypris > Gobiocypris rarus. The sequence goes on from CM040914.1 coordinate 48,286,305, forward strand.
GTTTGTGTCACAGAACAAAGTGTGTGTGTGTGTGTGTGTGTGTGTGTGTGTGTGTGTGTGTGTGTGTGTGTGTGTGTGTGTGTGTGTGTGTGTGTGTGTGTGTGTGTGTGTGTTTCTTTTTGTTTTGCCTTTATAAAATGATTATGAATCCTGTTTGTGTCTTCTAGTGTGGATCATTTGGAGAGTTCAGAATTACAGAAGGACTACACAAATGTAGGTCTACACACACAATCATTTAGTGATTTGATGTTGATTTGTGTCTCATTTAGTGAAATGTTTCTCTCTTCTTGTGTTCAGGGCCTGTGATCTCACACTGGATCCAAACACAGCAGACACTCTTCGTTCTGTCTGATGAGAACAGGAAGATCACATGTGTGGAAGAGCATCAGCCGTATCCTGATCATCCAGAGAGATTTGATGTTCTTCAGGTTCTGTGTGGAGAGAGTCTGACTGGACGCTGTTACTGGGAGGCTGAATGGAGCAGATATGACGTTATATCAGTGACATATAAAGGAATCAGCAGGAAAGGAGGGAGTGATGACTGTGTGTTTGGATGGAATGATGAATCCTGGCGTCTGTCCTGCTCTGATAATGGATTCTCTGTCCGTCACAATAAGAACTGGACTGATATTCTGGCTGTCCCTTCATCTTCTAAGAGAGTAGGAGTGTATGTAGACGTGTCGGCCGGCACTCTGTCCTTCTACAGCGTCTCTGACACACACACACGCACACACTTACACACATTAAACACCACATTCACTGAACCCCTCTATGCTGGATTTGGGGTTTATGAGTGTAACTCCTCACTGTCTCTGTGTGACATTATACAGCATCCTGTGAGAGACATCAGTGATACACACACAACCGGGTGAGTGAAATATACTGTGTGTTAGTGAAGGATTTTTCCAGACTGAGACTAATAGTTAAATCCCCTGTTCTTCAAACATCACTAAACACTAGAGATGCACAATAGTGGAGTTTTGCTGATACTCGATATGCCGATATTTTTCAACATATTTTGGCTGATATTAATAATATATCTTTTTTTGAGTTGTGAGTCTTTCCTGATCCTGATCTAAACTGTAATTTGCTGTTCGTTTTCTGTAATCTTCTAGCTGTATTATTTTCTATTAATATGCCTGCAGATGAGGAATAAGACACAAATAGTCAAACTCATGATTTATTGGAGAATATTGAGTTCAAGGGATAGTTCACCCAAAAATGAAAATGTGATGTTTATCTGCTAAACATCACATTTCGCCATCGAGTACTGAGATAGTCGGATGGACTTTAGGGTAAAATTTGGAGGATATCGCGTTTCTGAGCATCCAAAGAAAACCCCCCCAAAAAGAGGCTAAAATAAAATAGGTGTCGAGTGTGCGGGCTGCATTGAGGGGCTGGTAGCCTGTGCGAAGGATGTGAATACACTTGGTGAAAAAATGTCTAGCATTATGGGTTATGGGTGGGCTGGGGTCTTTGAATCCCTTTGATCAGGAGGTTGTGAATTGTTTATCTTGGGGGAGGGAGCACCGTACCTCAATTGTGGAAAAACTGAATGCCACTCAAGTAACCTTTTTTGGACCCAACTTGGACGCCCTTAACAGTATTAAGATAGGAAATAAATGAGGTGATCGAAAGGATAGAAAAATCTGGGAACGGCTTGTTATAAGATAAGTGGGATGCTTTAACATCCTACGTAAGTGGTCACATAGGATTGGAAGGTACTGGGAGAACACATCACTGTGGAGAAAATTAGCCAGAGAAATTAAGGCTCCTGTGGGATAATACTTGTAAATAAATTGTGTTTGGATTCTCACTCCTTCTGCTGAAGACTTGAATCATCATGAATCCAGCAGTTGAACTAGTCCTTATACACCAAGACGCACAGATTTTCTTGCACATTGTAAATTATTCAGATTTACCAGACTGTACTCTCATTGACTTTTTCTGTTATGGGCTTAACCCTCTTCTCAAGGACAAATTATTTATGAAGCTCCTCGAAGTTCGTTTAGTGACTTTCTTGAGTATGCATTGTGTTTAAGCGGGTCCCAGTTCACCGTGGGAGTGGGGAGGCTTCACCTAAAAAAATTTTTGGAGGGGGCTACGTGAGACAAGCACTGATGGCCAGGGAGCTTGTCCAGCATTTTCCATCTGTGCCCACTCTAATGCTGACAACCCCAGTGCTAATATCAGTCACCAGCACAGTACAGTCAGAGCCCCAGCTGCCATCAGTTGTCAGCACAGACATGTCGTTGCTGATCACAACTGTCAATTCATAGCTTCCTGTTGTTAAGGATAAAACCTTTCGGTCTGCAGCCATCACGGACACCATCCCTGTGTTCCATGGTGTCGTTGATGAAGCGATTGAGGATTCCTATCCACATTTGGGCTTGATAGCTAAAATGGCAGATCCATCTCTAAGTAAGGTCAGAAAAGCTGGCTTTCCTAAGCCACTATAATTTACATTTACATTTACATTTAGTCATTTAGCAGACGCTTTTATCCAAAGCGACTTACAAATGAGAGTAATAGAAGCAACCAACACCAGTCAAGGGCAACAATATGCAAGCGCTGTAACAAGTCTCACGAAACACAAAACACAGGACAGTTTTTTTTTTTTTTAAATAAACAGAAACGAATAGAGTGATAAGTGCTATTCTTTATTGGTCAAGTGCTGCTGGAAAAGAAGTGTCTTGAGATGTTTTTTGAAATTGGCTACAGACTCGGCTGCTCGAACTGAGACCGGCAGGTCATTCCACCAGGTGGGAACGGTCCAAGAAAAGGTCCTAGTGAGGGATTTCATGCCTCTTTGAGATGGCACCACTAGGTGTCGTTCACTTGCAGAACGCAAAGCTTCTGGAGGGTGTGTAAGTCTGAGCAAGTGAGTTTAGGTATACTGGTGCAGAGCCTGCGATTGCTTTGTAGGCGAGCACCAGAGCCTTGAATTTGATTCGCGCAGCTATCGGCAGCCAGTGAAGACTGATGAAGAGAGGCGTGACGTGTGCTCTCTTCGGCTCGTTGAAGACCACTCTCGCCGCTGCGTTCTGGATCAGCTGCAAGGGTTTAACAGTGGATGCTGGAAGGCCCGCTAGAAGAGAATTACAGTAGTCCAGTCTGGAGAGTACAAGAGCTTGGACCAGGAGTTGAGTGGCCTGCTCTGATAGGAAGGGTCTAATCTTCCTAATGTTGTATAGCGCAAATCTGCAGGACCGGGTTGCTGCAGTAATGTGGTCAGTGAATTTCAGCTGATCATCAATCACAACTCCAAGGTTCCTGGCAGTCCCGGATGGAGTTATGGTTGATGAACCGAGCTGAATGGAGAGAGTATGTCGAAGTGCTGGGTTGGCTGAGACCACAAGCAGTTCTGTCTTTGCCAGATTGAGTTGAAGGTGTTGATCCTTCATCCAGGCAGAAATGTCTGTCAGGCAGGCAGCGATCGAACCCCAACTGTGGGATCATCTGGTTGAAATGAGAAGTAGAGTTGAGTGTTATCAGCATAGCAGTGATAGGAAAAGCCATGTTTCTGGATGACAGATCCTAGAGATGACATGTAGATGGAGAAGAGAAGTGGTCCCAGCACTGAGCCCTGAGGAACTCCAGTAGCTATATGATGTGACTTAGACACTTAGTATTCTTGCTGATGTTTTTCTGGTTCCTGAGTTTACATGGTCTTCTCTGTGCTTTCTATTATGGCAGTGGCATTATGGTGTGTGTGGTCGACATTTGTCAATACGGCTTTGAGTAAAACAGCTGCTCATAATTCAGAATCTGTTTCTGAGCTCTTGTCTGTTCTTGAGTCTGTCCAAGTCTACAAGTCTGTCCCTGAGCCAGTCCTAGTCTAGTTTTCACAAAAAGAAATATTTTGAAAAATGAATCTTCTTTTTTTTTTGTCTTTTGTGTTCCACAGAAGAAAGTAAGTCATACAGGTTTGGAACAACAGGATAAATGATCATTTATGGGTGAACTAAGTTTGTGTCACAGAACAAAGTGTGTGTGTGTGTGTTTCTTTTTTGTCTTGCCTTTATAAAATGAATATGAATTCTGTTTATGTTTTCTAGTGTGGATCATTTTGGAGAGTTCAGAATTATAGAGGGACTACACAAATGTAGGTCTACACACACAATCATTTAGTGATTTGATGTTGATTTGTCTTATTTAGTGAAATGTTTCTCTCTTCTTGTGTTCAGGGGCCTGTGATCTCACACTGGATCCAAACACAGCACACACTCTTCTCGTTCTGTCTGATGAGAACAGGAAGATCACATGTGTGGAAGAGCATCAGCCGTATCCTGATAATCAAGAGAGATTTGAGAACTGTCTTCAGGTTCTGTGTGGAGAGAGTCTGACTGGACGCTGTTACTGGGAGGCTGAATGGAGTGGAGATTATGCTGGTATATCAGTGACATATAAAGGAATCAGCAGGAAAGGAGGGAGAGACTGTGTGTTTGGATACAATGACAAATCCTGGAGTCTGTCCTGCTCTGTTAACAGATTCTCTGTCCGTCACAATAAGAACAGGACTGATATTCCTGCTGTCCCTTCATCCTCTAAGAGAGCAGGAGTGTATGTGGACGTGTCAGCCGGCACTCTGTCCTTTTACAGCGTCTCTGACACACACACACTCACACACTTACACACACTCAGCACCACATTCACTGAACCCCTCTGTGCTGGATTTGGGGTTTATAATTCTTCAGTGTCTCTGTGTGACATTAAACAGCATCCTGTGAGAGACAACAGTGATACACACACAACCGGGTGAGTGAAGTATACTGTGTGTTATTGAAGGATTTTTCCAGACTTAGACTAATAGTTCAATCCTCTGTTCTTCATACATCACTAAACACTAGAAAAGCACGATAGTGGAGTTTTGCTGATACTCGATATGCTGATATTTGTCATCATATTTTGGCCAATAGCAGACGCCGATGCCAATAAATACATATTTTACCTTTGTTTGGAAACAACACTAAGTCTCTCCTGCAGGGACTATAAACACATTAATTATGATTCAGGTTCAGAATACTGAGGTCTCTGACTTCGACTGATTTACTGCTCCTGATCACACAGGAACTCTAAACTGTGATTAAGTTGACTTGAAAACAAACTTACTAATCTACTATCAACAGACACACGTGCGTTGCAACAGTTACGTGCCTGGGCCGAAGTTAACTTCCGGTCTGTGTTTGTTCATCGGTCTGGCTAGTGGCTAGCATTCACTTTCAAGGAACTCGCACTGCGTCACCGCTTTGGGAACGAGAATACCCACATCCCCATAGGAGCCGGATGCCCGCCTGTGATATTGTCTAGTGGGCGAGCACCTAAGCCCCAGGAGTAGCATTGATGTCAAGCTCGTAGAACCTGACGTTTGTGGTTTGTGGTGAGGACCACCCTGCCACATCACAAACATCTGGTATGCAGGCCCCTGCCAAGAGCCTGAGAGGCAGCCATACTTCTAGTTGAGTGGGCCCGAACAGTCAAAGGAGAAGGCTGTCCGGCCGCCACATAAGCAAGTGAGATAGTCTGGACCACACACTTGCTCATCCTCTGCTTTGAAGCCCCAAGGGTGGCACATAACAGACAAACAACTGTTCTGATTCCCTTCACAGGGATCTGTGGATATAAGCATCTAGTGCATGAACAGGGCAAAGCAGATTGAGTTTTTCCTGGTCTGACATCAGAAAAGGAGGAGGACAGAAGGCCTGTAGTACTATAGGTCTCATAGTATTAGTGGGAACCTTAGGAACATAGCCCTATTTAGGATGAAGGAAGGCCTTAGTCATTCCGGGAGCAAATTCAAAGCACGAGGGTGCCACAGAGAGAGCTTGTAAATCCCCTATTCTCTTAAGTGAAGAAATTGCAAAAAGAATGATAGTTTTTAAAGTGAGAAACTTCTCAGGAACTACTTTGAGCGTCTCAAAGGGAGCCTCAGAAAGGCCTTGAAAAACAATGGCCAAGTCCCAGGCTGGCACCCTGGTGCGTACTGCAGGTCTTAACCTCAAAGTGCCACAGAGGAAACAAGAGGTCACCCCAATGAAACACCACCCAAAGTTACTAAGGCCGCCACATATACCTTTAATGTGGAGGGAGCTAACCCAGAGGAGAACATCCAACACACGCTCGCAGGGTTAACTGGATCCTACAGGCGACATGAGGTGAAGAGTCCCCTTTTCAAGGCGTACAGTTTCCTTGTGGAAGGAGCTCTAAAGTGTAGAATGGTCTCAACAACCTCGGTTACCATTACCTTGATTACACGAAAAGGGTTTCCCCTCTGGGAAAATCCCTTGGTCTTGAGCCACTTTTGTAACGGCCTCATGTACAACAGGCCACAAGGAATCACTTTGGCTGCTGCTGCCATCAGATCTAACAGTCTCTGATACTGTTTCACAGTGATTGACTGGTCTAGCTTCAACCCTTTGTCTGATGAGAGGATCGGCCCTATGCGAGGCTCTGACAGACGGGCCTGCATAGAGACCGAATTCCAACTCACGCCAAAATACGTGATTCTCTAAACTGGAGAACATCCCTAACCTCCTCAAGTGGCATCTCAACATCTCGATGTTGAACTGCTAGACGAGCTGAGCGAGGATCAACCAGAAGTCAATAAAATTGAGAATGCGGATCCCTTGCATACGCAAGGGGACTAGCGCCATATCCACACACTGCAGAACCCCGTTAAAACTGGGTGGATGACATCTGAACTGAATGGCGTAATCTGCAGGACCCACTGAGATATATTCGGCAGATTTTCCCACTCTGCTACGGATTTTACTGATCTACTGAGGGTACCAGCCTCTCTGGCCTCTGATGTTCTCTGCACAGGTCCTCACAGCCCTGGGCACACTGGCTTCAGGGCTTCTTAGACACAGCCTTCCTCGAGATAATGACTGGCCTCAGATCAGTCTTACCCTTGGAAGGCTGCACCGCATGCCGCTCCACCTTTTCTGCGGGGGTGTGCGGGTGGCGATGCTCTGTTTTTGCTGCGCTCGATGGGAGGAGCTTGCACTTTGCGGCCTGGGGTTTACGGGGAAGGAACTGCTTCAAGGCCGTTGATTGCTTTTTTTTCTGATTGCTGATTGCTCCTGGAACATATAAGAACGATAACGCATCCTCTGTTGTTATTGATTCTTTGCGGACGTCTACTGGAAGTTAAGTTTTTATTAAACACACGTTAGACGCTTTATTTAAACGATCTGATATGTGATGGGAAAAGGCGTGTTCAAACCTCGGTTGGATTTGTTTCAAACATTTCTGGGAAGGACCCGCCCACATTTATTTTTGCTTCCGACGCCGATGGCCACACCACACACATGGCTTTTAATTGGTTTACTTCATTAGCAAACATGTAATTATAATTGTTAAGATGGTTCCATCGATCAAGTTTTTATTACTTATACATTTAAAAGATTTCATGAGGTCATCTATCTATCTATCTATCTGAAGCTATTTCAAACTGAAAACCTTCAAACTTAAAGCTTTAAAACTACTTAATTTTCTGGCTAGGTTTTTTCAAGCCAACTTAAAGTTTGTCTACAAATCGTTTTATCTGGTTTGCTATTAATTTTTCAGCTGTAGTGTGAGCTTCTTTTCTATTACAGTTTTTTCAGTCGTTTTGGTACATTTTTTTAATCATCCTCGACATTTGCAAAACAGTAAGAGCATTTCTCAAAAAAATGTGTACAAATAGCAAAACACCATGGATTACCTGCAAAAGCCAGTCTCTTGCTCAAAATCTTTAGTTCATCTCTCAAAAGGAAATATCTGTGTCAATGAACATGTCAGTGCCATCAGAATAATAAGTCCTTGTGTCATTGTGTACGGATAAGACAGTCAAATTGCTTAGTCATGTTGTCAATATAACAGTATACTCTGGAGGGATGTTCTGATGTAAACTATGGCTAAAGTTTTGATGACAATTATAGTAAATTGTTGGTTACACCTTAGTGTATGTGGGAGTTTGATTGCAAGAGACTGGACAAGATTCAAATTTATGCTTTTACTGTTTGTACTGTAATTTGTTGAAAGCATGTCATCGAGATACAGAAAGGAAAAGACAGCAAGAAGAAAAAAAAACATAAATGTGAACATAGGACAATCTCCTTATGGAAAACTGTACATGCAGTGCTTTAGGAATTACAGTGCAGTCTTCCTACAACTCCTGACGTCCCTGTCAAAATTCTCATCCACACCACAACGAATATCTTTAGAAAAAAGTTTAATGGAAATGTATAGAAGTATGCTTGACATATTATGACAACTGTTCAAACATTTTGCATGTAAAGATTTATGCTATGAACTAATGCCTAAATGTTTTGGCTATTCAACAGAGACCCATTATAATACATTGATCAACATGACATAAGCAACTGATTATGTAGGAATCAGCAGAGAATTGTAAATTAAAAATTTTTCAGAAATATTGAACATTTTATCATTTGTATGAATGTACCAAAGCATTTGCAACATGTTCAAAGAAATGAGAAACTGCTTTTTTGACACGATGTGAAGATTGAACAGGTAGTTTTGAGAATTTCAATTCTGATCTGAGAAATGTACCAAAGCGACTGAGAAAAACTGTAATATGCCTGCGGGCGAGGAATAAGACACAAATAGTCAAATTGACTCAGTATTTCTTGATCTATTCCAGAACTCCCTCAATCACAATCAAGCTCAATGAACTGTAGACAGTTGTGTTGTGAGCACTAAAACAGTCCAGTTCTTTATAGAAGAAGGAGGGAACCGTGAACATTTAAAAGACTTTAATAATAAAAACTCACAGATGGCTGCGCACACATAATAAAACATAAACAAAACAAAGGCCTGGTCCTCTCTCATCCTTCACTGCGCCTCCTTTTATGCGCCCAAGCTCCTCCGTGTGACACGAGACCTGTGTTCTCATGGTCCATCGGCCTCGTCCTGCTTGCCACAATAGTCAAACTCATTTATTATGTTTGGATAATGAATACTTCTGTCCACCCCAGACTGTTTGCTGGCCTTTGTCTGGCCACCTCTGTGTAAATATCCCGCTTCACCACAGTTAAAAACATTGATTTATAGAATACTTGAGACATTGTTCAACTTGAGCTTATTGATGGAGAATATAGAGTTCATGTCCACTAGTTAAACATAGCTTGACAATGATGTGTGAAAACCATCTCACTCACTCACTTCTTCTGGTTCTTCATAGGTTCTCTGAGTCCAAACCTTCTGGGCTCAATATTCAGCCGCTGCTGAACTGCAAGGCTTGTGTCCATATCGCTGATTCTGATGAGTGGGTTCAGATTGAGCCGTCGGCCTGTACAGATGAAGGAGGGTCAAAGTTCAGGGTCAGCACTGGCCCAGGGCGTTACGAGTGTGTAAGGACCAGAATGCGATGGGTCTGTGACTGTGACATTACCCTTCAGTACTGTACCGTAGACGGACGCTTCCTCAACGCAGAGCTGGAGAGGCTGCAGAGCAACCGGATCGCTCCAGTGATGGACGTGACGGTGATCTCAGGGAAACTGGAGGAAGTTCATCTGCCCCATTACGCCTGTTTAGGAGAGTCTGACCCCTCTCTCAAAGATGCTGTGAAACTCCTCACCATAAGAGATAAGGAAATAACCACAGAACCTGTGCAGTTGACCCGATTCCATGCTAAGATTGTCCAACCATCCTTCTCTCTTATAACATTGATTATAAGTTGGATAATGCAATGGGACGAACACTGTGATCTTCTTCTCTACATGCCTTCTAAAGCTCCTCTCATTCTGCATGTCTACATTTTTCCATTTGATGAGTGTGAAAGAGAAAAAGTTGAGAAGAGCGAAAAATCAAGTTACCCAATCAAGTATCCCAGACCTGACAGGCCATTTCGGATTAAAAAGCCACACATTCTTGCCGTTCCTGGTGCCACTATCCATCCCAAAGAGGGGATTACACTCAGAAGAGAAACTCCCCCAAACTTCTTCAGGGTCAAGACACGTCTGGAGAATGATCTTCAGATGACTCTTACTAGAGAAGAGGATCAGAAGGCTGTCTGGACTGCAACAATTGAGAAAGATGAACTTGATCTGATTCATCCTAAGAGAGACGAGCCGGGTCTGAATAGTGAGGCAGGTAATACGTTTTATTTATATAGTGCCTTTCCCAAGCTCAATGTCACTGTACAAGAAAATAGCTCATACACAGAAGCAAAATAGAACATAGATATACAGTGGGTACGGAAAATATTCAGACCCCCTTAAATGGTTCACTCTTTGTTATATTGCATCCATTTGCTCAAATAATTTAAGTTCATTTTTTTCTCATTAATGTACACACAGCACCCCATATTGACTGAAAAATAATTGTTGACATTTTTGATTTATTAAAAAAGAAAAACTGAAAAATCACGTGGTCCTCAGTATCCAGACCCTTTGCTGAGTATTTACTAGAAGCACCCTTTTGATCTAATACAGCCATGAGTCTTTGGGAAAGATGCAACAAGTTCTTCACACATGGATTTGGGGATCCTCTGCCATTCCTCCTGCCAGATCCTCTCCAGTTCTGTCAGGTTGGATGGTAAACGTTGGTGGTCAGCCATTTTCAGGTCTCTCCAGAGATGCTCAATTGGGTTTAAGTTCGGGCTCTGGATGGGCCATTCAAGAACAGAGTTGTTATGAAGCCACTCCTTCGTTATTTTAGCTGTGTGCTTCGGGTCATTGTCTTGTTGAAGGTGAACCTTCGGCACAGTCTGAGGTCTTGAGCACTCTGGAGAAGGTTTTCATCCAGGATGTCCCTGTACTTGGCCGCATTCATCTTTCCCTCGATTGCAACCAGTCGTCCTGTCCCTGCAGCTGAAAAACACCCCCACATCATGATGCTGCCACCACCATGCTTCACTGTTGGGACTGTATTGGACAGGTGATGAGCAGTGCCTGGTTTTCTCCGCACAGATCGCTTAGAATTAAGGTAAAAAAGTTCTATCTTGGTCTCATTAGATCAGAGAATCTTATTTCTCACCATATTGGAGTCCTTCAGGTGTTTTTTTGAGCAAACTCCATGTGGGCTTTCATGTGTCTTGCACTGAGGAGAGGCTTCCGTCTACCACTCCGCCATAAAGCCCAAACTGGTGGAGGGCTGCAGTGATAGCTGACTTTCTACAACTTTCTCCCATCTCCCGACTATCTCTCTGGAGCTCAGCCACAGTGATGTTTGGGTTCTTCTTTACCTCTCTCACCAACACTTTTCTCCTCTGATAGCTCAGTTTGGTCGGACGGCCAACTCTAGGAAGGGTTCTGGTCATCCCAAACGTCTTCCATTTAAGGATTATGGAGGCCACTGTGCTCTTAGGAACCTTAAGTGCAGCAGAAATGTTTCTGTAAGCTTGGCCAGATCTGTGCCTTGTCACAATTCTGTCTTTGAGCTCTTCAGGCAGTTCTTGTGTCCTCATGATTCTCACTTGCTCTGACATGCACTGTGAGCTGTAAGGTCTTATATAGACCTTGTAGTGTAGCGGACTTAAGCTCATCCAGAGTGTTGGGTCTTGCGTCTCTCAACTTTCTCTTCACAATATCCCACAGATTCTCTATGGGGTTCAGGTCAGGAGAGTTGACAGGCCAATTGAGCACAGTAATACCATGGTCAGTAAACCATTTACCAGTGGTTTTGGCACTGTGAGCAGGTGCCAGGTCGTGCTGAAAAACGAAATCTTCATCTCCATAAAGCTTTTCAGCAGATGGAAGAATGAAGTGCTCCAAAATCTCCTGATAGCTAGCTGCATTGACCCTGCCCTTGATAAAACACAGTGGACCAACACCAGCATCTGACATGGCACCCCAGACCATCACTGACTGTGGGTACTTTGGACTGGACTTCAGGCATTTTGGCATTTCCTTGGTCTTCCTCCAGACTCTTACAACTTGATTTCCGATTGACATGCAAAATTTGAGCGACAGTCCAGTGCTGCTTCTCTGTAGCCCAGGTCAGGCGCTTCTGCCGCTGTTTCTGGTTCAAAAGTCGCTTGACCTGGGGAATGCGGCACCTGTAGCCCATTTCCTGCACACGCCTGTGCACGGTGGCTCTGGATGTTTCTACTCCAGACTCAGTCCACTGCTTCCGCAGGTCCCCCAAGGTCTGGAATCGGTCCTTCTCCACAATCTTCCTCAGGGGTCCGGTCACCTCTTCTCGTTGTGCAGCGTTTTTTGGCCACACTTTTCCCTTCCCACATACTTCCCACTGAGGTGCCTTGATACAGCACTCTGGGAACAGCCTATTGGTTCAGAAATGTCTTTCTGTGTCTTACCCTCTCGCTTGAGGGTGTCAATGATGGCCTTCTGGACAGCAGTCAGGTCGGCAGTCTTACCCATGATTGCGGTTTTGAGTAATGAACCAGGCTGGGAGTTTTTAAAAGCCTCAGGAATCTTTTGCAGGTGTTTAGAGTTAATTAGTTGATTCAGATGATTAGGTTAATGGCTCGTTTAGAGAACCGTCCCATGATATGCTAATTTTTTGAGATAGGAATTTTGGGTTTTAATGAGCTGAATGCCAAAAACTTCAGTATTAAAACAATAAAAGACCTGAAATATTTCAGTTGGTGTGCAATGAATCTAAAATATGTGAAAGTTTAATTTTTATAATTACATTATGGAAAATAATGAACTTTTATCACAATATGCTAATTTTTTGAGAAGGACCTGTAACAAAGAGTGAAAAATTGAAGGGGGTCTGAATACTTTCCGTACCCACTGTATAAATATACAGGGAGAATGAGGAGGCGAATAACAGTGCAGAAATTCAGGGATAATGGGGATCAAGTCCATGCAGACATTTATAAGTGAACTGTAGAATTTTATATTGGATGCAGACAGAAACAAGTAGCCAATGTAGATTATAGAGCAAAGGGGTAATGTGGTCAGATTTCTTGCCTTGATGGATGACTCGGGCAGCAGAATTTTGTATGTATTGAAGTCTAGAGATTGTTCTAGCGGGTAGCCCAATAAGAAGTGAATTACAGTAGTCGAGATGAGAGGTTACTAAAGCATTGATTAGAGTTTCAGTATCTTTAGTGCTGAGAGCAGGTCGCAGTCTGGCAATGTTACGAAGGTGGTAGAATGCAGTCTTGGTAATTGAACTTATATGAGCTTGAAATGTAAGTGAAGAGTCAAATGTTAGACCCAGATTTTTAACAGTGTGAGATGGAATTAATATGACCCATCAATAGGTAGATTCAATTCAGACTTTTTCAAAAGGAATGGTGGAACAAAAACAGTAACCTCAGTTTGATCATTATTAAATTTAAGGAATTTTCTATGTAACCAGATTCAGTAATTCAGCCAGTCAGTAATGCAGGTATTCAATGAGTCCAAGGGAAGAGTGGCGACAGAGGGGGCTGATTTGCAAATCATCAGTATAACAATAGTAGCCGAGACCATGACTACGGATGATGTGACCCAATGGTAGCCGATAAATATTAAACAGAAGTGGTCAAAGAACAGAGCCTTGAGGAACACCCTGAGAGAGAGAACACGGAGAAGATTTGAAGTTATGAATAGTAATGAAAAATTGTGTATCAGTGAGATATGATATGAACCAAGATAACGCACTACCTGAAAGGTGAGTATATGATGAGATATAGTGTCAAAGGCAGCTGTAAGGTCAAGCATGATGAGAACAGTAAGACACCCAGAATCAGCAGACATTAGCAGGTCATTAGTCATTTCTACCAACGCTGATTCAGTGCTCTGGTCTGACCGTAGCCAGATTGAAAGGGATCAAGATTGTTAGCCGAGACATGAGCCTGTAGCTGAGAGGCAACTACTTTTTCAAGCAGATTTGCAACGAAAGGAAGATTAGAAATAGGTCTGAAATGTTTCATTACTGAAGAATCCAGACCAGGTTTCTTTAAAATAGGAGTGACCGCAGCTGTTTTTAATGATAGCGGGACAGACCCAGAAGAAAAAGAACACTTGAACAGATGAGCCATAGGAGAAGAGATTACAGAAAGGCACTTTTGAGAAGTGAGGTAGGCGTTGGATCTAACTGAGAAGTGGATGAGTTATTTTGAGCAATTAGGTCATTAACAGACTATGGACTGGTGGGACTAAAGTTAGAGAGGGTGTGTTTTATGGGCTGAGGTGAGGACCTGTTAGATGAGACTTCTGATGAGTTGAAGTGAAAATGTGAAAAAGTGAAATTTCTGAAGTGAAAATGTTTCTTATTTACAAAAACGTGGAGGAAGGAGTTGCAGAGGTCAATTGAGCCAGTAATGAGATGCAATGATGGGTTGAGAAGTTTGTTAACAGTTTAAAATAATATCTAAGGTCGACACTTTTAGCAGTGTTAATTATGTTGGAGTAATATTTTGTACGTGAGGAATTAAGAGCTGACTTGTGAGCACATGATTCTTGATAATGCACCACTTTTCTAATATCGGCGCTCGAGACGTCTGCCAGTTTGTTTAAGCAGTCGGGGCTCAGGTGTTTACCAAGTTGACAGGTGAGATGTAGGTACCAGTTTAGTTATTATAGGGGCTTGATTGTCCAAGGCTTCAGAGATAGCAGAGTTGTAAGTAGAGAGAACAGCAGAAGGAAAAGAGAAATCGAAGAATAAGACAGGGACGATGCATTAATAGAGTCAGGTCTTGCAGTCTCTTCTATTGAGCTGAGGAGTTGATTCATGTGTGTTTGATCAGGAATAGTTTGAAAATGTGTAGTGTTGCTGTGCCTCCAGGAACAGGCTTGGGAAACACAATGTTTTACACAATGTAGTTACAAAAATGCAGATTAGACAAGTACATGATATGAACACCTGCAGCGCTAAACATAGTTACTGAGTGTGTCCCAATCATGTAAATGTAAAACATACTGCGTTCAGAAAAAGCCCACTCAAGAGAAGACACACACTGTTGAAGCCGCTGATCAGTTCTCAATGCTTTCCTGAACGTTCGGTGTTGTCGTGCTGTAGCTTTCAGAGCAAACACAAGGATGGTAATAAAGAGAATCATCATTGCTATTGAAGCTGTAATGTCATGAAACCTCTGTAAGAAGCTTAAATATGTGTGTGTGTGTGTGTGTGTGTGTGTGTGTGTGTATTTCAGAGCAGATGAGCAGTGACACTGGAGTCAGTGTTGGAGTCAGTGCTGACACAGGTTCAAGTGTGAATGCTCCAGTACTCACTGGAAACACTTTCACAGGCCCAGTAAACATCAACTACAGCTGAAACCCTGCAGTACACAATACGGCAACCAGGAGCAATGAAGGTACTGAATGTTTGCTTGCAAATGTGATGATTTAAAGCAGCGGTTCTCAAAAGCTTCCCCAGTGTCTCCTCATCTTACACACCTGACTCAACTCATCTGCTCATTAGTAGAGACTACATGACCTGAATGGGGTGTGTTAGGCTACGTTTACACTTGGGCGGTTATTTTCATAAACGGACATTTCAACCTCTCCGCTTTCAAAAGTAACATCGTGCACACATGTCAGTTTTCAGAAAAGTGTTCATTTACACGTACGTGTATATATGCTGTCACGAGCATGCCAAACCTGTAGGTGGCGGTGTAACGAGAAGCTCAAGCCCACGTAAGCCAAACAGAATCCAGAAAATAGCAACGAAAAACAAACATGCGAGAAGAGTGCAATGCAAACATGCGAGAAGAGTTTGCACCAGAATAAATCCGACTGCTACTCTGAACGCTTCCATGATCACATGTCAACATAGGTCGCACTTTAGACGTAGGTGCGAGCTCTGGCGCATACTGTGACTTTGGCTGCCTAAACACCCGTTTGTCTCAGTTTACATACCAGCGTGCAAACGAAGATTTTCAAAATCTCAACTCTGGTCGGAGTTTTTAGAAAGACTTTTTTTCAGAGGCGAATTCTCCGCTTATGTAAACGAAGGGCGCAAATGAAGGAAAATATCTCAATTTTTCAAAATAGCCATGTACATGTAAACGGGGCCTCAGATAATAATATATATACCATAGTTGCTATTTATATCTTAAACTTACGGGGACTGTTGAATGCTTGATCCTGATTGGTTTACAAGCGTTCTGTGGTCTGCAGTTATTCTCAGGGAAACACATGGCTAAAGTAGTTCCTGCTGGTTGTGACCGTATTACAGTTCCACATCACTCCACCAAATGATTTCAGCTATTCCAGTTATATTAAATTCCTCTTTCTCAAAGGCTGAACTCCAGAGGACATGAAACTGAAAGCCATCATCCGTCACATGAGGAAATCCAGGAGCCTGTACATCACGTGCCACATCCCGGTCTTCTGCTGGATCTCTCTCACTGTGTGTGTGTGTGTGTGTGTGTGTGTGTGTGTGTGTGTGTGTGTGTGTGTGTGTGTGTGTGTGTGTGTGTGTGTGTGTGTGTGTGTGTGTGTGTGTGGTTCATCAGTGTGTGTTCATTGTCTGATGAAGAGCCATTAGGCTCAGATGTCACCTGTGTTGAGAACATCACACACATATTTCTCTATTTCAGGAGTTGTGCTGTGCCAATTTATCTCTCACTTTTTATATATACATTATGAAATGTATAATTTTACTATAAAGGATTGTGGCGAATATAATCCAGCTCTTTATCATATGTGATTATATTCCTCTGGTGAACTGCAATGAGGAACATTTACGATTTATTTTATATAATAAAAGCGATATTTTGTAAACTTTATTTTGTTGTCATAATTTAACATTAGGATATATTTTGGATATTTCACTGTATGGAAATACTGAATGGTAGACATTCTGAATAATGTGCTGTAAAGTGAGACTGTTATGGGATAACGCACAAACTTTGCTGTAGCCCTAATGTGGGGTAAGTTGTGCCACTTCACCAGGAGAACATCCACAGCACTGCATTTAGAGGCTGATCAGATCAGTCCTCTGGAGATATATGGAGACGGAGAACTCTTCTGGTTTCTGCAGGGATGAACTGTCCCACTAAGCAAAGTTATGTCCAAAAGACGTCTTTTCAACGTCCTGACCCTTGAGGCGACGTTGAAAAGACGTCCACTGAGGAGCCAGAATGAAAGTTTTTATGACGTCTGTTTTGGACGTGATCTGCACGTCTGATATAGACGTTCATGGAACCTCAAGGTTAAACAGTTCAAATGTGCTCATTGTGGACATATATTCCTTTTGTAATTGCAAATCAACTCACAGACAGTGTGTGTTTGTCCAAAATCATGAAAATAAAAGAAACTTAGGCCCCAGTTTATATTAGGTGGCCTTAACTACTATGTACTTACATAAAAATAAGAACAATGTACTTACTGTGTTCATATTGTGTTGCAAAACACCTTTGCTGATATTGAGGTGGGATACGGGTAGGGTTAGGGACAGGTGTGGTGGGATGGGTAAGTTTAAGGGTAGGGTTAGGTGTAAGGAAGTGACAACTGTGTAATTACAAATGTAACTACAGAAATTAATTACAGATGTAATTACATGCAGGTATTTTTAAAATGTAAGCACAATGTAAAACATGTATGTACACAATAAGTGCAATGTATCAAATTATTAATTAAAATGTTGAATGTAAAATGTTAAAATGAAACTTAGCTCACACCTCTAGACACTTTAGGCAACTTAGCATCTGTAATTCACACATCTTTGGATCGTGAGAGAAACCAGACCTGAAGGAAAGACTCTCTGGCTCAGGACTCAATCCAGGATCTTCTTGCTGTGAGGAGCCAGTGTTTCCCACTCATACACTGGTGCTGCCCTTAATCACAGATATAAGAGACACTTTGACTATTTCTGTCAGACGTCTACAGAAGCTCTTACTGAGAGTTAACAGAGGTTTAGATGTTGATGATTTATGGTTCATTTGAAGTCACCATTGTGGTGGGAAGCGTTTGCTTTAGTTGGGCTCTTGGTCCCTGTAGTTGTGTTAGCTTTTCTTTGGCTGCTGTAACTGTGTCTGTGAAACACAATAGTTGTGGCTGAGCAAGCAAAGATAAAGTGACATCAGGTGTTGTCAGCTCCTCGTTGATGGTCAGTAAATCATCACAAAGTGAGCATCTGCCTCAATGCCTCAATTTGGTGCTGGACAAGATTCGTTTGACTGGGAAGAGGTGAGAACACGTCGGCAAATTCTGCCTGCAACTTGGCCACATCAGTGATCTGGGAGGGTGACAGATGATCTCCTCCCAGGGCCAGAGCGATAGATTGTGTTTTAGTAGTCACTTCTGGCCCGAGATCTTCTTCTGTCCCAATTACCGTCATTTTTTAAGGAGGTTAAGGTGGTACATTTGATGTGTCCCTTCCCTATCTGTACGCACAACCTCATAAAATCGCTGTGTGACTTTAAGGGGTCCTTGCCACTTCGCAAGTAATTTAGAGCTTGATGTGGGAAGTCATACAAGTAACAAATTCTTCATGGATAGTTGCCCCAACATGTGGAGTTTTCTTCTCAGGTCCAGGACATACTGAATTTAATTTTGACCGTCAGAAGGTCCCTCCTCCCAAGTTTTCTTTAGGACGTCTAACACCCCATGTGGTTGACGTCCATAAAGAAGCTTGAAGGAGGAAGACCTCATGGAGGCTTGTTGGACCTTGTGTACGGTGAATAAGAGGGGTTCTAACCATTTGTCCCAATTTTTTGGCGTCTTCGTGAACAAACGTACGAATCATGGTTTTCAACGTACAATTAAATCGTTCAACCCGTCCTTCTTTTTGTCGGTCATAGACGCTGATACGAATTTAATCATCAGTAATTCGTATAGTTTGCATAAAGTACGTGACAAGAACGCCGTGCCTTGACCAATGAGGATCTCTTTCGTGACCCCCAGTCAGGTAGACTAAGCAAAATGGAGGTGTTGCAAAAAGTGTTGCGGACGCTCTGTTTTGCTTAATCTACCTGACTGGGGGTCGCAAAAGAGATCCTCTCTCACTTAGTGGGAGTTTACTTTCCCACTAAGCAAAGTTATGTCCAAAAGACGTCTTTTCAACGTCTTTGTCCCTAGAGGCAAACGTTGAAAAGATGTCTTTTGGACATAACTTTGCTTAGTGGGAAAGTAAACTTGGTAATTCCAAGTTGTATGCAAAAATCATCACCTTAGCACAACTTGCATTAATGAGTTAGGAATGCTCACAAAGTGTATTTTACTTGAAATTATTTAGTTTTTAAAAAAAGTAATTCTGAGTAGTCTATACTAAGACAAGAACATCTAAAGTAAATTATTAAGTTACTGGAACTGTCTTGTGAGTGTACAAAACTTGACAGTCACTTGTTAATTCTACATACCATTCCTATTTCACTTTACTTGATTTTTTCAAGCCAATCGGTTTGTATGCCTTTTTTTAAGTAAGGTTTACTAATTGGATTTTACAGTTTAGCAACATTTTAGGCTTTACTGGACAGCACTTAATTTACTGTCTATTTTACAGTTCAAAACCATATAATTTCAAGGTTTATATTGTAATAATTACGTGTACACAGTAAAAGTTTATGTTAAATTTACAGTAAAAAACATATTTCATTAGCTAAAACAATGTTAAATTATCAACCTATTGAAATACTAATATCAGTTATGTAGGGTGATTGAGACACTTTTTGCCTTTGAGATGCCTTGGAAAAGTGTCCCAATCACCTTAAATTCACCCTATCGTTCATACTGACAACCACCAAACACAATGATGATGACAGTCACATGATGAATCAAAGCTCATCACAAGCAGCTTTAAAAACAACAATACTAATATATGGAAGATGTCATTCACACAAACACTAAACACCATCATGGTAACACAGCCACACCCACAGCCAAACATCTTCTCTCCTCCTTCTCTACACTCACTGAGGCAGAAGTATCTAAACTTCTCCTCTCCAGCCATCCCACCACCTGCCCTCTAGATCCTATCCCCTCACACCTTCTACAAGCCATCTCTCCCACACTTCTACCAGCACTCACACACATCATCAACACATCTCTCAGCACTGGCTTTTTCCCTACCACATTCAAGCAGGCCCGGGTCACCCCACTGCTTAAGAAACCCACTCTAGACACATCACTTCTAGAGAACTACAGACCTATTTCTCTCCTGCCTTACATAGCAAAAACACTTTAGCGGGTTGTTCTCAACCAGGTTTCATTTTTCCTCTCACAGTCAAATCAGCTGGACGTAAACCAGTCAGGTTTCAAAAGGCCCACTCAACAGAGACTGCATTACTGTCAGTCACTGAAGCCCTGCGGATGGCAAAAGCTGCTTCAGATCATCAGTCCTAATCCTCCTCGATCTATCTGCTGCATTTGACACAGTGAATCACCAGATTCTTCTGTCCACCCTCTCATCACTGGGCATCACAGGGACTCCACTCCACTGGTTTGAGTCTTACCTCACAGGTAGGTCTTTCAAGGTTGCCTGGAGGTGAGGTATCCAAAGCACATCAACTGACCACGGGGGTTCCTCAGGGCTCAGTGCTGGGACCTCTTCTCTTCTCCATTTACACTACGTCACTGGGACCCATCATACAGGCACATGGCTTCTCATACCATTGCTATGCTGATGACACTCAACTCTATCTTTCATTTAAACCAGATGACCCCACAGTAAATGGGCGCATCTCAAGCTGTCTGGCAGACATCTCGGCATGGATGAAAGAACACCACCTTCAGCTCAACCTGGCAAAGACTGAGCTTCTCGCCTTCCCTGCCAATCCGACTCTACAACACAACTTCACCATCCAGCAAGGTTCATCTCTGATTACCCCCTCAGGGTCGGTCAGAAATCTTGGAGTAATCTTTGACGACCAGCTGTCCTTCAAAGACCACATTTCAAAGACAGCTCGATCATGCAGGTTTGCTCTGCACAACATCAGGAAGATCAGACCGTTCCTTACAGAGCATGCAACACAACTTCTCATCCAGGCCCTTGTCATTTCTAGGCTTGACTACTGCAATGCGCTTCTGGCTGGTCTTCCATCGTGTGCAATCAAAACTCTTCAATTGATTCAGAATGCTGCAGCACGTCTTGTATTCAATGAGCCCAAAAGGGCCCATGTCACACCTCTCTTCATCTCTCTGCACTGGCTGCCACTCGCTGCCCGCATCAAGATCAAGGCCTTGACACTCGCTTATGGATCCACCACAGGCTCGGCACCAGCATATTTCGACTCGCTCCTACGAGTCTACACCCCTACCAGAAGCCTTCGCTCAGGTAAGGAGCGTAGGCTTATGGTACCATCACAGAGAGGCATGAAATCCCTCTCCAGAACTTTTTCATTCACCGTTCCTGGCTGGTGGAACAATCTTCCTACCTCCATCCGGATGGCAGAATCACTGTCATCATTCAAAAGACAGCTAAAAACTCATCTCTTCCGTGAACACTTATCATAAAAAAAAAAAAAAAAAAAAAAAACCTCTTCTCTTTTATTCCTTCCTTATTCTAGCTTAAGCTTATTCTATGTAATGTTCCAAAGCTTGGTATTTAAGGCACTTTTTGCGTTTTGCGCCTATTCATGACCGATCGCTTCCTGTACTCCTATGTTGTAAGTCGCAAAAATGGCAACAAAAAAATGATATAAACGTTAATTTAACATTAGATGTAACATAAAACCCTAATGTACATGCATGATTAGAAAAAAATAATAATAAACATAGTTATTTCAACGAAAATACATCAAATGTGAAGTGTCACGCAGGGCATTCTGGGAATGTCAATTTACGTTTTTTTCACTGTAAATTACACAACGACTTCTCTTTCAATTCAAAAAACTGTAAATTTAATGATATTTTACTGTAAAATTTAACTAAATGTAAGGTTAGATCTATTACAGTTATTCACTGTATATAGTACGGAAACGTTCTGTTAACCAATTAACAATTTTTCACCGTAGCATTTTTACGGTATCACGATAATTTTTTACTGTGCAGTGATGTCATATTTTAATATTTTAGCTGTATGTTCATGTAAGATCATTAGAGTGAAGGAAATCTGGAGTCCACACATGGACATGGAAACGCTTTAATGTTTTATAGAAACACCAGAGAAGATCCGCTCTCATTAGTGCTGGTCACACTGATATGGTGAGAGAGGTTCCTGCTTATTTCTGTATTTCTCACATCTCCAGATTTCTCTTTCTGACGCGAGGACAAATGTATGTTTGTGCCATAAAAACAGTCTCTATCCGGTGTAGAAGCTCTTCAGTGAATCCGCCTCAGGGTTTTCCTGTGACTGCATCAGGTGAGCTCTGACACACAGGAGAGCTGGTAGAACAGGTCTTACGACAGGCTCCTTCTTCAGGAAACACTTCAAAAACAAATTCAAACTTCATGCATGAGAAGACGGCATTTCAAGGACTCTTTCACCAGTCACACTTTACGGTCAGTTATTTGCTTCTGATGTTATGTTTATAGATATTAGCCTATTCATACATCTATATTATCACATGTGCGTCGTTAGATCCATGTATCTGTAGTCATGAGTCGTGTGATTTTGGGGATTGAGCGAGTCGTTAGATCCGTGTATCTGTAGTCATGAGTCGTGTGATTTTGGAGATTGAGCGAGTCATTAGATCCGTGTATCTGTAGTCATGAGTCGTGTGATTTTGGGGATTGAGCGAGTCGTTAGATCCGTGTATCTGTAGTCATGAGTCGTGTGATTTTGGAGATTGAGCGAGTCGTTAGATCCGTGTATCTGTAGTCATGAGTCGTGTGATTTTGGAGATTGAGCGAGTCGTTAGATCCGTGTATCTGTAGTCATGAGTCGTGTGATTTTGGAGATTGAGCGAGTCGTTAGATCCGTGTATCTGTAGTCATGAGTCGTGTGATTTTGGGGATTGAGCGAGTCGTTAGATCCGTGTATCTGTAGTCATGAGTCATGTGATTTTGGGGATTGAGCGAGTCGTTAGATCCGTGTATCTGTAGTCATGAGTCGTGTGATTTTGGGGATTGAGCGAGTCGTTAGATCCGTGTATCTGTAGTCATGAGTCGTGTGATTTTTGGGATTGAGCGAGTCGTTAGATCCGTGTATCTGTAGTCATGAGTCATGTGATTTTGGGGATTGAGCGAGTCGTTAGATCCGTGTATCTGTAGTCATGAGTCGTGTGATTTTGGAGATTGAGCGAGTCGTTAGATCCGTGTATCTGTAGTCATAAGTCATGTGATTTTGGGGATTGAGCGTTAGATCCGTGTATCTGTAGTCATGAGTCGTGATTTTGGGGATTGAGCGAGTCGTTAGATCCGTGTATCTGTAGTCATGAGTCGTGTGATTTTGGGGATTGAGCGAGTCGTTAGATCCGTGTATCTGTAGTCATGAGTCGTGTGATTTTGGGGATTGAGCGAGTCGTTAGATCCGTGTATCTGTAGTCATGAGTCATGTGATTTTGGGGATTGAGCGAGTCATTAGATCCGTGTATCTGTAGTCATGAGTCGTGTGATTTTGGAGATTGAGCGAGTCATTAGATCCGTGTATCTGTAGTCATGAGTCGTGTGATTTTGGGGATTGAGCGAGTCGTTAGATCCGTGTATCTGTAGTCATGAGTCATGTGATTTTGGGGATTGAGCGAGTCGTTAGATCCGTGTATCTGTAGTCATGAGTCGTGTGATTTTGGAGATTGAGCGAGTCGTTAGATCCGTGTATCTGTAGTCATGAGTCGTGTGATTTTGGGGATTGAGCGTCGTTAGATCCGTGTATCTGTAGTCATGAGTCATGTGATTTTGGAGATTGAGCGAGTCGTTAGATCCGTGTATCTGTAGTCATGAGTCATGTGATTTTGGGGATTGAGCGAGTCGTTAGATCCGTGTATCTGTAGTCATGAGTCATGTGATTTTGGAGATTGAGAGTCGTTAGATCCGTGTATCTGTAGTCATGAGTCATGTGATTTTGGAGATTGAGTCGTTAGATCCGTGTATCTGTAGTCATGAGTCGTGTGATTTTGGAGATTGAGCGAGTCGTTAGATCCGTGTATCTGTAGTCATGAGTCATGTGATTTTGGGGATTGAGCGAGTCGTTAGATCCGTGTATCTGTAGTCATGAGTCGTGTGATTTTGGAGATTGAGCGAGTCGTTAGATCCGTGTATCTGTAGTCATGAGTGTGATTTTGGAGATTGAGTCGTTAGATCCGTGTATCTGTAGTCATGAGTCATGTGATTTTGGGGATTGAGCGAGTCGTTAGATCCGTGTATCTGTAGTCATGAGTCGTGTGATTTTGGAGATTGAGCGAGTCGTAAGATCCGTGTATCTGTAGTCATGAGTCATGTGATTTTGGGGATTGAAGTCGTAAGATCCGTGTATCTGTAGTCATGAGTCGTGTGATTTTGGGGATTGAGCGAGTCGTTAGATCCGTGTATCTGTAGTCATGAGTCATGTGATTTTGGAGATTGAGCGAGTCATTAGATCCGTGTATCTGTAGTCATGAGTCGTGTGATTTTGGGGATTGAGCGAGTCGTTAGATCCGTGTATCTGTAGTCATGAGTCGTGTGATTTTGGGGATTGAGCGAGTCGTTAGATCCGTGTATCTGTAGTCATGAGTCGTGTGATTTTGGGGATTGAGCGAGTCGTTAGATCCGTGTATCTGTAGTCATGAGTCATGTGATTTTGGGGATTGAGCGAGTCGTTAGATCCGTGTATCTGTAGTCATGAGTCGTGTGATTTTGGGGATTGAGCGAGTCGTTAGATCCGTGTATCTGTAGTCATGAGTCGTGTGATTTTGGGGATTGAGTGGCAGTGAAGCGTTTGAAGCAGCAGGAACTTCACACTGCTCCAGGGATCTGTTGAATATCTGTGTGAGGATTGGGCTCGGAATCACTGATCAGTTCATCTCACAGCCGTTCTGTAGGGAAGCACCAAACTGAACATTCTGCAGCACTTGGCCTTAAACCAAAACCAAAAATGATTAATTTCTTATTTTAAATTAGTTTTTGTATAATTGTATTATTTTTAAACTTTTAAATAAATTCAAAATTTTTAAAACGAGCCAATAAAATAACCACACTTTCATCTAAAGTAACAACAATTGGGCAGAAAATAGGCCCATATTAAAATACTAAATATCAATTAATTAACATCAATATAATATTCTTCATTCAGTTCAGTGCAGCAGAATCAGATTTAACTTGGACTGCACCGACTGGAGATTGTTCTACTAGACTAGTACCTTAAAACCATTAGTCAACTAATCACATGCTTAAATTCACTTAATTAAACTATAAAAATGATCACGATTTTAATGTCAAAAGACTGTAAAAATTCCATGGTTAAAAACAGTTAACTGGTTAAAAGAAAGATTCTGTACAATATCGGTGAATAACTATAATACAAACACTGCTCACCATCATGGTAACTTCAAATTAAAGGTGTCATGAACTGGCTTTTTAATTTTTGTTATATTGTTGTCTGAGGTCAACTAATGATGTTCGTGTGGTTTGTACATTCAGAAACATCATAAAGAATAATAATAGGCTATTTTCTAGACTGGTTTTGAGGCTTTCTCCTGAACGCTGGGTTTTGATGGGACGTGCCGCACTGGAGACTTGAAGTAAACGCCCACGGCTGGGATTGGATAAGATTTGCATATTTAATGAGCTTCAGCTCCTCAGTACATGTGGGAATCGTCTGGGGAAATGCTCAGAGGACTCAAAAATATCTTTATCAAACAAACACAATGATTTATCTCTCATCAACCCGTGATTGATTGGAATGCTATTTTTGTGTTACTTGGCCCGCCCTATTGGTGAATATAACCGCAGACACACACACACGCAGCCACAAACACACACACACACACACACACACACACACACACAAAAGAAAGTAATGTTATTTCACTATTTAGCCTGTCTGAAAAACACATAGCCCTGTGACATTGGCCTTTACCCTGGCCCATAACGTTACAAGTCCGAGTCTGATCACGAGTGAACCAATAACACCTTCTCCATCCTGTGACAGCGTGCTAATATGTAATCAATAGATTTCAAACGATCTGTAACAATGCAATACTAACACATATAAAAGACATGTTTTAGCATACTCACATAAGTGTGTGTTCAGAAGGAAGCTTATGCAGGGACTGTGTTCTTCCACAACCACAGGCACAGCGCAGTGTATTACTCTCTTCACCATGTTTATAGCTTGGTAGCGATTAGCTCCATGATTCAGTTGGTGGGGCTACATAAGCAGGGCGTACACATTTATCTGTATAGGCGGCGTTTACCCCTCCTATTACGTCATTTGACTAACAAGGACGTTTTCAGATCTGAAACTTACAGATATTCCTATATCATAAAGAAATTGTATAAATCAAAGGCTCAAGGGAAAGTTGATTTCTCAGTTCATCACCCCTTTAAACTATTATTTTCATTAAAACAGATATGATATACTAACCAGAAAGTCAGTCAGTTAATCCTCCTCTGCTGAGATTTAATGTCTTCTTTTATCTTCAGTTGATTTCATCTAAAGCTGTGGCTGAAGTCAGTTGTAGTTCTTGTGTTTCTCTTGCCTTCAGTAAAATCTGCTCATTATCATCAGGTGTCACCACTAATGCTCAATCATCACTTAATTATCTCATTAACTTCAACACTGCTTCAATGGTACTTTAACTCTCACATGAACACTAGGAAGTGTTAATTTAACATTAACACTATTTTTTTCTGAGTACTGTTATATAATTCTTAACTGTTTCATTTATGTATAACTGGCATTTATAGATCACATTTAGTTTATTAAAACAAATAAATATTACCTATTTCATTTATATATGATTTACAAATAAGAATTTCATTAAGTTTATTAATTTGTTTATGTTAAAATTATGTATTCCAAATGCATGGAAAATGATATGCAATTCAAATGCATATCTATGTTGAATGCATAAACTTGTAAAATGACTAAAACAACTAGTTGACTAACAACTGACTAAAACTTTAGTTCACGTTCACAGAAAAACAATGTAACTATATACAGTGAATAACTGTAATAGATCTAACGTTATTGTAATGAAGAGTCTGGAGATTGCGGATCCATTTGCAGCTTTTATTAGGAAAGGGATGAATACAAGAAGGGCAAACCAATATCATAAACAGGGACAGGCAGGAGGTCGGGGCTGGCAGCAAGAGACAAGATCAGGTCACAGGCAATGTTCGGGACAGGCAGCAAAAGGTTCAACAGAGATAAACAGTCCAGGTCATAGCAAAATCAGTCCACAGAAATAACGCTCAGAAATGACCACTAAAAGCAAATCAAGACTTCGCGAACTAGTGTGTGTGTGTGCGTCTTAAATAGTGTGGTGTGATATGCTGCAGGTGGGAGGTGATCAGTCCCAGGAATGCGGGCCCATGGGAAATGGAGTCCAGATGAGTGCGAATCAGTATTCCGTTGAGGCTCCCTCCGGTGGCCAGGAGGATGCACCGGAAGAGCTGTATTCATGACAGAGCCCCCACCCTGCGGCGGCTCCAGACGCGAGGAGGCGGACGCCGGGGTCTACGCAGGTCGCGGGCTAGTCTCTCCAGATGCATCCGATGGAACTCTTCCAAGAGGTTGGGGTCCAGAATATAATTTACATTGACCCAGGATCGCTCCTCCGGACCGTACCTCCCAGTCCATCAGGTACTGCAGCCTCTGACCCGGCGCCTACAATCGAGCAGCTCTCGAACACGATAAGCCTCCTCTCCCTCTATCATCAGTGGTGGGGTTGTTGGTCCACAGCCTCCTCCGGATCTCCTCCCGGACTTCGGAGGGTTTCAACAGTGAAACATGAAAAGTGGGAGAAACACGGTAGTTAGCGGGTAAGTCTAAACGAAAGGATACTGGGGTGATTTGTTTTATAATTTGAAAAGGCCCGACATACCTGGGACTGAGTTTTCTGCATGGGAGTTTCAACCGGAGATCTCGGGTGGATAGCCATACCCACTGGCCCACAGCATACTGAGGTTGGGGTCGGTGACGTCGGTTAGTGTGAGCTTCGTGCCTCCTGACGGCACGCTGAAGATGTTGATGAGCTGAGTCCCAGGTTTCCTCACATCTCTGCATCCATGTGTTGACTGCTGGTAGCTCTGAAGGTTCGCCAGACCATGGGAACAAGGGTGGTTGATACCCCAGGACACATTGGAACGGAGTGAGGCCAGTAGAGGGTTTTTGTAAGGAATTTTGTGCATACTCCGCCCACATGAGGTAACGGCTCCATTCTGTTTGCTGACGATGACAGTAAGTGCGGAGAAATCGAGTGAGTTCTTGGTTTATTCGTTCGGTTTGGCCGTTGGACTCTGGATGATAGCCTGATGTGAGGCTGATATTGACATTTAGCTGTTTGAAAAAGGCAGCCCAGACCCTGGAGGTGAATTGAGGCCCTCGGTCAGACACAATGTCTTCGGTAGGCCGTAAAATCGAAAAACATTATTACATAGTATCTCAGCAGTTTCGAAGGCGGTGGGCAATTTAGAAAGTGGTATCAGTCGACATGCCTTGGAGAACCGGTCAACTACTGTCAGGATGGTGGTGTTACCTTGTGAGGAGGGCAGATCTGTGACGAAATCTATGGCAATGTGTGACCAGGGCCGTTGAGGAATGGGTAGTGGTTGTAGTAATCCAGCAGGTGATTGGTGGTTGGGTTTGGAGGTTTGACAGGCGGTGCAGTGGTGGATGAACTGTTTGACGTCTTGTAACATGGTCTCCCACCAGAAGTGATTTTGCAGTGCGTTGAGGGTGGCCGGAGCTGGGTGAATCATGTACCAGATGTAGAACCTTGTCTCGGAGGTGCACTGGAACGTAAGTGCGGTTGAGAGGGCAGGTCTGTGGTGGAGCGGTCTGTTCATTGGCTAGATTAAATTCTGTCATGATGTCCCACTGGACTGGGGCGAGAAGGAGAGATTCAGGGATGATATGTTCTTCGTTCCTATTCTGTTCGGTAAGCTCAGACTGACGAGACAGGGCATCCGCCTTGGTGTTTTTGGACCCGGGTCTGTATGTGACTTTGAAATCAAATCGTGTGAAGAACATAGCCCATCGAGCTTGACGTAGGTTTAGTAATTTAGCTGAACGTAAATATTCCAGACTTTTGTGATCGGTAAACACAGTAAATGGATGTTGCGCCTCCTACCAGTGTCGCCACTCTTCGAGGGCGGCCTTTATTGCCAACAGTTCCCGATCCCCTACATCCTAATTCAGTTCAGCGGCTGATAGTTTACGAGAGTAGAAAGCGCATGGAAACATCTTTTCGGGTTAGCCCTGGCGCTGGGATTAGCGCCAGATAGCGCCAGTACCTGTGTTAAAGGCGTCCACTTTCACAATGAATGGCGTTCTGGGTTAGGGTGACAGAGGATGGGTGCAGAAGTGAATCGATCCTTAACCTCTTGAAAAGCTCGGTTTGCTTCAGGGGACCAGTGCAGACGAGCGTGAAGCGTTTTTCATGGGCGTTAATGGTGCAGCTACACAGCTGAAGTTTCTGATAAACCGCCTGTAGAAATTGGCAAAGCCCAGGAATCGCTGTAGTTCCTTGAGTGTGCGAGGTTTCGGCCAATCCAACACGGCCCTTACTTTACCATCGTCCATGGCTACTCCATCCCTGCTGATGATGTACCCCAGGAATGCAGTGGAAGTCTGGTGGAACTCACACTTTTCAGCTTTGGCGTACAGTCTGTGTTTGATCAGTCTCTGGAGCACAGCTCTCACGTGTTGGATGTGTTCTTCAAAGGAATTGGAGTATATCAGAATATCATCAATATACACAATAACCCACGGTTTAACATCTCTCTGAACACGTCGTTGACATGCGACTGGAACACAGCTGGACTGTTGGACAGGCCGAACGGCATCACAAGGGTCTCATAGTGGCCAGTGGTTGTTGAGAAGGCCGTTTTCCATTCGTCCCCTCACGGATACGAATGAGATTATAGGCGCACCGGAGGTCCAACTTGGTGAAGAACTTAGCCTGGCTTAGCTGTTCGAGTGCTGCGGGACCAGGGAAGTGGATAGCGAAATTTTAGAGTGACGCGTCGTTCAGTTCCCGGTAGTCAATGCAAGGCCTTAGACCCCCATCCTTTTTCTTAACGAAGAAGAACCCGCCGGAAGCTGGTGATGTTGACGGTCGAATGAATCCCTTAGCTAGTTCTTCTTCGATGTAGGTTTTCATAGCTGTGGTTTCTGGTTGAGAGAGGGGAAAATTCGACCCTTGGGAGGTGTGGTATTCGGTAGCAGTTCGATGGCACAGTCACCAGCTCTGTGAGGAGGGAGTTCGGTAGATCTTTCTTTGCTAAAAGCCACTGTGAGGTCATGGTATTCAGCAGGAATAGTTTGTTTCTCAGGTTCCTCCGTGAGAATTTCCACAGAGAGCAGGGGTACCGGATGGACTGATTGGAGGCAGTGTTTGTGGCAGCATTTGTCCCAATGAAGTATCTCTCCCTCCTTCCATGAGGGTTGTGTGGCGGAGCCAGGGCAGACCGAGAATGATGGAGTTTTGTGGTGCATGGATTACGTAGAAACAGATGGATTCTTGATGAAGGACACCAATTTGGAGGTTGAGTTCGGAGGTGATGGTGTGATTCTCCTCTCCGATGGGTTTCCCATCTAACGCCTCCACTGTTAAGGAGGAGTGGCAGTTGGTTAATGGAATGTTGTGTCCTCTAGCAAAAGTGTCTGACATGAAATTTCCCGCTGCCCCAGAGTCCAGAAGAGCATGTGTGGTGATACATTGATCTTTAACCAGAAGTTGAGCAGGGATCTTTAGGCAGTTAAATTAATAATTATGAAATGGAAGAGAACTCACCGCTTTGGGACTAGTAAGTGGGGGACGGATTGGACAGTTATTCTTGATATGACCAGTTTGACCACAGTAGAAGCATAAATGCAGTTGGCGTCTTCTCTCTCTCTCCTCGGGTTGAATAGGAGTATAGCCGATCTGCATGGGTTCTGGGTTTGCGTTGGTGGCCGCGGGAATTCGAACAGGGCGTCGAGTGCGTAGCAGGTTATCAATGTAAATTGCTAAGTCGATGAAAGAGTTCAAAGTGCTGCCCTCGTCTCTGCACGCCAACTCTGCTTGTAGTTCCATTGTTAGACCCGGCGAAATAACAGTTTCAAGGTATCTTCGACCCAGTTGGTCTGTGCAGCTAGCGTGCGGAATTGCAGAGCGTACTCAGCTGCCGTGGCTTTGCCTTGAGTCAGTGAAAGTAATTGATCGCCTGGACTCTGACCGCCCTCGGTATGTTCAAACACTTCTCTGAAGCGTTGTAGAAAGTTTGTAAACGTGGGGAATGCCGAACCATCATCCCGCCAAACAGCAGTGGCCCAATCCAGAGCTTTACCCGTCAGTAGGGAACAAACCAGTGAAATCGGCTCATATCTGTTGGAGTACATGGATGACTGCTGATTCACATACAAAGAGCATTGTAGAAGGAATCCCTTACACTTGGTTGGTGATCCGTCGAATTTTTCGGTAGAACCAGTCGAGGGTTCGAGACGGTAGGCATGGATTGGAGCGGTGCGGCCGGTGCAGCGGCCGGCGTTCTAGGAGACTCCGGTGGATTGAGATGTAGGCCCTGAAGTGACTTCACCAGCTCCTCGGTGAGCGAGGTAAGGCGGGAGAGCTCATGGTGGTGCATGGCGAGCTGGTTGGCCTGAGCCGTTAACTCGGTGGATATCTGGGCCAGTGCTGCTGGATCACTTGGTGGCAAAGTCTTCTGTAATGAAGAGTCTGGAGATTTCGGATCCATTTTCAGCTTTTATTAGGAAAGGGATGAATACAAGAAGGGCAAACCAATATCATAAACAGGGACAGGCAGGAGGTCGGGGCTGGCAGCAAGAGACAAGATCAGGTCACAGGCAATGTTCGGGACAGGCAGCAAGATGGCTCAGAGTCAGTACACAGGCAAGGTTCAGGGTAGCCGGCAAAAGAATTCAGTCCACAGAAATAACGCTCAGAAATGACCACTAAAAGCAAATCAAGACTTTGCGAACTAGTGTGTGTGTGTGCAGCTTAAATAGTGTGGTGTGATATGCTGCAGGTGTGAGGTGATCAGTCCCAGGAATGCGGGCCTATGGGAAATGGAGTCCAGATGAGTGCGAATCAGTATTCCGGTGAGGGCTCCCTCCGGTGGCCAGGAGGATGCAACGGAGGAGCTGTATTCGTGACAGTTATAAGGAAACTTTCTGTTAACCACTTAACTGTTCTTAACAGTAGAATTTCTACAGCCTTTTACCATTAAAATCACAATTTTTTTACAGTGTAATTTACAGTGAAAACCTTAAGTGAAGTTATTAAACGTAATTTCGAGAGGAGTATGCCCATCTATTCTTCCATTTAATACCAAGGTATGAAACCAGCAGTTTACCTCTTCCCATTGTTAGTTCTTGCAGCATCCCTCTTTCTCCCCTGCTCCTCCTTTTGAACAATTTTGCCTGTCATAGGGGACAATCAGAGCTTGGGGATAATATCCTTTCCGAGCAGCTTTATAGCAGACAGCAAGCCAAATCGTAGTTTCGGTTCATTTATGAGACACGCTGCAGTTCATGGCGACAGAGATGGCAGAAAGCACAAGGTTTTGTTGTTATTGTGAGTGTACACAAATGAGACCCGGACTTATGGACTTGACAGATGTTTTCACTGGACTTACTGGAATAATAATGTTCTGTATGATTATTTTTTCAGTGTTTCCATGTGCAGGTCTGAAGTCAGTTTCTCATTATGGAGAACAGAGAAAAGAGGAAGAGTCAGAGATCTTCATCACCAGATCCCAGCTGTGTGTCTGTGAAGAGTGACAGATCAATGCCTGACCCTCCTTTTTCAGTGCTGAAGCAGTGACCTCTAACCCCAGGTGAGGATAAACCTGTTGAGGATGATTTAACTGCTCTATGGAAGTCAAAATAGCACTATATACACAGACAGAAATAGGGATTTGTTTCCACCTCAAATCTATTGACAAAAGTTCAGTGATAGAAAATTAACTTTGACTTGACCTTTTTGTTAACATTTTGAAAATTAAAAGTTAAACTGAAATTGAAGTAATATATTTTTGTATAATTAATGTCTTACAGGATTACCATCTGTGTTGATTTACTATGTGTTTACATTTTATTTATACATTCAAATCTTTATTTTACGTCATTTTTTCATTTTTATTTTACGTCATTTTACGTAATTTTTCTATCTGTTTTTTTTTTTTTAGTGGATAGAAACCAAAGCATCTCAGTCTTCTGTAACAACACTTTCCTGAACAGACATGATCAACCAGAGAATGATGAACTCCAGAGAGTCAAAGACCAGCACAAAACCAGCATGAAGAACAAGTATGAGAGATTATTTGAGGGACTGAAATGCCAGGAGAATGAAGCCCTCCTGAACAGGATCTACACACAGCTCTACATCATAGAGGGAGAGAGAGGAGGAGTGAATGAAGAACATGAGGTTATACAGATGGAGAAAACAGCCAGAACACAACTCTCAAGACACTCCAATCTACTGCAATGACATCTTTACAGCATCTCCTGAACCAGGACGTGAGGAGAAACAGCAGATCAAGACTGTTCTTACTAAAGGCATCGCTGGAATCGGAAAAACTGTCTCTGTGCAGAAGTTCATTCTGGACTGGGCCGAGGGAAGAGCCAATCAGGATGTAGATTTCATGTTTGTGCTTCCATTTCGAGAGCTGAACTTGATCCGAGATCATCAGTACAGTCTTCACAGACTTCTGCTGGACTTTCATCCTGAACTTCAAGATCAGGACTCAAAGATTTATGAGGAGTGTAAAGTTGTGTTCATCTTTGATGGTCTGGATGAAAGCAGAATCACACTGAGGTTTTCAGACGCTCAGGAAGTTTCTGATGTGACTGAGACTTCATCAGTGGGTGTGTTGATGTCAAACCTCATGAAAGGTGAGATGCTTCCCTCTGCTCTCATCTGGATCACCTCCAGACAGCAGCAGCCAATCAGATCCCCTCCAAATACATCAACCGTCTGACAGAGATTCAGGGATTCAATGAGCCTCAGAAGGAGGAATATTTCAGGAAGAGAATCAGTGACAAGCATCAAGCCAGCAGAATCTTCTCACACATCAGAAGAGCAAGAAGCCTCCACATCATGTGCCACATACCCGTCTTCTGCTGGATCTCATCCACTGTGCTTCAAAAGCTCCTGGAAGAAGATCTGAGTGCAGAAATCCCTCAAACTCTGACTGAAATGTACATCCACTTCCTGCTGATTCAGATCAACATGAGGAATCAGAAGTATGAAGAGAGAGATCCAGAGAAACTCCTGCCGTCCAACAGAGAAGTGATTGTGAAACTTGCTGAAGTGGCTTTCAAACAGCTGATGAAGGGCAATGTGATGTTCTATGAGGAGGACCTGAGAGAGAGCGGCATAGACGTCACTGACGCCTCAGTGTATTCTGGGATTTGCACTGAGATCTTTAAGGAGGAATCTGTGATTCATCAGAGGAAAGTCTACAGCTTCATTCATCTGAGCGTTCAGGAGTTTCTCGCTGCTTTCTATGTGCTTTACTCACATGTGGTCAAGAACACTGAACCACTGCTTGAATCCAGGTTTTACAGATTTAAAAAGTCTCTCTATGATCTACTAACATCAGCAGTAAATAAAGCCCTTTGGAGTGAGAATGGACGGCTGGATCTGTTCCTGCGGTTCCTGCTGGGCGTCTCTCTGGAGTCCAATCAGAGACTCTTACAGGATCTACTGACACACACAGAGAACAGCTCAGAGAGCATCAGGAGAACCACACAGTATATTCAACAGAAGATCAAAGATACACTTGATTTTCATAATCTCTCAGCTGGTCAATCCATCAATTTGTACCTCTGTCTGCTGGAAGTGAAAGATCAGACTCTGTCCAGAGAGATTCAGGAGTTTGTGAAATCAGACAAACACTCAGAGAAGGAACTCTCTCCGTCTTACTGCTCAACAATCGCCTACATGCTTCAGATCTCAGAGGAGCCGCTGGATGAGCTGGACCTCAAGAAATACAACACATCAGATGAGGGCAGAAGAAGACTGATACCAGCTGTGATCAACTGCACAAAAGCCCTGTTAGTGTTTGGTTATTAATATCTAAATTATTATTTTTTAATAGTGCACCTAATATCTGTAATATCTTTCCAATGGTAATTTCTTAAAGGTCATTTCTTATTTTCTTAAAGAAAACCACACTATCCTTTGTACTTATTTTTCTGTATTGAATCTCTTCTAGTCTTGCTGGCTGTAATCTTACTGGTAAGGATTGTGAGAGTTTGTCATCAGCTCTTCAATCCTCAAACTGTGTTCTGAGAGAGCTGGATCTGAGTAACAATGACCTGCAGGATTCAGGAGTGAAGATTATTTCTGAAGGACTGAAGAGCCCAAACTGTCAACTGCAGATACTGAGGTATTAAGAACATATGAGAGATTATTTACAGTCTGACGGTCATAATGTTGATGTGTGTTTGTAGATGATCTGACTGTGTGTCTGTAGGTTGTCTGGCTGTATGGTGACAGAGGAAGGCTGTGGTTATGTGTCTTCAGCTCTGAGTTCAAACCCCTCACACTTGAGAGAGCTGGATCTGAGCTACAATCACCCAGGAGATTCAGGAGTCAAGCTGCTCCATGACAAACTGAAGGACCCAAACTGCTCACTGCAGATACTCAAGTATGTGGGGCAACAATAGGCCCAGTTTACATCTGGTGTTAAGATCTGCCTCAGCTCATGTGATCTGATCAAAAGTTGGTTACTCTCATTTGAACTTTAATATATATCACACATTTAATAACAATGAGCCAAAACATATTACCAAAGGTGTTTCAAATTTGTTTTAGTAGATTATTATATAAAGAGTAAAAAATAAAAAGATAGAAAAGCATATAGTAAAAAAATAGCAAATAACAACATGCCTGCACATAAATTGCCAATAACAATATAATAGCAATAATAGCAATAAGTTAAAAAGAAAAGTTTTCAATTGAGACCTAAAAATCTCTATATTCAAAAAAACCTGTCATGTAGAGAGTTGAAGAATCGTCCACAATTTAGGAGCAACTACTGTGAAAGCTTGGTCATCCTTTGACTTCTTAGGTCCTGCCAATAATATGTGATCTTTCAATCCACCAAGCGTCGTAGCCGACGTGTAAAATCCTAAATGGTTAGTGTTATGTCTCCATTAATTGGAGACATGGTGTGAAGTAATAAAATCTTAAAGGGTACTTCAGGGCTGGGAAGATGAATCTGTATTTAAACTCGGTCATTGATGTAGTAGAAATGTGAAATTATTTTTGAATTTGGTGCCTTCTAGACTGAGAAAACACAGAAAATGTATTTTTGTCTCATGGGGATGAAAGACAACAATTCCCAGAATGCACTTCGCTGCCCGAGGCTGCTCTAGACACGGCTTACTGGTTTACTTGCCCACCACATTCATTTTCATAAAATCAGTTCAGTTAGAGACGCTACAATTAAAAACTGAACCTGTCTGTTCAATATGAGTGAGTCGATTGAATATCACGGCACAAATGCAGCAGGATCGGATTACATTCATCACGAGCTGAGGTAAGCGCGGGATTCGCGGCTGCGGCTGCATTCACAGCACGCGTTCAGTCTGGCGCATTTTCAGATCATGTCTTTGGAAGCTTGACTATTATAGGAATTCATTTGAAAACACTCACTTTTGCTCTCCACCGCTCCGTTTACATGAATCTCCGCAGCTCCCGGGCAGTGCTGCGAGTGCTGTGAGTGTGATGTTGAAAACATGTGGAAATAGCGCCTCCTGCTGGCTGTAGTCTTTAGCCTCTGGCCAAAACTCCTCCGATGATGCAAAATGATGATATTTGCGCCATCGGAGGAATTTTTCAGGAATAAAATACATAATTCTCGTCTCAGGGTCATATGAGGGGAAAATACGATAATTTGAATATACTCCTGGGTTTCTACTGATACAAAGCTTAATGCTAATCGCTGAAGTAACCCTTTAAAATCAGCAGCCAATAGAGTGAGGATAACACTGGAGTAATATGAGCTCTTTTTTGTGACAGTCAGAAGCCTGGCTGTGGCCTTCTGTACAAGCTGCAAACTAGATAATTGTCGTTGACTGATCCCTGCATAAAGGGAGTTACAGTAATCCAGCCTTCAAACAATAAAAGCATGAACAACAATCTCCAAATCTTTATAAGTAAGAAAGGATTTTAACCTCGTCGATGATAACTACTTTTTAAATCATATTTTATCCATTTTCCAAAGCTTAGGTTGATTATGACACTCATATTGCTCATGCTGTCTTTCACAGTTATTCCTAGGGGAGTAATCGTACTGGCTATCTTCTCTTTAACTTTTATTGGACCAAATATATTATCTCATATGTTCTTTCATTAAGCTGAAGAAAATTGTTACAGCCAGACTTTGACCTCATTCAGACAGACCAACATGGACTGTTGACACACAAAATTAAAAATGGCAGTTAGCTCTTAAACTGAAGACTAAAGAAGACATAGAAGCCTCAATGATAGAAGAAACTGGGCTTGCAGCATATAACAGGTTGAAAATAACAATCAGCAGGTCGGCTTTAAGATATAAAAGCAAACAGATCAAGATTGAAAAAGACAGGTCTATGGTCAGATATATATTTATCCTCACTAAACACATTACTAATAGACAAACCCATGGATATAACCAGGTCAAGAGTGTGATTGTGTCTGTGAGTAGCATCAGAAACTGACTGTGTTAAACTAAAATAATCAACAATCAGATAATTGCTTTCCCAAAGGGTTAAGCAGGCAACATACATGAATATTAAATTCCCAGATGTTTAAAAGATTATCAGGTAGATCAGGTGCTAATATATATATATATATATATATATATATATATATATATATATATATATATATATATATATATTTGTTAACCCCAGGTTTAGTATGACACATCACAGCCATCCATAAACATGGGGATTGAGTGAGGAAAAGTATAAAAATATAAAAATAAACATTCAACTGAGGTCACAGACAGAAAAGGAAATAAAAGAAAGATGAGTTTAAAGTCGGTTGAGCGGTTATCTCTTTCTCCTGCTCAGCTGGCACATCACTTTTAGACACACACTCTACAGACATGCGCTGTTGTGATTCTACCTCAATTTACCATAAAGGCTCTAAGTGACCAGTACAAAGACACACAAAACAGTCACAGTCAGCGCATTTTCTTTCATCTTGATTTGCTTGAATGGTTAAAAAGCATTTACATTAATGAAAAACATGATATAATGTTTCATTATATGATGTTTCAGATCATATAATGTAATTCTAGCCAAAGGATGATAGGAAAAACAGATGCTGCGTTAATTGCCTTATATTTTTAACTGGTTAAACTGAAAAAATTATCACATGCGTTAACACGCTCATTTTGACAACGCTAGTTTTCAAAAAGGAAATAATGTGAATTTTTTTGTCTTTTATTTTCCACAAAAGAAAGTATGTTATACAGGTTTGGAACAACATCAGGATAAATGATAATTTCTAAGTGAACTAATAGATTTCACAAAACAGATTTTATGTGTTTTTCTTTTGTTTTGCCTTTATAAAATGAAAATGAATCCTGTTTGTGTTTTCTAGTGTGGATCATTGTGAGAGTTCAGAATTACAGAGGACTACACGAATGTAGGTCTACACACACAATCATTTAGTGATTTGATGTTGATTTGTCTTATTTAGTGAAATGTTTCTCTCTTCTTGTGTTCAGGGGCCTGTGATCTCACACTGGATCCAAACACAGCAGACACTCGTCTCATTCTGTCTGATGAGAACAGGAAGATCACATGTGTGGAAGAGCATCAGCCGTATCCTGATCATCCAGAGAGATTTGATGATATTCCTCAGGTTCTGTGTGGAGAGAGTCTGACTGGGCTGTTACTGGGAGGCTGAATGGAGCGGAGATAGTGCTGGTATATCAGTGACATATAAAGGAATCAGCAGGAAAAGAGGGAGTGACTGTGTGTTTGGATACAGTGACAAATCCTGGAGTCTGGACTGCTCTGACGGATTCTCTGTCCATCACAATAAGAACAAGACTCATATTTCTAAGAGATTAGGAGTGTATGTGGACGTGTCGGCACTCTGTCCTTCTACAGCGTCTCTGACACACACACACACTCAAACACTTACACAAATTCAATGAACCCTTCTATGCTGGATTTAGGATTTATTATAATTCGTCAGTGTCTCTGTGTGACATTAAACAGGTTCCTGTGAGAGACAACAGTGATACACACACAACCGGGTGAGTGAAATATAGGCAAGGCAAGGCAAGGCAAGGCAAGGCAAGTTTATTTATATAGCACATTTCATACACAATGGCAATTCAAAGTGCTTTACATAAGAAATAAGAAATAAGAAAACCATGTGTAAGAATTAAAAATAAAAACAAGGATAATTAAAACAGTTGTAAAGAGAATTAAAAAA
The DNA here is from genome assembly GCA_023029165.1 of Gobiocypris rarus. Taxonomy (NCBI): domain Eukaryota; kingdom Metazoa; phylum Chordata; class Actinopteri; order Cypriniformes; family Gobionidae; genus Gobiocypris; species Gobiocypris rarus. The sequence continues at coordinate 48,325,624 of CM040914.1, forward strand.
ATAAATAATAAAATGTGGATAAATATATCCCTATCTGCCTGATTCTCTAAATGCGGTCACCCCTATCTGAGATGGAAGAGATGGAGCAGGTTTGCAATGTCTCCTGGACCTTACAAGTCGTTCCAGAACGGGCTCCTGTAGGGCGTTACCTGTGCCCCACAGGGCCTCCCCTTTCTTGAGTCCGCTTTGCTCTGTCTGCTACCTCAGAATGAAGTGAAGCACACTGCTCTCCTTTTCCAATCTCCTCCAGTCAGACAGCCCTAACCAACAATGATAATCAACAGATACATAAGAAATAAAAATATACAGTAGTAAAGAGAATTACATTTTTTCTTAAATATACTGTGTGTTAGTGAAGGATTAATCCAGACTGAGACTAATAGTTCAATCCTTTGTTCTTCAAACATCTCTAAACACTAGAGAAGCACGACAGTGGAGTTTTGCTGATACTCGATATGCCGATATTTTTCATCATGATTCGGCCGAGAGCAGACGTCGATGCCAGTAAATGTATCTTTTTTCCTTTGTAAATAACACAAATCTCTCCTGTGCAGGGACTATAAACACATTATATTTCATTTTAGTTTACATTTACATTTAGGCATTTAGCAGATGCTTTTATCCAAAGCGACTTACAACATAGGAGTACAGGAAGCGATTGGTCATGAATAGGTGAAAAATGCAGAGAGTGCCTTAAATACCAAGTTTTGGACATTACATAGAGTAACCTTAAGCTAGAATAGGAGGGAATAAAAGAGAAATAGAGGAGGAGAAGATTTTTTTTTTTTTATGATAAGGTTAAGTGCTCATGGAAGAGATGGGTTTTTAGCAGTCTTTTGAATGACGATAGTGATTCTGCCATCCGGATGGAGGTAGGAAGATCGTTCCACCAGCCAGGAGCGGTGAATGAAAAGTTCTGGAGAGGATTTCATGCCTCTCTGTGATGGTACCATAAGCCTCGCTCCTTACCTGAGCGAAGGCTTCTGGTAGTGTAGACTCGTAGGAGCGAGTCGAAATATGCTGGTGCCGAGCCTGTGGTGGATCCATAAGCGAGTGTCAAGGCCTTGAACTTGATGCGGGCAGCGAGTGGCAGCCAGTGCAGAGAGATGAAGTGAGGTGTGACATGGGCCCTTTTGGGCTCATTGAATACAAGACGTGCTGCAGCATTCTGAATCAATTGAAGAGTTTTGATTGCACGATGGAAGACCAGCCAGAAGCGCATTGCAGTAGTCAAGCCTAGAAATGACAAGGGCCTGGGACGAGAAGTTGTGTTGCATGCTCCGTAAGGAACGGTCTGATCTTCCTGATGTTGTGCAGAGCAAACCTGGATGATCGAGCTGTCTTTGAAATGTGGTCTTTGAAGGACAGCTGGTCGTCAAAGATTACTCAAGATTTCTGACCGACCCTGAGGGGTAATCAGAGATGAACCTTGCTGGATGGTGAAGTTGTGTTGTAGAGTCGGATTGGCAGGGAAGGCGAAACTCAGTCTTTGCCAGGTTGAGCTGAGGTGGTGTTCTTTCATCCATGCCGAGATGTCTGCCAGACAGCTTGAGATTCGTCCATCTACTGTGGGGTCATCTGGTTTAAATGAAAGATAGAGTTGAGTGTCATCAGCATAGCAATGGTATGAGAAACCATGTGCCTGTAAATGGTAAATGGACTGCATTTATATAGCGCTCTTAACAGACCAATGGCCATCCAAAGCGCTTCACATCTTGCCTCACATTCACCCATTCACACACTCACTCATACACCGACGCGGCGTGTCAGCCATGCAAGGCGCCATCCAGCTCGTCGGAAGCAGCTGGTGTTAGGTGTCTTGCTCATGGACACCTCGACACTTGGACAGGTGGAACCGGGATCGAACCACCAACCTTCCGGTTTGTAGACAATCTACATGAACCACTGAGCCACTGCCGCCCCAAGCCTAGGGGCTGTATGATGGGTCCCAGTGATGTAGTGTAATTGGAGAAGAGAAGAGGTCCCAGCACTGAGCCCTGAGGAACCCCGTGGTCAGTTGATGTGCTTTGGATACCTCCTCTCCAGGCAACCTTGAACGACAACCCGCAGGCAACCCTAGTTTGAGCAAAAACTTTTTTCTGAGTCCTGAGTCTCTCCTGATCACACACGATCTCTAAACTGTAATTTGCTGTTCATTTTCTGTAATCTTCCAGCTGTAGTGTGAGCTTCTTTTCTATTACAGGTTTTTCTGAATGCTTAAACCCTAATCGTGATTCTTATAGCACAGTTTCTAAAACTATTAATACTTAACTCAAAACCACTCATTGAGTTTGCAAAAATAAAAGCACAAACACTGCTTGGCACTCAGTTTCCAAATGATCAACACACTTCTAGCAAAACTATACACATGTATGGCTATTGTTTACACTATTTTGCCAACTATCTGGCACACTGTCACATGTGACATGTTTTAGATCATTTGGTCACTTTGCAATCAGCCTACGCACTATAAATAAGCCACAGGTAAGCTGTCCGTGTGAGTACAATGGAAGGAGCAGGATGAGTGATGAGAGTGAAAATTAGAGGAAGCAGAGGAAGAGGACCTGAAGGTGAAGAAGTAAGAGGAGGAGGAAGAGGACGTGGAGGTGAAGAAGCGAGAGGGAGAGGACGACAAGGACAAGGAGATGAAGTTAGAGGAAGAGGACAAGGAAGGACAAGAGGAGGACGAGAAAGAGGAAGGGGAAGAAGAGGAAGAAATAGAATTACTGATGACATCAGAGCTACAGATGTGGACCATGTAATCAACCATGGGATGATCCTGAGGGAAGCTAGCCAACGGGTTCAGCCTAACTTGAGCCGCTACACTGTAGCAAGCATCATAAGGAAATTTCGAAATGAGAATCAGTTAGGACAGTCACTTTACACCAAGTTTTGTATCACTGCCATACTCTAATGAGAAACACAATACATGTAAAAAATACTGAAATTGTTACTTTATAGAATTGCTAGACATCCAGATGCTGGGGGCAGAGGAAGAATGTTCACTGCAGAACAAGAGACCCATATAGTCAATATGGTGATTGCCAATAATTCCATAAGGCTACGAGAAACAGCCACTCCTCACTGTACTCCACCTCCCCACATACTCTTCATTCTTGAGTCCAGTTGAAGAGTTCTTTGCCTGGCGCTCTCTACATCCCCATAAACGCAAAGCCCTTTTACAGGCATGTGGGGATACTGACCAGGCATCATGTCAGGCCTGGATACGGCATTCTAGGAGATATTTGCCCCACTGCCTTGGACTAGAGGACATTGCATGTGATGTAGCTGAAATTTTGTGGCTGGACCCAGAGAGACGACACGATGTAGACTGAATTATTTAAATTTTATTTCTCTTTCTCAGTGAAATTACTATTTTGTGTTTTGACTTGGAAAAAACACTTGTGTTTGTTTTGATGTGTGTAAATAAACAGCAGTCCTTGAAGTTTGGATCCCTGTATGTTTACAGAACTATGACAAAAGTATGACCTCAAACTGACATAGCCTACCTTGTGCACAGAGAAAGCAAAAGTCAGATGTGTTTTTTATTCATACCATCAGTGTGTAGTTGGTGCATTGTGTACTTATTTATGTGATAACTTGTGTTAACTGTTTGATACAAAAATACAATTTCCCTTTCAAGGGAACGAGACGCTGCGGGAACGCTTCTGCGTGACTGCGTCGTGAAGCACTCGTAAAATCGGTCCAATGGCGTGACAGTACGTCACAGATGGGTGACGTCATTGACCAGGAAACTATAAAGCACTCCTGAACCAAACGATGTCAGCTTCTGTTGTCTTCAGCAAGCGCTCTGTGTGAAACTGTCTTTGTCTATTTATTGTTGTTTGTCCAAAAAAGAACGAGCATAAGAAATACATATAGACAGGAGATATAATGGCGAGCAAACAGCATTTTGGATCGTGTGTTCCTCCCTGGCCTCACTTCATTACGAGTGGGGATTTATGTGTTGTTTGTCTGGAGTGGAGAATGTTGCAAGGTCAGCTCTAGTAAAACGGAGCTGCAGTGTTCATTCATAAAATTTCCAACGTGTTACATGCACTATCGAGAGTCTCCGTTCCTGTTAGCTTTCTTCTCGAGGGAAGAAAGTCAACAAAGGTCCTTGGTTCAGATCTCGCATTTGCAGAGGCAGCGTGTAGATCACGGGTCTGCAATATAGATCCTTTCGATCTCGGATCTCGCGTGTGCCGAGGCAGCGTGTAGATTATGGGGTTGAGTCTAGTGGTTTAGATTGCGTGTTTGCTGAGGCATCGCGTAGATTATGGGTCTGCATCTACAATAAGAATCTAATTGCTACAAATCGCGCCCAGATCTCGTATTTGCTGAGACAATGTGTAGATTATGGGTCAGCAACATATGTGTGGGGAATTGAGCAGATGGAAATTTTCCTTTCTCTCTCTCTCTTATGATTGTGTGCAAACTAATTATGTGTGTTTGCATACTATATCTATGGTCCCCTTTGTAAAATTGAGAATAAAAAGAAAGATTTTTCACTTGTCACTGTTTTCACTTGTCTGGTTAATATTTGGCTGCATTTAATTTTTAGGAATTCAATTATAAATACTTTTCAGAAGTTTATCAGTATTAATACACTATATTCTGCCAAATATCTGTGATTGGGTCCTGCAGATAGATAACGGGGTGGTATCCACAGTGGTCATCCCCGAGCAGGCTCTGTTTCTGGAACAAGAAGTACAGACTCTTCTGCAAAAAGAGGCTATAGTGAGGGTCCCTCCCCACAGCGGAGAGTCGAGGTTTTACAGTCGGTACTTCATAGTTCTGAAGAAGGATGGAGGGCTGCGTCCCATTCTAGATATGCATCAGTTAAATTAATGTAAAGAAACTAAAGCTCAAGAAATGCTCACGCTGAAACAGATTATGTGTCAAATCAGGTCAGAGGACTGGTTTGTCAAAATAGATTTAAAGGATGCATACTTACATGTCTCCATCCTTCCTCAACACAGGAGGTTCTTCAGGTTTGCTTTCGGGGCGAAGCTTACCAGTATCAGGTTCTTCCATTCGGCCTAGCTTTATTTACCCGCACGTTCACGAAGTGCTTGGATGCAACTCTGGCTCCTCTGAGACTCCAGGGCATCTGCATTCTGAACTATAGAGACGATTGGCCCGTTCTGGCACAATCAAGACAACTAGAAGTTCAGCATCGAGATGCTGTTCGCTCACATGAAAGTGTCAGGGTTGAGGCTAAATGCCAAGAAAGTGTTTAATCTCCAATACAGAATACCACATTTTTAGGCGTAGTTTGGGATCGAAGACCATGAAGGCTCATATAACACCCGCTCGGGTAGAAGCGATTCTCATAGCCATAAATAAGGTAAAGCTAGGCTAGTCACTTATTGTGAAACAGTTTCAGAGACTGTTAGGTCTGATGGCAGCAGCATTCAACGTGATAACTTTTGGCCTGCTGTACATGACGCTCTTGCAGTGGTGGCTCAAGACCAAGGGGTTCTCCCTGAGGGGAAATCCTTTCTGCATGATCAAGGTCACGCGGCGATGCCTTCGTGACTTGGTGATGTGGAAGATTCCTTGGTTTCTGTCCCAAGGACCGGTGTCGGGGCTCATTGTCGCCGCTTGATGCTAATGATGGATGCATCCCTCACTGGCTGGGAGGCGATCATGAGTGGGTCGCGTATATAAACCACAAAGGGGTCTGCACTTACGCCCACTATGCAAATTTGCTCACCAGATCCTCTTGTGGGCCTAAGGGAGGTTGCTCAGTCAGAGCATTATACATCCCAGGGCATGTGAATCACGGAGCAGATTTCCTGTCGAGGCAGGGATTGACACCCGGTGGTGGAGCTCCTTTGGCTTATCCAGCCCCTCTGGGGTTGGATGCCATGGTGCAGATGTGGCCGAGGCTGTGTGTGTATGCCTTTCCCTTGTGCTGCTCCCAGGAGATTTGGAGAGATAATGCGGGATGGGGTTCGTCTGTTACTAATAGCCCCGTTCTGGTCCGGCCAAGTGTGGCTATCAGAACATAGTGTCTCTCTAGACAGCCCTCCGGGGAAATTCCTGTCAGGAAGAACTTTCTTTCCCAAGGATGGGGTCAATATTTAACCCCCACCCAGAGTTATGAAAACTGTGTGCTTGGCTTCTAAGGGGGCCCAGCTCATAGATTCAGGTCCTCCCACTGAGGTGGAAGAGACTATTCTACACTCCAGAGCTCCGTCTATGTTTCAGGATCTAGACCAGGAGAATTTACATCTGCTCTGCCCAGTAAGGGCATTAGATGCTTACGGCCACAGTACTGCCCTGTGGTGTAAAACCGGCGAGTTGTTTGTATGGTTTAAGTCCCCTAGTAAGGGAAAGCCTGCATCTAAGCAGACTTTGAGCAAATGGATAGCTGAGGCTATTTCAGTTGTTTATGAGTCGGCCGGTCAACCTTCTCCATTAAGGATCCGAGCCCATTCAACTCAGAGTATGGTTATAACCTGGGTGTGGCTTCGACTCCAGGTTCTCGAGTGCTTGTGATATAGTGTGCGCTAAGATTCTACACAGACAGGCACTTGGTATTATGGCGGCGTGGGTATTGCGCTCCTGCAGCGTTTCGATGCAGCGCGAGTTCCCTTGAAAGGGAACGTCTCAGGTTACGTTTGTAACCATGGTTTCCTGAGAGGGAACGAGACGCTGTGTCGCTTTGCCATACTCCCAGCATGCCTGTGACCGGCTTCGACATTTTAGAAGCTGACATTGTTTGGTTTAGGGGTGCTTTATAGTTTCTTGGTCAATGACGTCACCCATCTGTGACGCACCGTCATGCCATTGGACTGATTTCATGAGTGCTTCATTACGCAGTCACGCAGAAGCGTTCCCGCAGCGTTTCCACGCAGCGTCTCGTTCCCTCTCAGGGAACCATGGTTACATACGTAACCTGAGAAGTTTTATGAAGGTTTGAAGAGTTAAGAAAGGTTTATTAGCTTTTGCAAGAGAACTACAATGCTTTGCTGATTTGGTGAAGGATTTTCTTATTTGTGTGCAGAGTTTTGCAAAAATAGCCAATAGGTACAACATATTTGCTTAAGTCATCAGAAAAAAACTGTAACATCTACACATTGACTAGTTTGGCTTTTCCCAAATTATATTGATATACTGAGAAGATTGAAATATGTTGAAATAAAATGTCTTTGTATTAGCAACATATTAAACTGCAAATTAACATTAATAAGTTCTATAACATAACATAAATGCAATGTTACAGACGTAATATGAATGTTTAGACAAGATTTTGTTGGCCTGTTTTGGATAGATTATGAAGAGTTTACTGGAACATAGCCTAGTGTTTGAGCTGTGCCTGGATTCTAACTTAAACACCTGTGATTGGCCATTGCGTTCAAGAGATCAACAAACATGTCTGTGATTGGCCATTGCGTTCAAGAGATCAACAGACATGTCTGTGATTGGCCATTGCGTTCAAGAGATCAACAAACATGTCTGTGATTGGCCACATTTCTCACTGCTGCAAAAACATGTTTGCCAAATCTGTTTTGCCAATAATATTATATTACAGTATCAACTGAGGGTGGTCTTGGTTTCGTTTCCAGATGCTTATAATTAAAAATGACTTTCTGATGGGTTTTTTTTACCCATGTTTATTTATTTTTTAAATGATCAAATACTAATTTGCGGACCCCCTGCAGTACTGCTGCAGACCCCCGGTTCAAGACCTTTGGCAGTTTAATCTGGACAAAGACAAAACATTTCAGAGTTAAAAACAGATATCATCTGTTTAAGTGTGCATGAGTTTGAGAGAGAGTGTGTTTGGGTGTGCTTTTAACCATTAACTATATGGAGTGCATCACTGGACCCTTTAGGTGTCTGGCTAAAAATATCAAGGTTTTGTCCAGATATGAAAGCAGCTGTAAAGAGAAGCACAGTGTTCACATACAGGTACGTTACTGCATGTTTGCATCTGTTAGACGAGACAATTGATCTCTGTAAGCATCCACAGGAGATGTGTGTGTGTTAGACTGGTGAGATGGTTCGTCTCCGTAAGCATCCACAGGAGATGTGTGTGTGTTAGACTGGTGAGATGGTTGATCTCCGTAAGCATCCACAGGAGATGTGTGTGTGTTAGATTGGTGAGATGGTTCGTCTCCGTAAGCATCCACAGGAGATGTGTGTGTGTTAGACTGGTGAGATGGTTGATCTCCGTAAGCATCCACAGGAGATGTGTGTGTGTTAGATTGGTGAGATGGTTCGTCTCCGTAAGCATCCACAGGAGATGTGTGTGTGTTAGACTGGTGAGATGGTTCGTCTCCGTAAGCATCCACAGCTCAGGTACTTCATGATGCTCATGCTAACATGCATGATCTCCCATCCACAGGAGAGATGTGTGTGTTAGATTGGTGAGATGGTTCGTCGTAGCATCCACAGGAGATGTGTGTGTGTTAGACTGGTGAGATGGTTGATCTCCTAAGCATCCACAGGAGATGTGTGTGTGTTAGATTGGTGAGATGGTTCGTCACTACATCCACAGGAGATGTGTGTGTTAGATTGGTGAGATGGTTCGTCTCCGTAAGCATCCACAGGAGATGTGTGTGTGTTAGACTGGTGAGATGGTTCGTCTCAGCATCCACAGCTCAGGTACTTCATGATGCTCATGCTAACATGCATGACTCCTCCCAGGTTATACAGCATGTGATAGAAGGTGTGAACAGACAGGCTTCCTGTCGTCCGCATACTTCAGCGCCACGATCGGAGTGTACAGAGGATTAAATAATTATGGAACAGAGGACAGGCACACTCGAGCACCTTCTTAGTGCACTGCAGAGACAGAGAGAGAGAGGTAGACTTCACTAGAGCGATTATTAAAGGGTTATGGTAATCATTACTGTCCTACACATATGTTCTGACATTGGCTATGTCCTTGGGCGTTTCCAGGCCCTGAAAGACGCCACTGCGCTGGGCAGGTAGCAGGTCCTAAAGTGGTGGAGCGTCTCGGCATTAGCGGCGAACTCTTTCTTAGAAACATCTGCGATCATCTTCATCTCAAACTCAGTGTGTACCGGCCCGGCTCGATCATACACTGACAGACAGAGAGAGAGAGAGACAGACAGAGAGAGAGACAGAGAGAGACAGAGAGACAAAGAGAGACAAAGAGAGCACAACCGCACATTTACTCACCTGACGTTAAACTTGAGCAGCTGGACGGTCAGACTCTCACAGAATCCCTCTACGGCAAACTTTGATGCGGAGTAGACGTCATTAAACGCCACACCTGTGTAGAGCAACAGAGTCTTACCTTGCTCTTATGCCTTTTACACTGATATCATTCAGCAGATCATGTGTCTTAATCCTCATCAATGGTAAGAGCTGTTCTTCAAGAAGAGGAAGCACCTCAGGATAACTCCGGTGATTAAACAGTCAGTGCTTACCCTGCAGGCCCATGGCGCTGCTGATGACGACGATGTGTCCAGAGCGCCTCCGCTTCATGTCGGGCATGACCTCTTTAATCATGCGCACAACACCGAAGAAGTTGGTCTCGAACACCTGCTTCATGTCCTCCATACTGAGACCCTCCAGCGGCCCCACCAGACCCACGCCAGCGTTATTGACTGCACACACGGATCACAGGGAATGGCCACTTCACACCAACACCAGTGCTCAGGCAGGGGTATTACATCCCATACGTTACATGCAGTGTATATGGAAGCGGAATAAAAAACAATAAACAGGTAATTGCGAGTTTTCTCACAATTCGCAATTTTGAATGCATTACCTCTTGCCATACGCAATTCTGGATTTATATCTAATCTCAGGACAGGCGGGAGAGAAAAGACATACTTGAGATATAAACTCACAATTAAGGCATAATGTTCGAATTGTGGGATCTAAATTGCAATAATGCAATTTTTTATTCCGTGGCTGACACAGGAAGCAAGTTTACTGAAAGCATGACAGGAACAGTGTGCCTGTTCTCCCACAGACACTCATGTGTGTAACAGATCAACACTGGGGAAAATAGAAACTGATCCTCAGATTAACGGCTTAGACTAATTCGGTGGATGAATTAAGCATTGATGAACACAGTCCACTTGAGACACGCCAGACTGTGTGTGTGTGTGTGTGCCCTTGTTTATATTACATTGTGGGGGCCAAATGTCCCCATAAGGATAGTAAAACCTGAGATCACCTACATTGTGGGGTCCAGCCAGCGGTCCCCACTTTTCAAAAGGCTTATAAATCACACAGGATGAGTTCTTTTGAGTAAGTACATTTAGTGTGTTTGTGGATTTTTGCCCATGTTAATCGATTGCCATTGGGTGCATAATGGGCGCGAGGGATCGCAGGGTGAATTGGGAGTCCAAATGCCCAGTTTTTAATTTACCATTCGGACGTTTTATAATTCCCTGCCCGAATTCAGTTGCCCCGGAACCGGGGGTCTCCAGACCCCTCTAGGGGGCGACCTCCGCGTAGGTTTAGGGGCAGTGTGTGTGTGTTCTGTGTGTGTGTGTGTGTGTGTGTGTACTCACTCAGTATGTCTATATGCCGATCTTTGATGCTCTCGACACACTGTTTGACGGATTCATCGCTGCAGACGTCCAGCGTGAGCAGAGACAGAGTCTGTCCGTACGCGTCTCCAGCCGCTTCAACCAGCTTATCCTTCCGCTTCAGATCCCGCATCGTAGCTATGACTGACGGAGAGAGAAATATTGATCTGAGATCGCCATCGGTGACCATATCAATCTCTCATGATCTCTATCAAGCATCAGCTGTGTGGATATGGATTGTTATTCTCAGTCTGTGCTGTTTTCTGCCTGAACGTCCCAGGGCTCTTCCAGCGTGTCACGGCCCTGTCCGACGGGATATTATAAACATTAGGGGTGTAACGATACACTCATGTCACGATTCGATATATATCTCGATACTGAACTCACGATACAAAATGTGTATCAATATTTTAAATCAAAATAAAGAAGAGGGTATTTTTTTTTTTTTACTTTTTTACTATTATTGAAATGAAGGGTGGGTTAAGTGCTTTCTGGTAAACGTTGTAGATATTTAAAATCACCAAAACAAACACTGCCCTATTTTGATAGCTCCTCCCCACACATACGTAACCCAGGCAACGACTGTAGCGGAATCTGTGTGCTATTATCATAGACTGTAAAAAATATGGACGATGCAACTTCATTGGCTTCCACAGATGAGAGTTGAAAGTGTTTTTGAGTGTGTGTGTGCGCGTATAAGTCTTTGAGAGTGTGTGCGCGTATAAGTCTTTGAGAGTGTGTGCGCGTATAAGTCTTAAGTGTGTGAGTGATGAGCGGATATCGGTTATATCCGCAGACCAAATAATAAAGCATAACATTAATTGCGGGTGGATGAGAGATAGATCATTCATGTGTTGATTTTATTAATGAACGCGCGTCACTCGTTTACTTTCGTTTTCAAAACCAGCGTCTCTTAATATAACACATGAGCGCCACCTAGTGGACAATGTTTATAAAACACAGAGGACAAACCCTACATGAGATACTGCTAAATAACTTCACAGTTCTACAACCCCAAATCAGAAAAAGTTGGGACAGTATGGAAAAGCATAAAAAAAAAAAGTGATTTCTAAATTTACATTGACTGCTATTTCATTGCAGACAATATGAACAAAAATATTTCATGTTTTGTCTGGTCAAATTCATGGCATTTGTAAATATGCATCCTTTCCTGTCATTCAGACCTGCAACACATTTAAAAAAAAGTTGGGACAGTAAAGCATTTACCACTTTGTAATGTTGCCATTCCTTTTCACAACACTTAAAAGACGTTTAGGGACTGAAGACACCGAGTGATGAAGTGTTTCAGGTGTAATTTTGTCCCATTCTTCCTGCAAACAAGTCTTAAGGTGGGCACCAGTACGAGGTCTTCGTTGCCTCACATTCTCTATTGGAGACGGGTCGGGACTGCAGGCGGGCCAGTCAAGGACCCGTACCCTCTTCCTCCAGCCAGGACTTTGTAATGTGTGCAGAATGTGCTTTGCATTGTCTTGTTGAAATATGCATGGACATTCCTGGAAAAGATGTCTTCTTGAAGGCAGCATATTATGCTCCAAAATCTCTATGTGCTTTTCAGCATTAATGGTGCCTTCACAGAAGTGCAAGTTACCTTTGCCAAGGGCTCTGACACAACCCCATACCATGACAGACCCTGGCTTTGGGACTTGTTGCTGGTAACAGTCTGGATGATCCTTTTCTTCTTTGGTCCGGAGCACACGGCGTCCATTCCTCCCAAAAAATACCTGAAATACTGATTAATCTGACCCCAGAACACGTTTCCACTGTGTGATGGTCCATCCCAGATGCCTCCGAGCACAGAGAAGCCGACAGCGCTTCTGGACACTGTTAACAAAGGGCTTCCTTTTGGCACAGTACAGTTTAACTGGCATTTGTGGATGTAACTACGTTTAGTGGTACTTGACAAAGGTTTGCTAAAGTAGTCCTGAGCCCATGTGGTGATATCGCTTATAGATGAATGACGATTCTTGATGCAGTGCCGCCTGAGGGATCGGAGATCATTGTAGTTCAGCTTAGGCTTGCGCCCTTGTCCTTTACGCACTGAAATTCATCCAGATTCCTTGAATCTTTTAATTATGTTATGCACTGTTGAATGTGAAATATCCAAATCTCTTCCTATCTTTCTTTGAGGAACATTGTTTTTAAACATTTCAATAATTTTCTCACGTATTTGTTGGCAAACTGGCGATCCTCTGCCCATCTTTGCTCCTAAAGGATTAGACCTTTCTTGGATGCTGCTTTTGTACCAAATCATAATTACAATCACCTGTTGACATCACCTGTTTCAAATCACATC
>CM040914.1:48348463-48358316 GCA_023029165.1 Gobiocypris rarus
AAGGCGATAGAAGATCCGTTAAATACACTGGAGCTAAACCATTTAGGGCTTTATAGGTCAGTAGCAATACTTTGTAATTGATACAGAACTCAATAGGTAACCAGTGTAGAGATGATAACATTGGTGTTATATGATCATATTTTCTTGACCTAGTAAGAACTCTAGCAGCTGCGTTTTGGACTAACTGTAGCTTGTTTATTGAGGATGCAGGACAACCAGCTAATAAAGCATTACAGTAATCTAGTCTCGAGGTCATGAATGCATGAACTAACTTTTCTGCATCAGAGACAGATAGCATGTTACATAGCTTAGCGATGTTTCTGAGGTCAAAGAAGGCTGTTTTTGTAACATATGAAATATGATTTTCGAAAGACAAGTTGCGGTCTAATATAACACCCAGGTCTTTAACTGTAGAGGATGAAGTAACAGCAGGGCCGTAACCACCATAGACATTGAGGGGATCAAGTCCCCCCGAATTATTAGAAATGGCCAAATTGTCCCCCCCAATGTTTGATATTGTCGATGCTGCTCTGCTGTTCTGCATTACACACATTTGTTGCTACAATGAGAAAAGTCAAAGGTGACATTTTTAGGTTGGTCTGCCTCAGAGGCCAATCAGGGCTCATCACTGATGGCCAATCAAATCAAAGAAGGCGGGGCTTACTGTTAGTCATAGCAGTGAAAGAGTGCGTCGTAAGAGTAGCTTAACATTTAATATTTGACAACTGTTTTACCATAAAAACTTTCAGCGTCCAACAGTAATATCAAGTGATGCAAACTACTTGACATTTTTTATGAAATTTCAGATTTTTTTGTTAAAAATATGACATTATTTATGTAAATCATAACTGAATTTGACATGACAAATTTTTTTTTTGCATTTTGACATATTAGGCAGACAAAAATAAGAGTGAATGCCTTTTAATCCTTTAATAATTTAATTCCTCTAAATAAACTTAAAAGATTCAAATTATACTCTAAGAGATTCTGTGTACAGGTTTTTGGTGCAATAAGTAATACCTAAGTCTTATCTGAATACAATAGGAGGAAATTACAGATCCAATATTTCATATCTTTAACACTCTGACAGCTTGGGTCATTAGAGATTTCATCTGGTCACGCTGAAATATATAACTGAGTATCATCGGCACAACAGTGGAAACTAATTCCATGTTTTCTTATAATATTCCCAGGTGGCAGCATATATATTGAGAATAACAGAGGGCCTAACACAGATCCTTGTGGCACTCCATAATTTACCAATGTTATCAAAGATTTTTCCCTGTTTAAATAGACAAATCGGTAACGTTCTGATAGATACGATTTAAACCACTTTAATGCCTGTCCCTGAATACAAGTGTAATTTTGTAGACGATCTAAGAGTATTTTATGATCTATGGTGTCGAATGCGGCACTAAGATTAAGTAAAACTAGTACTGAGATACAGCCTTGGTCAGCAGCTAAGAGTAAGTCATTTGTGATTTTAACAAGAGTCGGGTCTGTTATTTTGCTAATTAATTTGTATCTAGTTGTGGTTTCTTAATGAGTGGTTTAATAACATCTTGAACGGTCTTGTGACATGACCTAAAGATAAAGACGAGTTAATAATATTGAGAAGAGGCTCTTCCACTACAGGTAACAGCTCTTTCAGTAGTTTAGTGGGTATTGGATCTAATAAACATGTTGTTGATTTAGAGGCAATGATAAGTTTATTTAGCTCTTCCTGTGCTATAGTTGTAAAGCGATGTAGTAGTTCTTGAGGGGCGATAATTGAGGCTGAATAATAAGACGCTGTCAAAAGTTGAACATGGAATATTTTGCTCAGGTGATGTCTGTTTATTTGTTAACCTGGCCACTGTACTAAATAAAAACCTGTGGTTGTTTTGGTTATTTTCTATTAGTTTACGGAAATGCTCGGCCCTGGCTGCTTTAAGAGCCTTTTTATAAAGGGAAGTGCTGTCTTTCCACATGACTCTAAATGAGTTTGTCTCCATTTTCGCTCTAGATTCCGAGTTTCTCTCTGGATAGCGTGTAATAATAATGTTTTTTTCTGTCTTACCTTTCTTAATCTGATCGGTGCAACCGTTTCTAGAGAAAGTGTTTCTCATACTGCTAGTCATTTCCTCTAGTTTATGTGTATGTTTGGGTACACTGAGACAGATCAGGCAGGATATCTGTGAATCTATCTATAGTGGTTGGGAGAATTGTTCAAAGCCGGTCAGAAACGGCTCGGTCTTGAGCGACAGCTTCTTCAGTGGTTCTCTTCAGCGCTGTAAGTTCAGTAAAGAGCCCTCTTCTTATCGAGACTGATGTTTGGCTGTGTTCTTGAGCTGTGAATAGTCCTTAGTGGTTTCATTAGGTTCTTCAGATCAGTATTTTGGCTTCTTGTTACATGCAAAATGATAAAGCAGAATGTTTCCTTAATGTTCACATAACCCCCCCCCATCACGATCATGTTCTGTTTTGAGTTTCTGTCTATGACTTTTTCCATTTGTGTCTGTTCTCCTGATTTCCTAGGTTCCTAGGTGTTCATATTCTTTTTTCCTCTACAACACATAACAACATTTGCCACAGCCATATAACCCTGTAGCCCAAGATTGTTTTCCCACTGAAGCTAAGCAGGGCTGAGCCTGGTCAGTACCTAGATGGGATACCTCCTGGGAAAACCAGTTTGCTGCTGGAAGAGGTGTTAGTGGGGTCAGGGGTGCTCACCCTGTGGTTTGTGTTGGTATAGTGATGGGACTATAACAAGCACCGTCCTTCTGTTGAGATGTTAAACTGAGGTCCTGACTCTGTGGTCATAAAAAATCCCATAGCTCTTCTCGTAAAGATGAGGGTGTAACCCCGGTGTCCTCGACACATTGCTCCCATTGGCCCTTACCAATCATGGCCTTCTAATATTCCCCATGCACTGAATTGGCTCAATCCCTCTCTCCACCTATCGCTGGTGTGTGGTGAGCGCTGGCACCTCTGTTGTGCTGTGTTTGCCGGCATATCATCCAAGTGGATTCTGCACACTGGTGGTGGTTAACCTCTGATATGATTAAAGCACTTTGGGTGTGCAGTAGTAGGAAATGTGATAAATACCACATTCATTCATTCAATAACCAACAAAGACAAGTAAAGAAAAGATCAGAATGGACTTCTCCACCTCCCCAAAAACCGAAATGTGCTGGGGTATTTGGGCTGGATGCTCTGGCACGGCAGTCTCCCCCTCACAGCCTACAAGCCTGAGGCAGCCATTGAGATTGTCCCGGAACCAGAGCCGGATACCATCAAAGATTCCCAGAGTCTAAGCGGGCTGATCAGTCCACCCTAGAGCCAGGAGCAGACCTGAACCTGATAGGTCTGTGGTCCGCGGATCAAGTTCCCACCCTCGAATCCTTGCCTTCTTCACCGGTACCGTCTGTGATGTTCCAGCCTGACTTCCTGGTCCCATCTCCCCCACTGGTTATGGCCTGTCCCTTGGATCCGTCGGCTCCACTGGTGTCTCTGCCCCCACCGCTAGCTCCGTGTGGCTCTTCAGCTTCGCCTCGGGCTTCCTATCCCCCAGCTGCACCTCGAGCCTTCAGATACATGGCTCCACCTCCACCCCTGTTATTCCTCTGTGTTCCCTTGTCTCCAGTGTGGCTCATCTGCCCTGGGACTCCTCTGGGCTTCCTCGTCCCTCCGAATCAACCTCAGTCAGTCATCGCTCAGCTTCCGCCACAAACTACTGGGTGTCCAGCAGTGCTTCGACCCTCCACCCGTTCAGCTCCACCAGACTTCTCAGCCGAGTCCCTGTCTTCTCCTCAGTAGTTTCACCCCAGCACTTCTGGGCCGTGGATTTGCCTCCGTTGATCAGTCCTCCCACCGTCGGCTCCACCATGGTGTCTGTCTCCTCCCAGCTCCACGCACACCTCCGAAGCCCCATCCTCCTTCCTCCTCAGTTGGGCATTGTACAGCATGAGGACACACCTTTCCGAGTGTGAGGCATGATGTCACGATCGTGTTCTCTTTGGAGTTTTTGTCTGGGACTCTTGCTCTGTATCTAGTTTGTCACAGTAGTTAATCTTTATCCTGCTGTTCCTGTTTATATGGCTTTCTTCGGAAGAATCTTCTTGTCAAGAGCCGTTTGCAGTGACCAATTGTCGAACACCAGAAATGGTTAAAGATTGTCTGTCTTATTTGTTATCCACAGTAAGAGCACAAAATGGTGTAGAAGTGGGAAATAACCGTGACTCTGAAAGTGCCTGAGCAGAGAAAGTCTGAAACTGAATCAGGAATGAAAGTGTAAGGTCAAAGGTGAAGGTCAGCGGGGTCAGAGGAGTGTGCAGACACTTTAAATGACACTGCAGATGCACCTGTGTCACATCCGTCATTGATGTTGTGTCCTCATGTTTCTCTGCAGTTTACTGGGTAACGTGTGTGTGTGTGTGTGTTGTGTTTGTGTGAGGGAATGTGTATGTATGAAAGGAGCCCTTCATAAAAACACAAATGTAAAATGTCTTAGAGTCTGGACTGAATTTTTTAATTCACCCTCATTTCGTCATTCACATCTGGCTTCCAGACACACACAGCCTCTTCCACACAAACACACACACACACACACACACACACACACACACACACACACACACACACACACACACACACACACACACACACACACACACACACACACACACACTGATGTTTCTGTGTGTGTTAAAGACATGCTAGTCATACTGAGAACTTTTATGAGATGTGTGTGTGTGTGTATGTTGCAGATGCAGGCTAGGTATTACACATGTGAAGAGACACATGACCAGTCCAGACCTGCATGTAGATACCTTCACCCACACACACACACACACACACACACACACATACTCAGTTGCGATCGGCTTTCACCTGCTGTCAGTCATCTGTGTCAGTGTGTTTCCTAACAACTGAGACAGACACACAAGTACCCACACACACACACACACACACACACACACACACTCATGTTGTGTTTCCATGTTTTATGGGGACATTCCATAGGCGTAATGCATTTTATACTGTACAAACCGTATTTTCTATCCCCTACACTGCCCCTGCCCCTAAACCTACCCATCACAGGAGACATGCTGCATTTTTACTTTTTCAAAAACATCACTTAGTGTGATTTATAAGATGTTTTCCTCATGGGGACCAAAAAATGTCCCCACAAGGACAAAAATTTGGATATTGCCATCTTTGTGGGGACATTTTGTCCCCATACCGTAGGGATTACCAGTCCACACACACACGCTTCCCCTACCCCTAAACCTACCCATCCCAGAAACATGTGCAAAACAATAGATTTAAATAAAAACATGTTTTGCCCGATTTATAAGCCTTTTTTAACTTGTGAGGACCAGTCAAATGTGAGTTGTCATAATATTTTACTGTATAAGTGAGGACATTTGGGCCCTCACAACTATAGCCAAACAAGGTACACACACACACACACACACTGAGGGCTATTCATTAGACTTTAGAGTAACTGTAAGTGTCGTATCCCTCAGCCGATCCCATCGATGTGCTGAAGATTCTGGACCTATCAGATTCCATGGAGGGCGTGTCCCTGAGGCGGGGCTATGTACCAGTAGGCGGGGCAAAGAGGAGGCGGATCTCGCTTATAAGATTGAGAAGAAAATCCAAGTTAGTGTTCCGACCAATCAGCTCTTCCCAGGTATGTAACACACACACACACACACACACACACACACACACACACACACACACACACACACACACACACACACCACAGACTTCCACTGTTGTTATATAGAGATACATTTATACAGACAACCCACACACTAACCTAACAGAAAACTTTTGTTTTATTTTTACAACTTACAATAAAAAAGTATTTTATACATACATTTGTACAAATGAGGATGTCCAAAAAGGATGTTTTTCTGATTTTATAGGTTAATTTATCCTTAAAATATGATTAAATACAATGATATTCAAAAGTTTGTGGTCAGTAAGATTAGAAAATGATACTGACAGTAAAGACATTTATGATGTTACAGAAGATTCTGTTTAAGATCAGTGCTTTCTGTTTATCAAAGAAAAATAAAATATATAATTTTCCACAAAAAAGTATTGATAGTAATCATAAATGATTTATATGAGAATGATTAGTGAAGGATCATGTGACACTGAACACTGGAGTAATGATGATAAACTCAGCTTTGATCACGGAATAAATCCTGCACTTTACTCAGTTCGGTAATGTTTCCCTGTCCCAGACTCTGCGTTCCCGGTGGATTTCTCTGTGCTGGTGACGGTGCGGGCGCGGCGCGGTGCTCAGTGTTTCCTGCTGTCGGTGTATGACAGTGAGGGTGTGCAGCAGCTGGGCCTGGAGCTCGGACGCTCGCCCGTCTTCCTCTAACGAGGACCAGAACGGCCAGCCCACGCCCGACCTCTACCCCATATTCAAGAAGATCAACCTCGCCGACGGCAAGTGAGTGAACCATCGATCCCTCATCCAGAGGTCACATGACCAGCGGTATCTCACCAGCCCTTCTGGTGTCTCACACTTTTGGTCGCAGAATAAATTCAATCGTGACTTGATAGTATCTAAAGTAATTTTGCTTCTCCAGTAAATGTCCTGGAAAACAAGAGCATCAGTGAATCTGATATTTCATTATATGAAGTTAATAATTCGCTCAAACATGAATATTCAGTGACTTTCTCTCTTCTGTGAACCACAAAAAAAGGATATCCTATTCATTATTTTCCATATCCATAGCTTCTTACAGAAGGTGAATATGACTCTTCTGAACTCATGATTCTTTGTGTGGAACAAACCCAAACTGACTCCTGCAAACAGAGTCTGCTTTATTTCTTTATTTCTGAATCTATACAGATGGATTCAAAGCAGCGTTACTGCGATAAACAGAGAAATAACAGTTAAAATTCATTAGTTATGAAAAAAATAACATTTCAGCTGTAACGATTCATTATTCAGATCAGTTGATTCAGTTCAGTCTGAATCAAACTTTCATGAGAGTTGTTCTGTTGAGTCAGAGCTTGAATTAACTGTTTGATTCGTTCGTGAATTGAACTGGTTTGTGAGTTCGGTTGATTGGAGCAGAAGATTGTGACTGGATACTTCAGAAGCTTTGTAGAGCGTGAGTCACATGGACGAATGCTGGGATGCTTTTATTATGGGTTCAAGCGCTAAAACTCTATTGTAATTGTTAAATTTTCCCATGATGTAGCTTTCTCCTCTAAATCTGATCTGACAGACCAAACCGTAAGTTGTAGAGACTTGAAACTTGGAGGGCTGGTAGTACTCACACCACCTACAACCACACCAAAGCTCGTCCCAATCGGCCTGACGGGGGCGCTACAGCGCTCAAAAGTACCAAATGGCTCATAACTCCTAAAGCGTTTGGCGTAGGCAAAATATTCAGGTATTTTGGACTTTTTGTAAAACCTACTTTTGTGAACTAGTCCTAGGTTTTTGGCCAGATTGAAACTAAACCAGTGCAGATGTTGATATTCATTCTCTGGAATGAAGTTGAAATTTTGATTCAGGGTCACTAATGGGCACCAAAATGTTCAATGTGGGCGGGGCAACTTTTACTAAAATGGCTGTAACTCATGAACAGAATGGGATATTTTCGCTAAACTTGGAATACATGTTCATGCGCTCAATCTGAGGTCACGTGACAAAAAACACTGCGATTGGCCTCTTGGTTGGTGCTACAACATTAAAAAAAAACATGAAAATGGCTAAAACCACTCAACCACTGGTCCGACTGACTTGAAACTTAGTATGCAGTGTCTATGAGGACATTGGCACATCTCAAAAAACATGGCCGCCATCGGTCAATTTTGGGTTAACGGAGGTTAGACTCATGCCTCTGTAATCATGTTTTACACACTCGTTTGATAGATCTCCTCATACTGAACAACTTGGCCTCTAGAACCACTGCTGTCCATCAAATCCTTCATTACATATTCACAATTCTGTAAAAAAACTTGTGAACTAGTCCTAGGTTTTTCCCTCAATCTGAGTAAACACAATGCAGCAGAATTCTCTATATTAATATTTATCAAAAAAAAATTAACTTTACCCTTTGGGTAGCTATAACCCTTGGGTAGGGTCATTTAGAAATTGTGTGTAGCAAAATATACTCAAAAGCCTATAAAGCAGCTTCACGAAAATAGGTGAGCACATACATGAGACAATCCTATTCAAGCATGCCAACATTAATGGATATCGGACCATAGGTGATGCTATAACTGTTAAATATCTTTAAAAACCTTATATTTCCTATGGTAAATTGCCTGTAAATAATCTTTTTCCATCTATGATCTAAGTGGTTACATGCTTGCTAAATAAAACACAATATTTTTTTACACATATGTGCTTAAAGGCCTTAAACCCTGATAAACCCTCTATTTGTCAGTTATTTTCAGGTTTTTGGCTTATTTTGGAGATGGTTAGTCTTCTTATTAAAACCGTGTGTGTTTCACAGAAGAGAGAAAGTCATGCATGTTTGAACAGCGTGAGAATGAGTAAACGAAGACAGGATGATGGGTTTTGACTCTTTAAAAGCCGTGAATCAGCCTGCAGATGATGAACTCGCTGTGACCGTACAGGTGGCACAGAGTGGCCTACAGCGTGGAAGGTCAGAAGGTCACGCTTTACCTGGACTGCCAGAAGGTGGCGACCCTTGACCTCCCTCGAGGGCCGGAGCCGAAGGTCAGTACGGAGGGAGTGACGGTGTTCGGGACGAGACTTCTGGATGAAGAGGTGTTTGAGGTGAGCGAGGATTGATTACAGACGGGGTCAGTGAGGTCACAGCACTGCAGATCTGACCCGAAGAGCGACACGTGGACAGTGTCTCACCGCATTACTGTCTGTTACACCAACACGAGTGCTCTTCTGAAAGAGTCTCTTCTGCTCACCGAGGCTCCTCACAGTGGTTTCAATGCAATTCACCAAAAATCAACCATGTGGAAAAAAAGAGTATAAACATAAATCCTGTCAGACACTAAATAAATATTAAATATGGAAAATGATGAACTCCTATTGTGTTAAAAAGTCTTACTCTTTGTGTTAGGGGTCAGTTTACAAAGTAAGTGTAAAATAGTATCTAACATTATTTGTAGTTATTGCTGTTTGTTCATGGTGTAAAAATCTGGTCTTCTTGTTTTGTCTGCCTCTCAAACCTCTTCAAATGTGTTTCATACTTATTATATCAGACGAGTAATTGAGATCCAGAAACATAATTACACAGAATTATTGACTGTGAAACTCCAACAGTGAAGCCTTAGATGTCCTAAGTTCTCATGTATTTCAATATATTTTCAGGCTTTCTTTTCTGGTTTCGAAATGGTTGATTTTTGGTGAATTCATGGGAACACCATCAATGTTTCCATCTGTTCCAAAAACACATTTATGTATTGAAATATTGCTTGCAAAAATCACAACATCTCAAGAAGAACCAACAGATTAACCAGTGTTTCAAACCATTTAATAATCAATAGGAGGGTTAATGATGTCATCTAGCTGATTACAACACAGTGAAAGTGTGTGACGTCCTACAGGAACACGTGTGTGTGTGTGTGTGTGTGTTTCAGGGTGAGATTCAGCGGCTGTTAATCGCTCCAGACCCCAGAGCTGCGGCCGATTACTGCCGCACCCACATTCTGACTGTGACTCGCCCTCGCGTACAACAGCCTATCGCTGGACCCGGTGGAGAGTAACCCCGCCCACAGTATAACGAGTCTCTCTGGCACTCGTGTGTGTTGTTTGGCTCAGTGTTGAACATGCTGTCAGGGACCGGAGCCAGTGTTTAGATCAGGCCCTTCAGCGACTGTACGTGTGATTTACAGCCGAGAC
>CM040914.1:48358816-48421316 GCA_023029165.1 Gobiocypris rarus
ATCATCACACCATCACATCAGCACACCATCACACCAGCACATCATCACATCATCACACCATCACACACCATCACACCAGCACACCATCACGCAGCACATCATCACATCATCACACCACCATCACACCAGCACATCATCACACCATCACATCATCACACCAGCACATCATCACACCAGCACATCATCACACCATCACACCAGCACATCATCACACCATCACACCAGCACATCATCACACCATCATCACCAGCACATCATCACACCATCACATCATCACACCATCACACCAGCACATCATCACACCATCACACCAGCACACCATCACACCATCACACCATCACACCAGCACATCATCACACCATCACACCAGCACACCATCACACCAGCACACCATCACACCATCACACCAGCACACCATCACATCAGCACACCATCACATCATCACAGCACATCATCACATCACATCATCACATCATCACACCATCACATCATCACACCATCACACCAGCACATCATCACACCATCACATCATCACACCATCACACCATCACATCATCACACCATCACACCATCACACCATCACATCATCACACCAGCACACCATCACACCATCATCACACCAGCACATCATCACATCATCACACCAGCACATCAACACCATCACATCATCACCAGCACATCATCATCACCAGCACATCATCACACCATCACACCAGCACATCATCACACCATCACACCAGCACATCATCACACCAGCATCATCACACCAGCACACCATCACATCATCACACCATCACACCAGCACATCATCACACCATCACATCATCACACCATCACACCAGCATCACATCACACCATCACACCAGCACACCATCACATCATCACACCATCACACCAGCACATCATCACACCATCACACCAGCACACCATCACACCAGCACACCATCACATCATCACACCATCATCACACCAGCACATCATCACACCAGCACACCATCACATCATCACCATCACACCAGCACATCATCACACCATCACATCATCACACCATCACACCAGCATATCATCACACCATCACCAGCACACCATCACACCATCATCATCACCATCACACCAGCACATCATCAGCACACCATCACATCATCACACCAGCACATCATCACCATCACATCACACCAGCACACCATCACATCATCACACCATCACATCATCACACCATCACACCATCATCATCACACCAGCACATCATCACACATCACACACCAGCACATCATCACACCATCATCATCACACCATCACACCATCACACCAGCACATCATCACACCATCACACCATCACATCATCACACCATCACACCATCACATCATCACACCATCACACCAGCACATCATCACACCATCACACCAGCACATCATCACACCATCACACATCATCACACCAGCACATCATCACACCATCACATCATCACACCATCACACCATCACATCATCACACCATCACACCAGCACATCATCACACCATCACATCATCACACCATCACATCATCACACCATCACATCATCACACCATCACACCATCACATCATCATCACACCATCACCATCACACAGCATCATCATCATCCACAGCACATCATCACATCATCACACCATCACATCATCACACCAGCACACCATCACACCATCACACCATCACACCATCACACCATCACATCATCACATCACCATCACATCATCACACCATCACACCAGCACATCATCACACCATCACACCATATCATCACACCAGCACATCATCACACCATCACATCATCACACCAGCACATCATCACACCATCACATCATCACACAATCACACCATCACACATCATCACACCAGCACATCATCACACCATCACATCATCACACCATCACATCATCACATCATCACACCATCACATCATCACACCAGCACATCATCACACCAGCACATCATCACACCATCACATCATCACACCATCACATCATCACACCATCACATCACCAGCACATCATCACACCATCATCATCACACACCATCACACCAGCACATCATCACACCATCACATCATCACACCAGCACATCATCACACCAGCACATCATCACACACCATCACCATCACACCATCACATCATCACACCATCATCATCACACCATCACACCATCACACCAGCACACCATCACACCAGCACATCATCACACCATCACACCATCACACCAGCACATCATCACACCATCACACATCATCACACATCATCACACCATCATCACACCAGCACACCATCACACCACCACACCAGCACATCATCACACAATCACACCATCACATCAGCACATCATCACACCAGCACATCATCACACATCACACCATCACACAATCACACCAGCACATCATCACACCATCACACAATCACACCATCACACCATCACACCATCACATCATCACACCATCACACCACCACACCATCACATCATCACACCATCACACCATCACATCATCACATCATCACACCATCACATCAGCACATCATCACACCATCATCACACCAGCACACCATCACACCATCACACAATCACACCAGCACACCATCACATCATCACACCATCACACCATCACACCATCACACCATCACACCAGCACATCATCACATCATCACACCAGCACACCATCACACCATCACACCAGCACACCATCACATCATCACACCAGCACACCATCACACCATCACACCAGCACATCATCACACATCATCACACCATCAACATCATCACACCAGCACACCATCACACCATCACACCAGCACATCATCACACCATCACACCAGCACATCATCACACCAGCACACCATCACACCAGCACATCATCACATCATCACACCAGCACACCATCACACCATCACACCAGCACATCATCACATCATCACACCAGCACACCATCACACCAGCACACCATCACATCATCACACCAGCACATCATCACACCATCACACCATCACATCATCACACCATCACACCAGCACACCATCACACCATCACACCAGCACATCATCACACCATCACACCATCACATCATCACACCATCACATCATCACACCATCACACCATCACACCAGCACACCATCACATCATCACACCAGCACATCATCACACCATCACACCATCACACCATCACATCATCACCATCACACCAGCACATCATCACACCATCACATCATCACACCAGCACATCATCACACCAGCACATCATCACACCATCACACCATCACATCATCACACCATCACACCACACATCATCACACCATCACACCAGCACATCATCACACCATCACACCATCACATCATCACACCATCACATCATCACACCAGCACATCACATCATCACACCAGCACATCATCACACCATCACACCATCACACCATCACATCATCACACCATCACACCAGCACATCATCACACCATCACACCATCACACCAGCACATCATCACACCATCACACCAGCACATCATCACCAGCACATCATCACACCATCACACCAGCACATCATCACACCAGCACACCATCACACCATCACACCAGCACATCATCACATCATCACACCAGCACATCATCACATCATCACACCAGCACACCATCACACCATCACACATCACACATCACACCAGCACACCATCACATCATCACACCATCACACCAGCACATCATCACACCATCACACCAGCACATCATCACATCATCACACCATCACACATCAGCACATCATCACACCAGCACATCATCACACCACACATCATCAGCACATCATCACACACATCATCACACCATCACACCATCACATCATCACACCAGCACATCATCACACCATCACACCATCACACCAGCACACCATCACACCATCACACCAGCACATCATCACACCAGCATCATCACACCATCACACACCAGCACATCATCACACCATCACACCAGCACATCATCACACCATCACACCATCACATCATCACACCATCACACCAGCACACCATCACACCAGCACACCATCACATCATCACACCATCACATCATCACACCATCACATCATCACACCATCACATCATCACAGCACATCATCACACCAGCACACCATCACACCATCACATCATCACACCAGCACATCCATCACACCAGCACATCATCACACAGCACACATCATCACACCATCACACCATCACATCATCACACCATCACACCAGCACACCATCACACCATCACACCATCACACCAGCACATCATCACACCATCACACCATCACATCATCACACCATCACACCAGCACATCACACCATCACACCATCACACCATCACATCATCACACCAGCACATCATCACACCATCACACCATCACACCATCACATCATCACACCATCACACCAGCACATCATCACACCATCACATCATCACACCAGCACATCATCACACCATCACACCAGCACATCATCACACCATCACATCATCACACCATCACACCATCACACCAGCACACCATCACACCATCACATCATCAGCACATCATCACACCATCACACCATCACATCATCACACCATCACACCAGCACACCATCACACACACCATCACACCATCACATCATCACACCAGCACATCATCACACCATCACCATCACACCAGCACATCATCACACATCATCACACCATCACATCATCACACCATCACACCATCACATCATCACACCATCACACCATCACACCATCACACCATCATCATCACACCATCACACCAGCACATCATCACACCATCACACCATCACATCATCACACCAGCACACCATCACACCATCACACCATCACACCAGCACATCATCACACCATCACATCATCACACCATCACACCATCACAATCACACCAGCACACCATCACATCATCACACCATCACATCATCACCAGCACATCACATCATCACACCATCACACCATCACACCATCACACCAGCACATCATCACACCATCACACCATCACACCATCACATCATCACACCATCACATCAGCACATCACAGCACACCATCACACCATCACACCAGCACATCATCACACCATCACATCATCACACCAGCACATCATCACACCATCACACCATCATCATCACACCAGCACATCATCACACCATCACATCATCACACCATCACATCATCACATCACACCATCACATCATCACACCATCACATCATCACACCATCACACCAGCACATCACACCATCACACCATCACATCACACCATCACATCATCACACCATCACACCAGCACATCATCACACCATCACACATCACATCAGCACACCATCACATCATCACACCATCACACCATCACACCATCACATCACATCATCACACCATCATCACATCATCACACCAGCACATCATCACACATCACACCATCATCATCACACCAGCACATCATCACACCATCACACCATCACACCATCACACCATCACATCATCACACCATCACACCAGCACATCATCACACCATCACATCATCACACCATCACACCATCACACACATCATCACCATCACATCATCACACCAGCACATCATCACACCAGCACATCATCACACATCATCACACCATCACATCATCACACCATCACACCATCACACCATCACACATCACACCAGCACACCATCACATCATCACATCACACATCATCACCATCACAATCACACCATCACACCAGCACATCATCACACCATCAGCACACCATCACATCATCACACCAGCACACCATCACACCATCACACCATCACACCATCACATCATCACACCATCACACCAGCACACCATCACACCAGCACATCATCACACCAGCACATCATCACACCATCACACCAGCACATCATCACACCAGCACATCATCACACCATCACACCATCACACCAGCACATCATCACACCAGCACACCATCACATCATCACACCATCACACCAGCACATCATCACACCATCACACCAGCACATCATCACATCATCACACCAGCACACCATCACACCATCACATCATCACACCATCACACCAGCACATCATCACACCATCACATCATCACACCAGCACATCATCACACCAGCACATCATCACACCAGCACATCATCATCACCACATCATCACACCAGCACATCATCACACCATCACATCATCACACCAGCACATCATCACACCAGCACATCATCACACCAGCACATCATCACATCAGCATCATCACACCAGCATCATCACACCATCACATCATCACACCAGCACATCATCACACTCCAGCACATCATCACATCATCACACCAGCACATCATCACACCATCACACCATCACACCATCACACCAGCACATCATCACATCATCACACATCACATCACACCAGCACATCATCATCAGCACATCATCACACCATCACACCATCACACCAGCACACCATCACACCATCACACCAGCACACATCACATCATCACACCAGCACATCATCACACCATCACACCAGCACACCATCACACCAGCACATCATCACACCAGCACACCATCACACCAGCACATCATCACACAGCACATCACACATCAGCACATCATCACACCAGCACATCATCACCATCACACCAGCACATCATCACACCATCACACCATCACACACATCACACACACACATCACACATCACACATCACACACCACACACCATCACACAGCACATCATCACACCATCACACCATCACACATCAGCACATCATCACACCATACATCATCACACCAGCACATCATCACATCAGCACATCATCACACCAGCACATCATCACACCAGCACATCATCACACCATCACATCATCACACAGCACATCATCACACCAGCACACACACACACAGCACATCATCACACCATCACATCATACCAGCACATCATCACACCATCACACCAGCACATCATCACACACATCATCACACCAGCACATCATCACACCAGCACATCATCACACCATCACATCATCACACCACACATCATCACACCAGCACATCATCACACATCACACACACACACACACAGCACACATCACACCATCACACACACACCACACACATCACACACACACACACCACACATCATCACACCATCACACCACACACCATCACACCAGACACTGCATCACATGAAGCACACCATCACACTCCACATCCTGCCAGCACTCACATCACATCATCACACCACACACCACACATCACACTCACACTCAGCACATCACACCATCACCACACACCATCACACCTGCACATCATCACACATCACACCTCACACATCCTCACACTCAGCACTCAGCACTCACTCCACAGCGTCATCATCACATACGCATGAGCACATCATCACACAGCACACATCAGTCATCAGCACATTCACTAGCACTCGCATCATGGATCCTGTGCACACATCACATGCACATCATCACACACACACACACACACATCACACACACACACACACACACAGTTTCAATACATCCATCAATCATTTTATACTGTACATTTTCATCACACTGCACCTACCCATCACACACATCACACACACACACACACATCACACACACACACACACACTACATCACAGGAACTGCAGACTTTCATATCATCCTGTGTGATTTATAAGCATTTTAAAAGTGTACATAATATATTTCACTCATCAGTAATTGTGCATACATCATTATACACATTTGTGTCCTGATATTTCATGACACTGCCCTGTAAATCATCACACACACACACACACACACACACACACACACACACACACACACACACACACATGTGCCCACCTACCATAACACATACACTCACATCAATCACTATCACACTCACACACACTCCCACATCATAGAACACACACACACTGTATATGCACACACTAATATAGTACACTCACACTCACACTAATACTCACATCACACACACAAGCTTTGGCACATAGCTATGCATTATTCACAGCATCGATAAGAATGACATCTCATGATCATCTTCATCAATATATATTTATCATTCTCAAATGAGCTATCCATAGTTTCTAAAGATATTGAATTTGAGTATTGTTCTGATCATCATATCGTGTTAGTAATAATTTTCATTACAGCTTGTTTACACAGTAATCATCAGCATCTCACTGTCAATCAATTATGTTATAAAAAGTAATAGCAGTTTTTACTCAGTTTACCTATTGTTGAATATTTACACTTCATGTCATGACTTATCATGGAAATGAAATTTGAATTACAGGTACTCACTGTTTGGAAAAGTGAGTTAAGTGTATATTCTGTTTTTTTTGTTGTTTTTTTGATGTAATTGTGTGTCTCATGTCATAAGTTTGTTTTTAAATAATTGTCCTTACTTTTCATTTTTGTCATAAACACACACAGTAGATCACACATATATGAGTGTCATCATATCATCGCTGTCTGTGCGCCGACAACACACACACACACACACACACACACGCGCGCGCGCGCTTCTTCTGCTGCTGCTGCTTCCGCTGCCTGCCTGCACTGCCCCCCGCCGCGCGCCTCCGGTACTGCAACACCCAGCAGCGCACACTGGTGCCATGTGTTCCCCAGGTCACATCACAGACAAGTCAAGCAAAAGTGTTTTGTCAGAGCAAGTGTGTGTTTGTAAGAGATTTCTACACAAGTTAAAATACCAAACAAATGCCACTTAATTCTTTCTCTTTATTTTGAAACGGTATTGTCGAACAGGTGAAGAAACTAAAGCCATTCACACAGAGTCTCCAATGCCCTCTGCATTGACTGAGGGCTTAGTCCGGTGTTCATGTCGTTCGCTCCACACGGGCGATGATTTTCTGCTCAAACGTGGGCAGCACGGCGGCGTCCTCACGGATCTCCTCGTAGACCGCGCCGCACTGGAACTCTGCGCTCGCGCTCTGGAAGTAGAACCTGAAGGGCCCTCTGCGCGTCAGCAGGGATTTAAAGCGGCCCAGGGTCAGGGCGGCTTCACACGGACACGTCCTGTGGATCACGTCTCCGCTGTAGTAATACACCACCGTCACACACCTGCTGGAGACCTCACGGCGCTGTCCGCCTTCAGTGAGGCGGCACTGCACTCGGTTTCCTCTTCCTGTCAGAACAGGAAGTAGCACTTAAATAAACGGCCCTTCCATGAAATCAGTGTACAGTGCACAGCAAACAGTGTGTGGCAGTAACTCACGCCAGTGTTTTGAGTCTGTGTGTCCAGCTCCTGCAAACGCCTCATCAGTTCAGCTGCGAAGGTGTGTGGAGTCATCTTCACCTGTTACACACACACACACACACGTTACTGAGAATAACGAGCACACCCGCAGAACATTGCCCAAAGCATCACACTTCTTCCCATAGTGCATCCTGGGGCCATGTGTTCCCCAGGTAACCCACGCACACACACCCAT
Source organism: Gobiocypris rarus (assembly GCA_023029165.1). Classification (NCBI taxonomy): domain Eukaryota; kingdom Metazoa; phylum Chordata; class Actinopteri; order Cypriniformes; family Gobionidae; genus Gobiocypris; species Gobiocypris rarus. The sequence continues at coordinate 48,368,283 of CM040914.1, forward strand.
CCACGCAACAAACTGCGATGCTCTGTGTATTCTGACCCCTTTCTATCAGAACCAGCATTAACTTCTTGAGCAGTTTGAGCTCCAGTAGCTCGTCTGTTTGATCGGACCACACGGGCCAGCCCGCTCCACGTGCATCAATGAGCCTGGGCGCCCGACCCTGTGGCGGTTCTCCACTGTTCCTTCCTTGGAGCACTTTTGATAGATCCTGACCACTGCAGACCGGGAACACCCCACAAGAGCTGCAGTTTTGGAGATGCTCTGACCCAGTCGTCTAGCCATCACAATCTGGCCCTTGTCAAACTCGCTCAAATCCTTACGCTTGCCCATTTTTCCTGCTTCTAACACATCAACTCTAACACAACACAAGGACAAAATGTTCACTTGCTGCCTAATATATCCCACCCAATAACAGGTGATGAAGAGATCATCAGTGTTATTCACTTCACCTGACAGTGGTCATAATGTTATGCCTACCTGCATCTCACCTGCACTCACTGCATCTCACCTGCACTCACTGCATCTCACCTGCACTCTGCATCTCACCTACCACTGCACTCACCTGCACTCACTGCATCTCACTCATCTCACCTCTCACCTGCACTCTCTGCATCTCACCTGCACTCACTGCATCTCACCTGCACTCTCTGCATCTCACCTGCACTCACTGCATCTCACCTGCACTCACTGCATCTCACCTGCACTCACTGCATCTCACCTGCACTCACTGCATCTCACCTGCACTCACTGCATCTCACCTGCACTCTCTGCATCTCACCTGCACTCACTGCATCTCACCTGCACTCTCTGCATCTCACCTGCACTCTCTGCATCTCACCTGCACTCTCTGCATCTCACCTGCACTCTGTGCATCTCACCTGCACTCTCTGCATCTCACCTGCACTCTCTGCATCTCACCTGCACTCTCTGCATCTCACCTGCACTCACTGCATCTCACCTGCACTCTCTGCATCTCACCTGCACTCACTGCATCTCACCTGCACTCTCTGCATCTCACCTGCACTCTCTGCATCTCACCTGCACTCTGCATCTCACCTGCACTCACTGCATCTCACCTGCACTCACTGCATCTCACCTGCACTCTCTGCATCTCACCTGCACTCTCTGCATCTCACCTGCACTCTCTGCATCTCAACTGCACTCTCTGCATCTCACCTGCACTCTCTGCATCTCACCTGCACTCACTGCATCTCACCTGCACTCTCTGCATCTCAACTGCACTCACTGCATCTCACCTGCACTCTCTGCATCTCACCTGCACTCTCTGCATCTCACCTGCACTCTCTGCATCTCAACTGCACTCTCTGCATCTCACCTGCACTCTGCATCTCACCTGCACTCTCTGCATCTCACCTGCACTCACTGCATCTCACCTGCACTCACTGCATCTCACCTGCACTCTGCATCTCACCTGCACTCTCTCTGCATCTCACCTGCACTCACTGCATCTCACCTGCACTCTCTGCATCTCACCTGCACTCACTGCATCTCACCTGCACTCACTGCATCTCACCTGCACTCTCTGCATCTCACCTGCACTCTCTGCATCTCACCTGCACTCACTGCATCTCACCTGCACTCACTGCATCTCACCTGCACTCTCTGCATCTCACCTGCACTCTCTGCATCTCACCTGCACTCACTGCATCTCACCTGCACTCACTGCATCTCACCTGCACTCTCTGCATCTCACCTGCACTCACTGCATCTCACCTGCACTCACTGCATCTCACCTGCACTCTCTGCATCTCACCTGCACTCACTGCATCTCACCTGCTCTGCATCTCACCTGCACTCACTGCATCTCACCTGCACTCTCTGCATCTCATCTGCACTCTCTGCATCTCACCTGCACTCTCTGCATCTCACCTGCACTCTCTGCATCTCACCTGCACTCACTGCATCTCACCTGCACTCTCTGCATCTCACCTGCACTCTCTGCATGCACTCACCTGCACTCTCTCCTGCACTCACTGCATCTCACCTGCACTCTCTGCATCTCACCTGCACTCACTGCATCTCACCTGCACTCACTGCATCTCACCTGCACTCTCTGCATCTCACCTGCACTCTCTGAGATGCACTCACTGCATCTCACCTGCACTCTCTGCATCTCACCTGCACTCTCTGCATCTCACCTGCACTCACTGCATCTCACCTGCACTCACAGCATCTCACCTGCACTCACTGCATCTCACCTGCACTCTCTGCATCTCACCTGCACTCTCCACATCTCACCTGCACTCTGCATCTCACCTGCACTCACTGCATCTCACCTGCACTCTCTGCATCTCACCTGCACTCACTGCATCTCACCTGCACTCACTGCATCTCACCTGCACTCTCTGCATCTCACCTGCACTCTCTGCATCTCACCTGCACTCTCTGCATCTCACCTGCACTCACTGCATCTCACCTGCACTCACTGCATCTCACCTGCACTCACTGCATCTCACCTGCACTCTCTGCATCTCACCTGCACTCTCTGCATCTCACCTGCACTCTCTGCATCTCACCTGCACTCTCTGCATCTCACCTGCACTCACTGCATCTCACCTGCACTCTCTGCATCTCACCTGCACTCTCTGCATCTCACCTGCACTCTGCATCTCACCTGCACTCTCTGCATCTCACCTGCACTCACTGCATCTCACCTGCACTGCATCTCACCTGTACTCTGCATCTCACCTGCACTCTCTGCATCTCACCTGCACTCTCTGCATCTCACCTGCACTCTCTGCATCTCACCTGCACTCTCTGCATCTCACCTGCACTCACTGCATCTCACCTGCACTCTCTGCATCTCACCTGCACTCTCTGCATCTCACCTGCACTCACTGCATCTCACCTGCACTCTCTGCATCTCACCTGCACTCTCTGCATCTCACCTGCACTCACTGCATCTCACCTGCACTCTCTGCATCTCACCTGCACTCACTGCATCTCACCTGCACTCTCTGCATCTCACCTGCACTCTCTGCATCTCACTGCACTCACTGCATCTCACCTGCACTCTCTGCATCTCACCTGCACTCTCTGCATCTCACCTGCACTCTCTGCATCTCACCTGCACTCACTGCATCTCACCTGCACTCTCTGCATCTCACCTGCACTCACTGCATCTCACCTGCACTCTCATCTCACCTGCACTCTCTGCATCTCACCTGCACTCACTGCATCTCACCTGCACTCACTGCATCTCACCTGCACTCTCTGCATCTCACCTGCTCTCACTGCATCTCACCTGCACTCACTGCATCTCACCTGCACTCTCTGCATCTCACCTGCACTCTGCATCTCACCTGCACTCTCTGCATCTCACCTGCACTCTCTGCATCTCACCTGCTCTCATCTCACCTGCACTCTCTGCATCTCACCTGCACTCACTGCATCTCACCTGCACTCTCTGCATCTCACCTGCTCTCTGCATCTCACCTGCACTCTCTGCATCTCACCTGCACTCACTGCATCTCACCTGCTCACTGCATCTCACCTGCACTCTCTGCATCTCACCTGCACTCTCTGCATCTCACCTGCACTCTCTGCATCTCACCTGCACTCACTGCATCTCACCTGCACTCTCTGCATCTCAACTGCACTCACTGCATCTCACCTGCACTCTCTGCATCTCACCTGCACTCTCTGCATCTCACCTGCACTCACTGCATCTCACCTGCACTCTCTGCATCTCACCTGCACTCTCTGCATCTCACCTGCACTCTCTGCATCTCACCTGCACTCTCTGCATCTCACCTGCACTCACTGCATCTCACCTGCACTCTCTGCTCACCTGCACTCTGCATCTCACCTGCACTCTCTTCATCTTACCTGCACTCTCTGCATCTCACCTGCACTCTCTGCATCTCACCTGCACTCACTGCATCTCACCTGCACTCTCTGCATCTCAACTGCACTCACTGCATCTCACCTGCACTCTCTGCATCTCACCTGCACTCTCTGCATCTCACTGCACTCTCTGCATCTCACCTGCACTCTCTGCATCTCACCTGCATTCTCTGCATCTCACCTGCACTCTCTGCATCTCACCTGCACTCACTGCATCTCACCTGCACTCACTGCATCTCACCTGCACTCTCTGCATCTCACCTGCACTCTCTGAGATGCACTCACTGCATCTCACCTGCACTCACTGCATCTCACCTGCACTCTCTGCATCTCACCTGCACTCTCTGCATCTCACCTGCACTCACTGCATCTCACCTGCACTCTCTGCATCTCAACTGCACTCACTGCATCTCACCGCACTCACTGCACTCTCTGCATCTCACCTGCACTCTCTGCATCTCACCTGCACTCACTGCATCTCACCTGCACTCTCTGCATCTCACCTGCACTCTCTGCATCTCACCTGCACTCTCTGCATCTCACCTGCACTCTCTGCATCTCAACTGCACTCACTGCATCTCACCTGCACTCTCTGCATCTCACCTGCACTCTCTGCATCTCACCTGCACTCTCTGCATCTCACCTGCACTCACTGCATCTCACCTGCACTCTCTGCATCTCAACTGCACTCACTGCATCTCACCTGCACTCTCTGCATCTCACCTGCACTCTCTGCATCTCAACTGCATTCTCTGCATCTCACCTGCACTCTCTGCATCTCACCTGCATTCTCTGCATCTCACCTGCACTCTCTGCATCTCACCTGCACTCACTGCATCTCACCTGCACTCACTGCATCTCACCTGCACTCTCTGCATCTCACCTGCACTCTCTGCATCTCACCTGCACTCACTGCATCTCACCTGCACTCACTGCATCTCACCTGCACTCACTGCATCTCACCTGCACTCACTGCATCTCACCTGCACTCTCTGCATCTCACCTGCACTCTCTGCATCTCACCTGCACTCACTGCATCTCACCTGCACTCTCTGCATCTCACCTGCACTCATTGCATCTCACCTGCACTCACTGCATCTCACCTGCACTCTCTGCATCTCACCTGCACTCTCCGCATCTCACCTGCACTCTCCGCATCTCACCTGCACTCTCCGCATCTCACCTGCACTCACTGCATCTCACCTGCACTCTCTGCATCTCACCTGCACTCTGCATCTCACCTGCACTCTCTGCATCTCACCTGCACTCTCTGCATCTCACCTGCACTCACTGCATCTCACCTGCACTCTCTGCATCTCACCTGCACTCTCTGCATCTCACCTGCACTCTCTGCATCACTGCATCTCACCTGCACTCTCTGCATCTCACCTGCACTCTCTGCATCTCACCTGCACTCTGCATCTCACCTGCACTCTCTGCATCTCACCTGCACTCTCTGCATCTCACTGCACTCTGCATCTCACCTGCACTCACTGCATCTCACCTGCACTCTCTGCATCCTCACCTGCACTCTCTGCATCTCACCTGCACTCTCTGCATCTCACCTGCACTCTCTGCATCTCACCTGCACTGCATCTCACCTGCACCTCTGCATCTCACCTGCACTCTCTGCATCTCACCTGCACTCTCTGCATCTCACCTGCACTCACTGCATCTCACCTGCACTCCTGCATCTCACCTGCACTCTCTGCATCTCACCTGCACTCACTGCATCTGCACCTCACTGCATCTCACCTGCACTCTCTGCATCTCACCTGCACTCACTGCATCTCACCTGCACTCTCTGCATCTCACCTGCACTCTCTGCATCTCACCTGCACTCTCTGCATCTCACCTGCACTCTCTGCATCTCACCTGCACTCTCTGCATCTCACCTGCACTCTCTGCATCTCTGCTGCACTCACTGCATCTCACCTGCACTCTCTGCATCTCACCTGCACTCTCATCTCACCTGCACTCTGCATCTCACCTGCACTCACTGCATCTCACCTGCACTCTCTGCATCTCAACTGCACTCACTGCATCTCACCTGCACTCTCTGCATCTCACCTGCACTCTCTGCATCTCACCTGCACTCTCTGCATGCACTCACTGCATCTCACCTGCACTCTCTGCATCTCACCTGCACTCTCTGCATCTCACCTGCACTCTCTGCATCTCACCTGCACTCTGCATCTCACCTGCACTCTCTGCATCTCACCTGCACTCTCTGCATCTGCATCTCACCTGCACTCTCTGCATCTCACCTGCACTCACTGCATCTCACCTGCACTCACTGCATCTCACCTGCACTCTGCATCTCACCTGCACTCACTGCATCTCACCTGCACTCTCTGCATCTCACCTGCACTCACTGCATCTCACCTGCACTCTCTGCATCTCACCTGCACTCACTGCATCTCACCTGCACTCTGCATCTCACCTGCACTCACTGCAGATCTCACCTGCACTCTCTGCATCTCACCTGCACTCTCTGCATCTCACCTGCACTCTCTGCATCTCACCTGCACTCTGCATCTCACCTGCACTCACTGCATCTCACCTGCACTCTCTGCATCTCACCTGCACTCTCTGTCTCACCTGCACTCACTGCATCTCACCTGCACTCTCTGCATCTCACCTGCACTCACTGCATCTCACCTGCACTCACTGCATCTCACCTGCACTCACTGCATCTCACCTGCACTCTCTGCATCTCACCTGCACTCTGCATCTCACCTGCACTCACTGCATCTCACTGCACTCTCTGCATCTCACCTGCACTCACTGCATCTCACCTGCACTCACTGCATCTCACCTGCACTCACTGCATCTCACCTGCACTCTCTGCATCTCACCTGCACTCTCTGCATCTCACCTGCACTCTGCACCATCTCACCTGCACTCTCTGCATCTCACCTGCACTCTCTGCATCTCACCTGCACTCACTGCATCTCACCTGCACTCACTGCATCTCACCTGCACTCTCTGCATCTCAACTGCACTCACTGCATCTCACCTGCACTCTCTGCATCTCACCTGCACTCATGCATCTCACCTGCACTCTGCATCTCACCTGCACTCACTGCATCTCACCTGCACTCTCTGCATCTCACCTGCACTCTGCATCTCACCTGCACTCTCTGCATCTCACCTGCACTCACTGCATCTCACCTGCACTCTCTGCATCTCACCTGCACTCACTGCATCTCACCTGCATCTCACCTGCACTCTGCATCTCACCTGCACTCACTGCATCTCACCTGCACTCTGCATCTCACCTGCACTCTCTGCACCTCTGCATCTCACCTGCACTCTCTGCATCTCACCTGCACTCTCTGCATCTCACCTGCACTCACTGCATCTCACCTGCACTCTCTGCATCTCACCTGCACTCTGCATCTCACCTGCACTCTGCATCTCACCTGCACTCACTGCATCTCATCTCACCTGCACTCTCTGCATCTCACCTGCACTCTGCATCTCACCTGCACTACTGCATCTCACCTGCACTCTCTGCATCTCACCTGCACTCTCTGCATCTCACCTGCACTCTCTGCATCTCACCTGCACTCTGCACTGCATCTCACCTGCACTCACTGCATCTCACCTGCACTCTCTGCATCTCACCTGCACCTCTGCATCTCACCTGCACTCTGCATCTCACCTGCACTCATCTCACCTGCACTCTCTGCATCTCACCTGCACTCTCCTGCATCTCACCTGCACTCTCTGCATCTCACCTGCACTCTCTGCATCTCACCTGCACTCTCTGCATCTCACCTGCTCACTGCATCTCACCTGCACTCTCTGCATCTCACCTGCACTCTGCATCTCACCTGCACTTCACTGCATCTCACCTGCACTCACTGCATCTCACCTGCACTCTCTGCATCTCACCTGCACTCTGCATCTCACCTGCACTCTGCATCTCACCTGCACTCTGCATCTCACCTGCACTCTCTGCATCTCACCTGCACTCACTGCATCTCACCTGCACTGCATCTCACCTGCACTCACTGCATCTCACCTGCACTCTCTGCATCTCACCTGCACTCTCTGCATCTCACCTGCACTCACTGCATCTCACCTGCACTCTCTGCATCTCACCTGCACTCTCTGCATCTCACCTGCACTCTCTGCATCTCACCTGCACTCTCTGCATCTCACCTGCTCACTGCATCTCACTGCACTCTCTGCATCTCACCTGCACTCCTCTGCATCTCACCTGCACTCTCTGCATCTCACCTGCACTCTCTGCATCTCACCTGCACTCTCTGCATCTCACCTGCACTCTCTGCATCTCACCTGCACTCTCTGCATCTCACCTGCACTCTCTGCATCTCTGCACTCTGCACACTGCACTCCTCTGCATCTCACCTGCACTCTCTGCATCTCACCTGCACTCACTGCATCTCACCTGCACTCTCTGCATGCATCTCACCTGCACTCTCTGCATCTCACCTGCACTCTCTGATCTCACCTGCACTCTCTGCATCCTGCACTCTGCATCTCCTGCAGGATCCACCTGCACTCACTGCTGCATCTCACCTGCACTCTGCATCTCTGCACTCTGCATCTGCACTCTGCATCTCACCTGCACTCTCTGCATCTCTCCTGCTCACTGCATCACCTGCACTCTCTGCATCTCACCTCGCATCTCACCTGCACACCTGCACTCACTGCATCTCACCTGCACTCTGCATCAGCTGCTCACATCCTGCACTCTCTAGTGCACTCTCTGATGCACTCTGCATCTCACCTGCACTGCATCTCACCTGCAGGTCTCTGCATCTCCATCTCTGCACTCTCCTGCTCACCTGCACTCTTGGCATCTCACCTGTGTCTGCATCTCACCTGCCTCTGATCTCACCTGCAGGCATACAGCACTCTCTGCATGCTGTCGCATCTCTGCAGCTACCTGCATTCTTTGCATATTTGCACTCCGGGACTCAGAGCACTCCTGCAGCGAGCAGCTGACGGCCTGGCTGGCCATTTGCTCTGCTGCTCATCGCTGGAAGCCGGCAGGCGGACAGATATTCTGTGTTTCTGGCACATCCGACCAGCTGGACTACTCGGACAGGTTTAGGGCCGCGCCGCCTCTCTCTGCTCAGCTGCGCCTCAGCCTACATATCTGCATCCCTCACACCGCGCTCGTCTAATCTCTCTCACAATTCAGACTTTTCCTCTCAGAATTATGATTTTATATCTCACAATTCAGACTTTTCCTCTCAGAATTATGATTTTATATCTCACAATTCAGACTTTTCCTCTCAGAATTATGATTTTATATCTCACAATTCAGACTTTTCCTCTCAGAATTATGATTTTATATCTCACGATTCAGACTTTTCCCCCTCAGAATTATGATTTTATATCTCACAATTCAGACTTTTCCTCTCAGAATTATGATTACATATCTCACAATTCAGACTTTTCCCCTCAGAATTATGATTTAATATCTCACAATTCAGACTTTTCCCCTCAGAATTATGATTTTATATCTCACAATTCAGACTTTTCCTCTCAGAATTATGATTTTATATCTCACAATTCAGACTTTTCCCCCTCAGAATTATGATTTTATATCTCACAATTCAGACTTTTCCTCTCAGAATTATGATTTAATATCTCACAATTCAGACTTTTCCTCTCAGAATTATGATTTTATATCTCACAATTCAGACTTTTCCTCTCAGAATTATGATTTTATATCTCACAACTCAGACTTTTCCTCTCAGAATTATGATTTATATCTCACAATTCAGACTTTTCCTCTCAGAATTATGATTTTATATCTCACAATTCAGACTTCCCCTCAGAATTATGATTTTATATCTCACAATTCAGACTTTTCCTCTCAGAATTATGATTTTATATCTCACAACTCAGACTTTTCCCCTCAGAACTATGATTATATATCTCACAACTCAGACTTTTCCCCTCAGAATTATGATTTTATATCTCACAATTCAGACTTTTCCTCTCAGAATTATGATTTTATATCTCACAACTCAGACTTTTCCTCTCAGAATTATGATTACATATCTTACAATTCAGACTTTTCCTCTCAGAATTATGATTTTATATCTCACAATTCAGACTTTTCCTCTCAGAATTATGATTTTATATCTTACAATTCAGACTTTTCCCCTCAGAATTATGATTACATATCTTACAACTCAGACTTTTCCTCTCAGAATTATGATTTTATATCTCACAACTCAGACTTTTCCTCTCAGAATTATGATTACATATCTTACAATTCAGACTTTTCCTCTCAGAATTATGATTTTATATCTCACAACTCAGACTTTTCCTCTCAGAATTATGATTTTATATCTCACAACTCAGACTTTTCCTCTCAGAATTATGATTACATATCTTACAATTCAGACTTTTCCTCTCAGAATTATGATTTTATATCTCACAATTCAGACTTTTCCTCTCAGAATTATGATTACATATCTACAATTCAGACTTTTCCTCTCAGAATTATGATTTTATATCTCACAACTCAGACTTTTCCTCTCAGAATTATGATTACATATCTTACAATTCAGACTTTTCCTCTCAGAATTATGATTTTATATCTCACAACTCAGACTTTTCCTCTCAGAATTATGATTACATATCTTACAATTCAGACTTTTCCTCTCAGAATTATGATTACATATCTTACAACTCAGACTTTTCCTCTCAGAATTATGATTTTATATCTCACAATTCAGACTTTTCCTCTCAGAATTATGATTTTATATCTTACAATTCAGACTTTTCCTCTCAGAATTATGATTACATATCTTACAATTCAGACTTTTCCTCTCAGAATTATGATTTTATATCTCACAACTCAGACTTTTCCTCTCAGAATTATGATTACATATCTCACAATTCAGACTTTTCCTCTCAGAATTATGATTACATATCTTACAATTCAGACTTTTCCTCTCAGAATTATGATTTTATATCTCACAACTCAGACTTTTCCTCTCAGAATTATGATTACATATCTTACAACTCAGACTTTTCCTCTCAGAATTATGATTTTATATCTCACAATTCAGACTTTTCCTCTCAGAATTATGATTTTATATCTCACGATTCAGACTTCCCCCCTCAGAATTATGATTTTATATCTCACAATTCAGACTTTTCCTCTCAGAATTATGATTACATATCTCACAATTCAGACTTTTCCCCTCAGAATTATGATTTAATATCTCACAATTCAGACTTTTCCCCTCAGAATTATGATTTTATATCTCACAATTCAGACTTTTCCTCTCAGAATTATGATTTTATATCTCACAACTCAGACTTTTCCTCTCAGAATTATGATTTTATATCTCACAATTCAGACTTTTCCTCTCAGAATTATGATTTTATATCTCACGATTCAGACTTCCCCCCTCAGAATTATGATTTTATATCTCACAATTCAGACTTTTCCTCTCAGAATTATGATTTTATATCTCACAACTCAGACTTTTCCCCTCAGAACTATGATTATATATCTCACAACTCAGACTTTTCCCCTCAGAACTATGATTATATATCTCACAACTCAGACTTTTCCTCTCAGAATTATGATTTTATATCTCACAATTCAGACTTTTCCTCTCAGAATTATGATTTTATATCTCACAATTCAGACTTTTCCTCTCAGAATTATGATTTTATATCTCACAATTCAGACTTTTCCTCTCAGAATTATGATTTTATATCTCACGATTCAGACTTTTCCTCTCAGAATTATGATTTTATATCTCACGATTCAGACTTTTCCTCTCAGAATTATGATTTTATATCTCACGATTCAGACTTTTCCTCTCAGAATTATGATTACATATCTTACAATTCAGACTTTTCCTCTCAGAATTATGATTTTATATCTCACAACTCAGACTTTTCCTCTCAGAATTATGATTACATATCTTACAATTCAGACTTTTCCTCTCAGAATTATGATTACATATCTTACAATTCAGACTTTTCCTCTCAGAATTATGATTTTATATCTCACAACTCAGACTTTTCCTCTCAGAATTATGATTACATATCTTACAACTCAGACTTTTCCTCTCAGAATTATGATTTTATATCTCACAATTCAGACTTTTCCTCTCAGAATTATGATTTTATATCTTACAATTCAGACTTTTCCCCTCAGAATTATGATTACATATCTTACAACTCAGACTTTTCCTCTCAGAATTATGATTTTATATCACAATTCAGACTTTTCCTCTCAGAATTATGATTATATCTTACAATTCAGACTTTTCCTCTCAGAATTATGATTTTATATCTCACAATTCAGACTTTTCTCTCAGAATTATGATTATATCTTACAATTCAGACTTTTCCTCTCAGAATTATGATTTTATATCTCACAATTCAGACTTTTCCTCTCAGAATTATGATTTTATATCTCACAACTCAGACTTTTCCTCTCAGAATTATGATTACATATCTTACAACTCAGACTTTTCCTCTCAGAATTATGATTTTATATCTCACAATTCAGACTTTTCCTCTCCAGAATTATGATTTTATATCTTACAATTCAGACTTTTCCTCTCAGAATTATGATTTTACATATCTTACAATTCAGACTTTTCCTCTCAGAATTATGATTTTATATCTCACAACTCAGACTTTTCCTCTCAGAATTATGATTACATATCTTACAATTCAGACTTTTCCTCTCAGAATTATGATTTTATATCTCACAACTCAGACTTTTCCTCTCAGAATTATGATTTTACATATCTTACAATTCAGACTTTTCCCCTCAGAATTATGATTTTATATCTCACAATTCAGACTTTTCCTCTCAGAATTATGATTACATATCTTACAATTCAGACTTTTCCTCTCAGAATTATGATTTTATATCTCACAATTCAGACTTTTCCTCTCAGAATTATGATTTTATATCTTACAATTCAGACTTTTCCTCTCAGAATTATGATTACATATCTTTACAACTCAGACTTTTCCTCTCAGAATTATGATTTTATATCTCACAATTCAGACTTTTCCTCTCAGAATTATGATTTTATATCTTACAATTCAGACTTTTCCTCTCAGAATTATGATTACATATCTTACAATTCAGACTTTTCCTCTCAGAATTATGATTTTATATCTCACAACTCAGACTTTTCCTCTCAGAATTATGATTTTACATATCTTACAATTCAGACTTTTCCTCTCAGAATTATGATTACATATCTTACAATTCAGACTTTTCCTCTCAGAATTATGATTTTATATCTCACAATTCAGACTTTTCCTCTCAGAATTATGATTTTACATATCTTACAACTCAGACTTTTCCTCTCAGAATTATGATTTTATATCTCACAATTCAGACTTTTCCTCTCAGAATTATGATTTTATATCTCACAACTCAGACTTTTCCTCTCAGAATTATGATTACATATCTTACAACTCAGACTTTTCCTCTCAGAATTATGATTTTATATCTCACAATTCAGACTTTTCCTCTCAGAATTATGATTTTATATCTTACAATTCAGACTTTTCCTCTCAGAATTATGATTACATATCTCACAATTCAGACTTTTCCTCTCAGAATTATGATTTTATATCTCACAATTCAGACTTTTCCCCTCAGAATTATGATTTTATATCTTACAATTCAGACTTTTCCCCTCAGAATTATGATTTTATATCTCACAATTCAGACTTTTCCCCTCAGTATTATGATTTTATATATTACAATTCAGACTTTTCCTCTCAGAATTATGATTACATATCTCACAATTCAGACTTTTCCCCTCATAATTATGATTTTATATCTTACAATTCAGACTTTTCCCCTCAGAATTATGATTTTATATCTCACAATTCAGACTTTTCCTCTCAGAATTATGATTTTATATCTTACAATTCAGACTTTTCCCCTCAGAATTATGATTTTATATCTCACAATTCAGACTTTTCCCCCTCAGAATTATGATTTTATATCTTACAATTCAGACTTTTCCCCTCAGAATTATGATTTTATATCTCACAATTCAGACTTTTCCTCTCAGAATTATGATTTTATATCTCACAATTCAGACTTTTCCCCTCAGAATTATGATTTTATATCTCACAATTATGATTTTATATCTCAGAATTATGATTACATATCTCACAATTCAGACTTTTCCTCTCAGAATTATGATTTTATATCTTACAAATCACACTTTTCCCCTCAGAATTATGATTACATATCTCACAATTCAGACTTTTCCTCTCAGAATTATGATTTTATATCTTACAATTCAGACTTTTCCTCAGAATTATGATTTTATATCTCACAATTCAGACTTTTCCTCTCAGAATTATGATTTTATATCTTACAATTCAGACTTTTCCCCTCAGAATTATGATTTTATATCTCACAATTCAGACTTTTCCCCCTCAGAATTATGATTTTATATCTTACAATTCAGACTTTTCCCCTCAGAATTATGATTTTATATCTCACAATTCAGACTTTTCCTCTCAGAATTATGATTTTATATCTCACAATTCAGACTTTTCCCCTCAGAATTATGATTTTATATCTCACAATTATGATTTTATATCTCAGAATTATGATTACATATCTCACAATTCAGACTTTTCCTCTCAGAATTATGATTCTATATCTTACAATTCAGACTTTTCCTCTCAGAATTATGATTACATATCTCACAATTCAGACTTTTCCCCTCAGAATTATGATTTTATATCTCACAATTCAGACTTTTCCCCTCAGAATTATGATTACATATCTTACAATTCAGACTTTCCCCCTCAGAATTATGATTTTATATCTCACAATTCAGACTTTTCCCCTCAGAATTATGATTTTATATCTTACAATTCAGACTTTCCTCTCAGAATTATGATTTTGTATCTTACAATTCAGACTTTTCCCCTCAGAATTATGATTTTATATCTTACAATTCAGACTTTTCCCCCCAGAATTATGATTACATATCATACAATTCAGACTTTTCCCCTCAGAATTATGATTTTATATCTCACAATTCAGACTTTTCCCCTCAGAATTATGATTTTATATCTTACAATTCAGACTTTCCTCTCAGAATTATGATTTTATCTCTCACAACTCAGACTTTTCCTCTCAGAATTATGATTTTATATCTCACAATTCAGACTTTTCCTCTCAGAATTATGATTTTATATCTCACAATTCAGACTTTTCCTCTCAGAATTATGATTTTATATCTCACAATTCAGACTTTTCCCCTCAGAATTATGATTTTATATCTCACAATTCAGACTTTCCTCTCAGAATTATGATTACATATCTCACAATTCAGACTTTTCCTCTCAGAATTATGATTTTATATCTTACAAATCACACTTTTCCCCTCAGAATTATGATTACATATCTCACAATTCAGACTTTTCCTCTCAGAATTATGATTTTATATCTTACAATTCAGACTTTTCCCCTCAGAATTATGATTTTATATCTTACAATTCAGACTTTCCTCTCAGAATTATGATTTTTATCTCTCAATTCAGACTTTTCCTCTCTGAATTATGATTTTATATCTCACAATTCAGACTTTTCCTCTCAGAATTATGATTTTATATCTCACAATTCAGACTTTTCCCCTCAGAATTAAGATTTTATATCTCACAATTCAGACTTTCCTCTCAGAATTATGATTTTATATCTTACAATTCAGACTTTTCCCCTCAGAATTATGATTCTATATCTTACAATTCAGACTTTCCTCTCAGAATTATGATTTTATCTCTCACAATTCAGACTTTTCCCCTCAGAATTATGATTTTATATCTCACAATTCAGACTTTTCCTCTCAGAATTATGATTTTATATCTCACAATTCAGACTTTCCCCCTCAGAATTATGATTTTATATCTAACAATTCAGACTTTTCCCCTCAGAATTATGATTTTATCTCTCACAACTCAGACTTTTCCTCTCAGAATTATGATTTTATATCTCACAACTCAGACTTTTCCTCTCAGAATTATGATTACATATCTTACAATTCAGACTTTTCCTCAGAATTATGATTTTATATCTCACAACTCAGACTTTTCCTCTCAGAATTATGATTACATATCTTACAATTCAGACTTTTCCTCTCAGAATTATGATTTTATATCTCACAACTCAGACTTTTCCTCTCAGAATTATGATTACATATCTTACAATTCAGACTTTTCCTCAGAATTATGATTTTATATCTCACAACTCAGACTTTTCCTCTCAGAATTATGATTACATATCTTACAATTCAGACTTTTCCCCTCAGAATTATGATTTTATATCTCACAACTCAGACTTTTCCTCTCAGAATTATGATTACATATCTTACAATTCAGACTTTTCCTCTCAGAATTATGATTTTATATCTCACAACTCAGACTTTTCCTCTCAGAATTATGATTACATATCTTACAATTCAGACTTTTCCTCTCAGAATTATGATTACATATCTTACAATTCAGACTTTTCCTCTCAGAATTATGATTTTATATCTCACAACTCAGACTTTTCCTCAGAATTATGATTACATATCTTACTCAGACTTTTCCTCTCAGAATTATGATTTTATATCTCACAATTCAGACTTTTCCTCTCAGAATTATGATTTTATATCTTACAATTCAGACTTTTCCTCAGAATTATGATTTTATATCTCACAACTCAGACTTTTCCTCTCAGAATTATGATTTTATATCTCACAACTCAGACTTTTCCTCTCAGAATTATGATTATATATCTTACAATTCAGACTTTTCCTCTCAGAATTATGATTTTATATCTCACAATTCAGACTTTTCCTCTCAGAATTATGATTTTATATCTCACAACTCAGACTTTTCCTCTCAGAATTATGATTACATATCTTACAATTCAGACTTTTCCTCTCAGAATTATGATTTTATATCTCACAACTCAGACTTTTCCTCTCAGAATTATGATTACATATCTTACAATTCAGACTTTTCCTCTCAGAATTATGATTTTATATCTCACAACTCAGACTTTTCCTCTCAGAATTATGATTACATATCTTACAATTCAGACTTTTCCTCTCAGAATTATGATTACATATCTTACAACTCAGACTTTTCCTCTCAGAATTATGATTTTATATCTCACAACTCAGACTTTTCCTCTCAGAATTATGATTACATATCTTACAATTCAGACTTTTCCTCTCAGAATTATGATTTTATATCTCACAATTCAGACTTTTCCTCTCAGAATTATGATTACATATCTTACAATTCAGACTTTTCCTCTCAGAATTATGATTTTATATCTCACAACTCAGACTTTTCCTCTCAGAATTATGATTACATATCTTACAATTCAGACTTTTCCTCTCAGAATTATGATTTTATATCTCACAATTCAGACTTTTCCTCTCAGAATTATGATTTTACATATCTTACAATTCAGACTTTTCCTCTCAGAATTATGATTACATATCTTACAACTCAGACTTTTCCTCTCAGAATTATGATTTTATATCTCACAATTCAGACTTTTCCTCTCAGAATTATGATTTTATATCTTACAATTCAGACTTTTCCTCTCAGAATTATGATTACATATCTTACAATTCAGACTTTTCCTCTCAGAATTATGATTTTATATCTCACAACTCAGACTTTTCCTCTCAGAATTACATATCTTACAATTCAGACTTTTCCTCTCAGAATTATGATTACATATCTTACAATTCAGACTTTTCCTCTCAGAATTATGATTTTATATCTCACAACTCAGACTTTTCCTCTCAGAATTATGATTACATATCTTACAACTCAGACTTTTCCTCTCAGAATTATGATTTTATATCTCACAATTCAGACTTTTCCTCTCAGAATTATGATTTTATATCTCACAACTCAGACTTTTCCTCTCAGAATTATGATTACATATCTTACAATTCAGACTTTTCCTCTCAGAATTATGATTTTATATCTCACAATTCAGACTTTTCCTCTCAGAATTATGATTTTATATCTTACAATTCAGACTTTTCCTCTCAGAATTATGATTACATATCTCACAATTCAGACTTTTCCTCTCAGAATTATGATTTTATATCTCACAATTCAGACTTTTCCTCAGAATTATGATTTTATATCTTACAATTCAGACTTTTCCTCTCAGAATTATGATTTTATATCTCACAATTCAGACTTTTCCCCTCAGAATTATGATTTTATATCTTACAATTCAGACTTTTCCTCTCAGAATTATGATTTTATATCTCACAATTCAGACTTTTCCTCTCAGAATTATGATTTTATATCTTACAATTCAGACTTTTCCCCTCAGAATTATGATTTTATATCTCACAATTCAGACTTTTCCTCTCAGAATTATGATTTTATATCTTACAATTCAGACTTTTCCTCTCAGAATTATGATTTTATATCTCACAATTCAGACTTTTCCCCCTCAGAATTATGATTTTATATCTTACAATTCAGACTTTTCCCCTCAGAATTATGATTTTATATCTCACAATTCAGACTTTTCCTCTCAGAATTATGATTTTATATCTCACAATTCAGACTTTTCCCCTCAGAATTATGATTTTATATCTCACAATTATGATTTTATATCTCAGAATTATGATTACATATCTCACAATTCAGACTTTTCCTCTCAGAATTATGATTTTATATCTCACAACTCAGACTTTTCCTCTCAGAATTATGATTTACATATCTCTCACAATTCAGACTTTTCCTCTCAGAATTATGATTTTATATCTTACAATTCAGACTTTTCCCCTCAGAATTATGATTTTATATCTCACAATTCAGACTTTTCCTCTCAGAATTATGATTTTATATCTTACAATTCAGACTTTTCCCCTCAGAATTATGATTTTATATCTCACAATTCAGACTTTTCCTCCTCAGAATTATGATTTTATATCTTACAATTCAGACTTTTCCCCTCAGAATTATGATTTTATATCTCACAATTCAGACTTTTCCTCTCAGAATTATGATTTTATATCTCACAATTCAGACTTTTCCCCTCAGAATTATGATTTTATATCTCACAATTATGATTTTATATCTCAGAATTATGATTACATATCTCACAATTCAGACTTTTCCTCTCAGAATTATGATTCTATATCTTACAATTCAGACTTTTCCTCTCAGAATTATGATTACATATCTTACAATTCAGACTTTTCCCCTCAGAATTATGATTTTATATCTCACAATTCAGACTTTTCCTCTCAGAATTATGATTTTACATATCTTACAATTCAGACTTTTCCCCCTCAGAATTATGATTTTATATCTCACAATTCAGACTTTTCCCCTCAGAATTATGATTTTATATCTTACAATTCAGACTTTCCTCTCAGAATTATGATTTTGTATCTTACAATTCAGACTTTTCCCCTCAGAATTATGATTTTATATCTTACAATTCAGACTTTTCCCCCCAGAATTATGATTACATATACAATTCAGACTTTTCCCCTCAGAATTATGATTTTATATCTCACAATTCAGACTTTTCCCCTCAGAATTATGATTTTATATCTTACAATTCAGACTTTCCTCTCAGAATTATGATTTTATATCTTACAATTCAGACTTTCCTCTCAGAATTATGATTTTATCTCTCAAAACTCAGACTTTTCCTCTCAGAATTATGATTTTATATCTCACAATTCAGACTTTTCCTCTCAGAATTATGATTTTATATCTCACAATTCAGACTTTTCCTCTCAGAATTATGATTTTATATCTCACAATTCAGACTTTTCCCCTCAGAATTATGATTTTATATCTTACAAATCACACTTTTCCCCTCAGAATTATGATTACATATCTCACAATTCAGACTTTTCCTCTCAGAATTATGATTTTATATCTTACAATTCAGACTTTTCCCCTCAGAATTATGATTTTATATCTTACAATTCAGACTTTTCCTCTCAGAATTATGATTTTATATCTTACACAATTCAGACTTTTCCTCTCAGAATTATGATTTTATATCTTACAATTCAGACTTTTCCTCTCAGAATTATGATTTTATATCTCACAACTCAGACTTTTCCTCTCAGAATTATGATTACATATCTTACAATTCAGACTTTTCCTCTCAGAATTATGATTTTATATCTCACAACTCAGACTTTTCCTCTCAGAATTATGATTACATATCTTACAATTCAGACTTTTCCTCTCAGAATTATGATTTTATATCTCACAACTCAGACTTTTCCTCTCAGAATTATGATTACATATCTTACAATTCAGACTTTTCCTCTCAGAATTATGATTTTACATATCTTACAATTCAGACTTTTCCTCTCAGAATTATGATTTTATATCTCACAATTCAGACTTTTCCTCTCAGAATTATGATTACATATCTTACAATTCAGACTTTTCCTCTCAGAATTATGATTTTATATCTCACAATTCAGACTTTTCCTCTCAGAATTATGATTTTATATCTTACAATTCAGACTTTTCCCCTCAGAATTATGATTTTATATCTCACAATTCAGACTTTTCCCCCTCAGAATTATGATTTTATATCTCACAATTCAGACTTTTCCTCTCAGAATTATGATTACATATCTCACAATTCAGACTTTTCCTCTCAGAATTATGATTTTATATCTCACAATTCAGACTTTTCCTCAGAATTATGATTTTATATCTCACAATTCAGACTTTTCCTCTCAGAATTATGATTTTACATATCTTACAATTCAGACTTTTCCTCTCAGAATTATGATTTTATATCTCACAACTCAGACTTTTCCTCTCAGAATTATGATTACATATCTTACAATTCAGACTTTTCCTCTCAGAATTATGATTTTATATCTCACAATTCAGACTTTTCCTCTCAGAATTATGATTACATATCTTACAATTCAGACTTTTCCTCTCAGAATTATGATTTTATATCTCACAACTCAGACTTTTCCTCTCAGAATTATGATTTTACATATCTTACAATTCAGACTTTTCTCAGAATTATGATTTTATATCTCACAATTCAGACTTTTCCTCTCAGAATTATGATTACATATCTTACAATTCAGACTTTTCCTCTCAGAATTATGATTTTATATCTCACAATTCAGACTTTTCCTCTCAGAATTATGATTTTATATCTTACAATTCAGACTTTTCCTCTCAGAATTATGATTTTACATATCTCACAATTCAGACTTTTCCTCTCAGAATTATGATTTTATATCTCACAATTCAGACTTTTCCTCTCAGAATTATGATTTTATATCTCACAATTCAGACTTTTCCTCTCAGAATTATGATTACATATCTTACAATTCAGACTTTTCCTCTCAGAATTATGATTTTATATCTCACAACTCAGACTTTTCCTCTCAGAATTATGATTACATATCTTACAATTCAGACTTTTCCTCTCAGAATTATGATTACATATCTTACAATTCAGACTTTTCCTCTCAGAATTATGATTTTATATCTCACAACTCAGACTTTTCCTCTCAGAATTATGATTTACATATCTTACAATTCAGACTTTTCCTCTCAGAATTATGATTTTATATCTCACAATTCAGACTTTTCCTCTCAGAATTATGATTTTATATCTCACAATTCAGACTTTTCCTCTCAGAATTATGATTACATATCTTACAACTCAGACTTTTCCTCTCAGAATTATGATTTTATATCTCACAATTCAGACTTTTCCTCTCAGAATTATGATTTTATATCTTACAATTCAGACTTTTCCTCTCAGAATTATGATTACATATCTCACAATTCAGACTTTTCCTCTCAGAATTATGATTTTATATCTCACAATTCAGACTTTTCCTCTCAGAATTATGATTTTATATCTCACAATTCAGACTTTTCCTCTCAGAATTATGATTTTATATCTTACAATTCAGACTTTTCCTCTCAGAATTATGATTACATATCTTACAATTCAGACTTTTCCTCTCAGAATTATGATTTTATATCTCACAATTCAGACTTTTCCTCTCAGAATTATGATTACATATCTTACAATTCAGACTTTTCCTCTCAGAATTATGATTACATATCTTACAACTCAGACTTTTCCTCTCAGAATTATGATTTTATATCTCACAATTCAGACTTTTCCTCTCAGAATTATGATTTTATATCTTACAATTCAGACTTTTCCTCTCAGAATTATGATTACATATCTTACAATTCAGACTTTTCCTCTCAGAATTATGATTTTATATCTCACAACTCAGACTTTTCCTCTCAGAATTATGATTACATATCTTACAATTCAGACTTTTCCTCTCAGAATTATGATTACATATCTTACAATTCAGACTTTTCCTCTCAGAATTATGATTTTATATCTCACAATTCAGACTTTTCCTCTCAGAATTATGATTACATATCTTACAATTCAGACTTTTCCTCTCAGAATTATGATTTTATATCTCACAATTCAGACTTTTCCTCTCAGAATTATGATTTTATATCTCACAATTCAGACTTTTCCTCTCAGAATTATGATTTTATATCTTACAATTCAGACTTTTCCTCTCAGAATTATGATTTTATATCTCACAATTCAGACTTTTCCTCTCAGAATTATGATTTTATATCTCACAATTCAGACTTTTCCTCTCAGAATTATGATTACATATCTACAATTCAGACTTTTCCTCTCAGAATTATGATTTTATATCTCACAATTCAGACTTTTCCTCTCAGAATTATGATTTTATATCTCACAATTCAGACTTTTCCTCTCAGAATTATGATTTTATATCTTACAATTCAGACTTTTCCTCTCAGAATTATGATTACATATCTTACAATTCAGACTTTTCCTCTCAGAATTATGATTTTATATCTCACAACTCAGACTTTTCCTCTCAGAATTATGATTACATATCTCACAATTCAGACTTTTCCTCTCAGAATTATGATTACATATCTTACAATTCAGACTTTTCCTCTCAGAATTATGATTTTATATCTCACAACTCAGACTTTTCCTCTCAGAATTATGATTATATCTCTTACAACTCAGACTTTTCCTCTCAGAATTATGATTTTATATCTCACAATTCAGACTTTTCCTCTCAGAATTATGATTTTATATCTCACAACTCAGACTTTTCCTCTCAGAATTATGATTACATATCTCACAATTCAGACTTTTCCTCTCAGAATTATGATTTTATATCTCACAATTCAGACTTTTCCTCTCAGAATTATGATTTTATATCTCACAATTCAGACTTTTCCTCTCAGAATTATGATTATATCTCACAATTCAGACTTTTCCTCTCAGAATTATGATTTTATATCTCACAATTCAGACTTTTCCCCTCAGAATTATGATTTTATATCTTACAATTCAGACTTTTCCTCTCAGAATTATGATTTTATATCTCACAATTCAGACTTTTCCTCTCAGAATTATGATTTTATATCTTACAATTCAGACTTTTCCTCTCAGAATTATGATTTTATATCTCACAATTCAGACTTTTCCTCTCATAATTATGATTTTATATCTTACAATTCAGACTTTTCCCCTCAGAATTATGATTTTATATCTCACAATTCAGACTTTTCCTCTCAGAATTATGATTTTATATCTTACAATTCAGACTTTTCCTCTCAGAATTATGATTTTATATCTCACAATTCAGACTTTTCCTCTCAGAATTATGATTTTATATCTCACAATTCAGACTTTTCCCTCAGAATTATGATTTTATATCTCACAATTCAGACTTTTCCTCTCAGAATTATGATTTTATATCTCACAATTCAGACTTTTCCTCTCAGAATTATGATTTTATATCTCACAATTAGACTTTTCCTCTCAGAATTATGATTACATATCTCACAATTCAGACTTTTCCTCTCAGAATTATGATTTTATATCTTACAATTCAGACTTTTCCTCAGAATTATGATTACATATCTCACAATTCAGACTTTTCCTCTCAGAATTATGATTTTATATCTTACAATTCAGACTTTTCCCCTCAGAATTATGATTTTATATCTCACAATTCAGACTTTTCCTCTCAGAATTATGATTTTATATCTTACAATTCAGACTTTTCCCCTCAGAATTATGATTTTATATCTCACAATTCAGACTTTTCCTCTCAGAATTATGATTTTATATCTTACAATTCAGACTTTTCCCCTCAGAATTATGATTTTATATCTCACAATTCAGACTTTTCCTCTCAGAATTATGATTTTATATCTCACAATTCAGACTTTTCCTCTCAGAATTATGATTTTATATCTCACAATTCAGACTTTTTTCTCAGAATTATGATTACATATCTCACAATTCAGACTTTTCCTCTCAGAATTATGATTTTATATCTTACAATTCAGACTTTTCCTCTCAGAATTATGATTTTACATATCTTACAATTCAGACTTTTCCTCAGAATTATGATTTTATATCTCACAATTCAGACTTTTCCCCCTCAGAATTATGATTTTATATCTTACAATTCAGACTTTTCCCCTCAGAATTATGATTTTATATCTCACAATTCAGACTTTCCTCTCAGAATTATGATTTTATATCTTACAATTCAGACTTTTCCTCTCAGAATTATGATTTATATCTTACAATTCAGACTTTTCCTCTCAGAATTATGATTTTATATCTTACAATTCAGACTTTTCCCCTCAGAATTATGATTTTATATCTCACAATTCAGACTTTTCCTCTCAGAATTATGATTTTATATCTTACAATTCAGACTTTTCCTCTCAGAATTATGATTTTATATCTCACAATTCAGACTTTTCCTCTCAGAATTATGATTTTATATCTTACAATTCAGACTTTTCCTCAGAATTATGATTTTATATCTCACAATTCAGACTTTTCCTCTCAGAATTATGATTTTATATCTCACAATTCAGACTTTTCCCCTCAGAATTATGATTTTATATCTCACAATTCAGACTTTTCCTCTCAGAATTATGATTACATATCTCACAATTCAGACTTTTCCTCTCAGAATTATGATTTTATATCTTACAATTCAGACTTTTCCTCTCAGAATTATGATTTTACATATCTCACAATTCAGACTTTTCTCAGAATTATGATTTTATATCTCACAATTCAGACTTTTCCTCTCAGAATTATGATTTTACATATCTTACAATTCAGACTTTTCCTCTCAGAATTATGATTTTATATCTCACAATTCAGACTTTTCCCCTCAGAATTATGATTTTATATCTTACAATTCAGACTTTTCCTCTCAGAATTATGATTTTATATCTTACAATTCAGACTTTTCCCCTCAGAATTATGATTTTATATCTCACAATTCAGACTTTTCCTCTCAGAATTATGATTTTACATATCTTACAATTCAGACTTTTCCTCTCAGAATTATGATTTTATATCTCACAATTCAGACTTTTCCCTCAGAATTATGATTTTATATCTTACAATTCAGACTTTCCTCTCAGAATTATGATTTTATATCTTACAATTCAGACTTTCCTCTCAGAATTATGATTTTATATCTCACAATTCAGACTTTTCCTCTCAGAATTATGATTTTATATCTCACAATTCAGACTTTTCCTCTCAGAATTATGATTTTATATCTCACAATTCAGACTTTTCCTCTCAGAATTATGATTTTATATCTCACAATTCAGACTTTTCCTCTCAGAATTATGATTTTATATCTTACAATTCAGACTTTTCCCCTCAGAATTATGATTACATATCTCACAATTCAGACTTTTCCTCTCAGAATTATGATTTTATATCTTACAATTCAGACTTTTCCCCTCAGAATTATGATTTTATATCTTACAATTCAGACTTTTCCTCTCAGAATTATGATTTTATATCTCACAATTCAGACTTTTCCTCTCAGAATTATGATTACATATCTTACAATTCAGACTTTTCCCCTCAGAATTATGATTTTATATCTCACAATTCAGACTTTTCCTCAGAATTATGATTACATATCTTACAATTCAGACTTTTCCTCTCAGAATTATGATTTTATATCTCACAATTCAGACTTTTCCTCTCAGAATTATGATTTTATATCTCACAATTCAGACTTTTCCTCTCAGAATTATGATTACATATCACAATTCAGACTTTTCCTCTCAGAATTATGATTTTATATCTCACAATTCAGACTTTTCCTCTCAGAATTATGATTATATCTTACAATTCAGACTTTTCCTCTCAGAATTATGATTTTATATCTCACAATTCAGACTTTTCCTCTCAGAATTATGATTTTATATCTTACAATTCAGACTTTTCCTCTCAGAATTATGATTTTACATATCTTACAATTCAGACTTTTCCTCTCAGAATTATGATTTTATATCTCACTCAGACTTTTCCTCTCAGAATTATGATTTTATATCTCACAATTCAGACTTTTCCTCTCAGAATTATGATTTTATATCTCACAATTCAGACTTTTCCTCTCAGAATTATGATTTTATATCTCACAATTCAGACTTTTCCTCTCAGAATTATGATTACATATCTTACAATTCAGACTTTTCCTCTCAGAATTATGATTTTATATCTCACAATTCAGACTTTTCCTCTCAGAATTATGATTACATATCTTACAATTCAGACTTTTCTCTCAGAATTATGATTTTATATCTCACAACTCAGACTTTTCCTCTCAGAATTATGATTACATATCTTACAATTCAGACTTTTCCTCTCAGAATTATGATTTTATATCTCACAATTCAGACTTTTCCTCTCAGAATTATGATTTTATATCTCACAATTCAGACTTTTCCTCTCAGAATTATGATTACATATCTTACAATTCAGACTTTTCCTCTCAGAATTATGATTTTATATCTCACAATTCAGACTTTTCCTCTCAGAATTATGATTACATATCTTACAATTCAGACTTTTCCCCTCAGAATTATGATTTTATATCTCACAATTCAGACTTTTCCTCTCAGAATTATGATTTTATATCTTACAATTCAGACTTTTCCTCTCAGAATTATGATTTTATATCTCACAATTCAGACTTTTCCTCTCAGAATTATGATTTTATATCTCACAATTCAGACTTTTCCTCTCAGAATTATGATTTTATATCTTACAATTCAGACTTTTCCTCTCAGAATTATGATTTTATATCTCACAATTCAGACTTTTCCTCTCAGAATTATGATTTTATATCTTACAATTCAGACTTTTCCTCTCAGAATTATGATTCATATCTTACAATTCAGACTTTTCCTCTCAGAATTATGATTTTATATCTCACAATTCAGACTTTTCCTCTCAGAATTATGATTTTATATCTTACAATTCAGACTTTTCCTCTCAGAATTATGATTTTACATATCTTCACAGACTTTTCTCTCAGAATTATGATTTTATATCTCACAATTCAGACTTTTCCTCTCAGAATTATGATTTTATATCTTACAACTCAGACTTTTCCTCTCAGAATTATGATTTTATATCTCACAATTCAGACTTTTCCTCTCAGAATTATGATTTTATATCTCACAATTCAGACTTTTCCTCTCAGAATTATGATTACATATCTTACAATTCAGACTTTTCCTCTCAGAATTATGATTTTATATCTCACAATTCAGACTTTTCCTCTCAGAATTATGATTTTATATCTTACAATTCAGACTTTTCCTCTCAGAATTATGATTACATATCTCACAATTCAGACTTTTCCTCTCAGAATTATGATTTTATATCTCACAATTCAGACTTTTCCCCTCAGAATTATGATTTTATATCTTACAATTCAGACTTTTCCTCTCAGAATTATGATTTTATATCTCACAATTCAGACTTTTCCTCTCAGAATTATGATTTTATATCTACAATTCAGACTTTTCCTCTCAGAATTATGATTTTATATCTCACAATTCAGACTTTTCCCCTGAATTATGATTTTATATCTTACAATTCAGACTTTTCCTCTCAGAATTATGATTTTATATCTCACAATTCAGACTTTTCCTCTCAGAATTATGATTTTATATCTTACAATTCAGACTTTTCCTCTCAGAATTATGATTTTATATCTCACAATTCAGACTTTTCCTCTCAGAATTATGATTTTATATCTTACAATTCAGACTTTTCCCCTCAGAATTATGATTTTATATCTCACAATTCAGACTTTTCCTCTCAGAATTATGATTTTATATCTCACAATTCAGACTTTTCCCTCAGAATTATGATTTTATATCTCACAATTCAGACTTTTCCTCTCAGAATTATGATTACATATCTCACAATTCAGACTTTTCCTCTCAGAATTATGATTTTA
The DNA here is from genome assembly GCA_023029165.1 of Gobiocypris rarus. Taxonomy (NCBI): domain Eukaryota; kingdom Metazoa; phylum Chordata; class Actinopteri; order Cypriniformes; family Gobionidae; genus Gobiocypris; species Gobiocypris rarus. The sequence goes on from CM040914.1 coordinate 48,396,548, forward strand.
TATCTTACAATTCAGACTTTTCCTCTCAGAATTATGATTTTATATCTCACAATTCAGACTTTTCCTCTCAGAATTATGATTTTATATCTTACAATTCAGACTTTTCCCCTCAGAATTATGATTTTATATCTCACAATTCAGACTTTTCCTCTCAGAATTATGATTTTATATCTTACAATTCAGACTTTTCCCCTCAGAATTATGATTTTATATCTCACAATTCAGACTTTTCCTCTCAGAATTATGATTTTATATCTTACAATTCAGACTTTTCCCCTCAGAATTATGATTTTATATCTCACAATTCAGACTTTTCCTCTCAGAATTATGATTTTATATCTCACAATTCAGACTTTTCCTCTCAGAATTATGATTTTATATCTCACAATTCAGACTTTTCCTCTCAGAATTATGATTACATATCTCACAATTCAGACTTTTCCTCTCAGAATTATGATTTTATATCTTACAATTCAGACTTTTCCTCTCAGAATTATGATTACATATCTTACAATTCAGACTTTTCCCTCAGAATTATGATTTTATATCTCACAATTCAGACTTTTCCTCAGAATTATGATTACATATCTTACAATTCAGACTTTCCTCTCAGAATTATGATTTTATATCTCACAATTCAGACTTTTCCCCTCAGAATTATGATTTTATATCTTACAATTCAGACTTTCCTCTCAGAATTATGATTTTATATCTTACAATTCAGACTTTCCTCTCAGAATTATGATTTTATATCTCACAATTCAGACTTTTCCCTCAGAATTATGATTTTATATCTCACAATTCAGACTTTTCCCTCAGAATTATGATTTTATATCTTACAATTCAGACTTTTCCCTCAGAATTATGATTTTATATCTCACAATTCAGACTTTTCCCCTCAGAATTATGATTTTATATCTTACAATTCAGACTTTCTCAGAATTATGATTTTATATCTCACAATTCAGACTTTTCCCTCAGAATTATGATTTTATATCTTACAATTCAGACTTTCCTCTCAGAATTATGATTTTATATCTTACAATTCAGACTTTTCCTCTCAGAATTATGATTTTATCTCTCACAATTCAGACTTTTCCTCTCAGAATTATGATTTTATATCTCACAATTCAGACTTTTCCTCAGAATTATGATTTTATATCTCACAATTCAGACTTTTCCTCTCAGAATTATGATTTTATATCTCACAATTCAGACTTTTCCCCTCAGAATTATGATTTTATATCTTACAAATCACACTTTTCCCCTCAGAATTATGATTACATATCTCACAATTCAGACTTTTCCTCTCAGAATTATGATTTTATATCTTACAATTCAGACTTTTCCCCTCAGAATTATGATTTTATATCTTACAATTCAGACTTTCCTCTCAGAATTATGATTTTATCTCTCACAATTCAGACTTTCCTCTCAGAATTATGATTTTATCTCTCACAATTCAGACTTTTCCCCTCAGAATTATGATTTTATATCTCACAATTCAGACTTTCCTCTCAGAATTATGATTTTATCTCTCACAATTCAGACTTTTCCCCTCAGAATTATGATTTTATATCTTACAATTCAGACTTTTCCTCTCAGAATTATGATTTTATATCTCACAACTCAGACTTTTCCTCTCAGAATTATGATTTTATATCTCACAATTCAGACTTTTCCTCTCAGAATTATGATTTTATATCTCACAATTCAGACTTTTCCTCTCAGAATTATGATTTTATATCTAACAATTCAGACTTTTCCCTCAGAATTATGATTTTATATCTTACAAATTCAGACTTTTCCTCAGAATTATGATTTTATATCTCACAATTCAGACTTTTCCTCTCAGAATTATGATTTTATATCTCACAATTCAGACTTTTCCTCTCAGAATTATGATTTTATATCTTACAATTCAGACTTTTCCCCTCAGAATTATGATTTTATATCTCACAATTCAGACTTTCCTCTCAGAATTATGATTTTATCTCTCACAATTCAGACTTTTCCCCTCAGAATTATGATTTTATATCTCACAATTCAGACTTTCCTCTCAGAATTATGATTTTATATCTCACAATTCAGACTTTTCCCCTCAGAATTATGATTTTATATCTCACAATTCAGACTTTTCCCCTCAGAATTAAGATTTTATCTCACAATTCAGACTTTCCTCTCAGAATTATGATTTTATATCTCACAATTCAGACTTTTCCTCTCAGAATTATGATTTTATATCTTACAATTCAGACTTTTCCCCTCAGAATTGATTCTATATCTTACAATTCAGACTTTTCCCCTCAGAATTATGATTTTATATCTCACAATTCAGACTTTTCCCCTCAGAATTATGATTTTATATCTCACAATTCAGACTTTTCCTCTCAGAATTATGATTTTATATCTTACAATTCAGACTTTTCCCCTCAGAATTGATTCTATATCTTACAATTCAGACTTTTCCCCTCAGAATTATGATTTTATATCTCACAATTCAGACTTTCCTCTCAGAATTATGATTTTATATCTCACAATTCAGACTTTTCCTCTCAGAATTATGATTTTATCTTACAATTCAGACTTTCCTCTCAGAATTATGATTAAAAAACTACTCTCAAAAAAACTACTTTTAAACAATAAAATGTTGTGAATTAATGTTATCCATGACATCTTATTCCACAGACACTCTCAATTGAGATTTGCAAATAAAACACATGACTTCAGTTGTTTATTTCATTTTGTTGTATTTTCAGATGAAAACGTGTCCAAAATAACACAAGAGTACCACACAAACACAGACAAATAGAAGTAAAAACAAAAAGCTACTGTGAGATCTGCTGACACTCTTAAAAAACAAGCGCCTGGACACGACCGGTGTAAAAAGGGATTTAAAACACTGCGTCCAGCAGCCACAGTTCACTCGAGCTCCGCCTCCTTGCTCCCTTTGCCGGCACAGTGTTGTCGCTCTACTTTCTCTCACACTCGAGCTCCTGCGTCTGACTGGGTGCTTCCTGTGGGCCTGTGCTCTGATTGGTGGGCTCTTTCGCCACTTCCTGCAGGTTGTACTTGCGGAAGAGCGTAGTCGGACCACGCTGACGCAGCAGACGCTCTTGATGATCTCTATGATGATGCTCAGCTCAGGGTTGGTCAGATCCACTTTATTCAGCGGGTTCATGTTACCCACCAATCCTGAGAGCATCACATGACACACAGTGAACAGAGACATTCATCTTACAAGAGACAGAAGCTAACGCCACAGTCTCTGGATTAGACTGCGCTATTAATCGAAATGTGTCATTCAATCATTCACTCAAAAGATTCGCTCATAAGCGCTGATTTCCAGTTTTATGAGTGAATCACTGAATCATTGACTGAAGAGATTGGTTGAGAGGCAGTGTGATGATGTGGACGTTTTGATGACGCCGCTCTCTTGCTGTGGCTGCTGCTTTGAAGCAGATCTGGCTTTGAACCAGCGCTCCAGATACTCGCTCAGAACTTCTCCATGTCCTCCGAAACGCCGCACGCGCGCACAGGATCCACTTCCTCTTCGTGCTCTGATCAGACTCCTCACCGACTCCATGTGTGCGGATGAACACCACATTATTGGCTCCGCTGTCGACCACACTGAACCTCTGCTGATGGGTCTTCATGGACGACTGTATCTGAGACACTTCCTTCTTCAGCGCCGCCTCCGCGTCCTCATCACCCTCTTCATCCTCACTGAGGCTGTCTGTGGGCTGTAACAAATACTACTGTAAACACAAGTGCTCTACACTAAAGTTACGCATCTCTATAGAGCTCTAGACCACAGTAACACATCTCTATAGCGCTCTAGACCACAGTAACACATCTCTATAGAGCTCTAGACCACAGTAACACATCTCTATAGCGCTCTATACCACAGTAACACATCTCTATAGCGCTCTAGACCACAGTAACACATCTCTATAGCGCTCTAGCCCACAGTAACGCATCTCTATAGCTCTAGACCACAGTAACACATCTCTATAGCGCTCTAGACCACAGTAACACATCTCTATAGCGCTCTAGCCCACAGTAACGCATCTCTATAGCGCTCTAGACCACAGTAACACATCTCTATAGCGCTCTAGACCACAGTAACACATCTCTATAGCGCTCTAGCCCACAGTAACGCATCTCTATAGAGCTCTAGACCACAGTAACGCATCTCTATAGCGCTCTAGACCACAGTAACGCATCTCTATAGCGCTCTGGACCACGGTAACGCATCTCTATAGCGCTCTAGACCACGGTAACGCATCTCTATAGCGCTCTAGACCACAGTAACGCATCTCTACAGCGCTCTAGACCACGGTAACGCATCTCTATAGCGCTCTAGACCACAGTAACGCATCTCTATAGCGCTCTACACCACAGTAACCCATCTCTATAGCGCTCTAGACCACAGTAACGCATCTCTATAGCGCTCTGGACCACAGTAACACATCTCTATAGCGCTCTAGACCACGGTAACGCATCTCTATAGCGCTCTGGACCACAGTAACACATCTCTATAGCGCTCTAGACCACAGTAACGCATCTCTATAGCGCTCTAGACCACAGTAACGCATCTCTATAGCGCTCTAGACCACAGTAACACATCTCTATAGAGCTCTAGCCCACAGTAACCCATCTCTATAGCGCTCTAGACCACAGTAACGCATCTCTATAGCGCTCAGACCACAGTAACGCATCTCTATAGCGCTCTAGACCACAGTAACGCATCTCTATAGCGCTCTGGACCACAGTAACACATCTCTATAGCGCCTAGACCACAGTAACACATCTCTATAGAGCTCTAGACCACAGTAACACATCTCTATAGCGCTCTAGACCACAGTAACACTCTCTATAGCGCTCTAGACCACAGTAACACATCTCTATAGCGCTCTAGACCACAGTAACGCATCTCTATAGAGCTCTAGACCACAGTTACACATCTCTATAGCGCCTAGACCACAGTAACACATCTCTATAGAGCTCTAGACCACAGTAACACATCTCTATAGCGCTCTAGACCACAGTAATATCTCTATAGCGCTCTAGACCACAGTAACACATCTCTATAGCGCTCTAGACCACAGTAACGCATCTCTATAGAGCTCTAGACCACAGTAACACATCTCTATAGCGCCTAGACCACAGTAACGCATCTCTATAGCGCTCTAGACCACAGTAACGCATCTCTATAGCGCCTAGACCACAGTAACACATCTCTATAGCGCTCTAGACCACAGTAACACATCTCTATTGAGCTCTAGACCACAGTTACACATCTCTATAGCGCTCTAGACCACAGTAACGCATCTCTATAGCGCCTAGACCACAGTAACACATCTCTATAGCGCTCTAGACCACAGTAACACATCTCTATAGCGCTCTAGACCACAGTAACACATCTCTATAGAGCTCTAGACCACAGTAACACATCTCTATAGCGCTCTAGACCACAGTAACACATCTCTATAGCGCCTAGACCACAGTAACGCATCTCTATAGCGCTCTAGACCACGAGTAACGCATCTCTATAGCGCTCTAGACCACAGTAACACATCTCTATAGCTCTGGACCACAGTAACACATCTCTATAGCGCTCTAGACCACAGTAACGCATCTCTATAGCGCTCTAGACCACGGTAAACACATCTCTATAGCGCTCTAGACCACAGTAACATCTCTATAGCTCTAGACCACAGTAACACATCTCTATAGCGCCTAGACCACAGTAACACATCTCTATAGCGCTCTAGACCACAGTAACGCATCTCTATAGCGCTCTAGACCACAGTAACGCATCTCTATAGCGCCTAGACCACAGTAACACATCTCTATAGCGCTCTAGACCACAGTAACGCATCTCTATAGCGCTCTGGACCACAGTAACGCATCTCTATAGCGCCTAGACCACAGTAACACATCTCTATAGCGCTCTAGACCACAGTAACGCATCTCTATAGCGCTCTAGACCACAGTAACGCATCTCTATAGCGCTCTAGACCACAGTAACACATCTCTATAGCGCCTAGACCACAGTAACACATCTCTATTGAGCTCTAGACCACAGTAACACATCTCTATAGCGCTCTAGACCACAGTAACGCATCTCTATAGCGCCTAGACCACAGTAACACATCTCTATAGCGCTCTAGACCACAGTAACACATCTCTATAGCGCTCTAGACCACAGTAACACATCTCTATAGAGCTCTAGACCACAGTACACATCTCTATAGCGCTCTAGACCACAGTAACACATCTCTATAGAGCTCTAGACCACAGTAACGCATCTCTATAGCGCCTAGACCACAGTAACGCATCTCTATAGCGCTCTAGACCACAGTAACACATCTCTATAGCGCTCTAGACCACAGTTACACATCTCTATAGCGCCTAGACCACAGTAACGCATCTCTATAGCGCCTAGACCACAGTAACGCATCTCTATAGAGCTCTAGACCACAGTAACGCATCTCTATAGCGCTCTAGACCACAGTAACACATCTCTATAGCGCTCTAGACCACAGTAACACATCTCTATAGCGCCTAGACCACAGTAACACATCTCTATAGCGCTCTAGACCACAGTTACACATCTCTATAGCGCTCTAGACCACAGTAACGCATCTCTATAGAGCTCTAGACCACAGTAACACATCTCTATAGAGCTCTAGACCACAGTAACACATCTCTATAGAGCTCTAGACCACAGTAACACATCTCTATAGAGCTCTAGACCACAGTAACACATCTCTATAGCGCCTAGACCACAGTAACACATCTCTATAGCGCCTAGACCACAGTAACACATCTCTATAGAGCTCTAGACCACAGTAACACATCTCTATAGCGCCTAGACCACAGTAACGCATCTCTATAGCGCTCTAGACCACAGTAACGCATCTCTATAGAGCTCTAGACCACAGTAACACATCTCTATAGAGCTCTAGACCACAGTAACGCATCTCTATAGAGCCTAGACCACAGTAACGCATCTCTATAGCGCTCTAGACCACAGTAACGCATCTCTATAGCGCCAGACCACAGTAACGCATCTCTATAGCGCTCTAGACCACAGTAACACATCTCTATAGAGCTCTAGACCACAGTAACACATCTCTATAGCGCCTAGACCACAGTAACGCATCTCTATTGCGCTCTAGACCACAGTAACGCATCTCTATAGCGCCTAGACCACAGTAACACATCTCTATAGCGCCTAGACCACAGTTACACATCTCTATAGCGCTCTAGACCACAGTAACACATCTCTTAGCGCCTAGACCACAGTAACACATCTCTATAGAGCTCTAGACCACAGTTACACATCTCTATAGCGCTCTAGACCACAGTAACACATCTCTATAGCACTCTAGACCACAGTAACACATCTCTATAGAGCTCTAGACCACAGTTACATCTCTATAGCGCCTAGACCACAGTAACACATCTCTATAGAGCTCTAGACCACAGTAACGCATCTCTATAGCGCCTAGACCACAGTAACGCATCTCTATAGCGCCTAGACCACAGTAACGCATCTCTATAGCGCCTAGACCACAGTAACACATCTCTATAGCGCTCTAGACCACAGTAACGCATCTCTATAGAGCTCTAGACCACAGTAACACATCTCTATAGAGCTCTAGACCACAGTAACGCATCTCTATAGCGCCTAGACCACAGTAACGCATCTCTATAGCGCCTAGACCACAGTAACACATCTCTATAGCGCCTAGACCACAGTAACACACATCTCTATAGCGCCTAGACCACAGTTACACATCTCTATAGCGCCTAGACCACAGTAACGCATCTCTATAGAGCTCTAGACCACAGTAACGCATCTCTATAGCGCCTAGACCACAGTAACACATCTCTATAGCGCCTACACCACAGTAACTCCATCTCTATAGCGCCTAGACCACAGTAACGCATCTCTATAGCGCTCTAGACCACAGTAACGCATCTCTATAGCGCCTAGACCACAGTTACACATCTCTATAGCGCCTAGACCACAGTAACTCATCTCTATAGCGCTCTAGACCACAGTAACACATCTCTATAGAGCTCTAGACCACAGTAACGCATCTCTATAGCGCCTAGACCACAGTAACACATCTCTATAGCGCCTACACCACAGTAACCCATCTCTATAGCGCTCTAGACCACAGTAACGCATCTCTATAGCGCCTAGACCACAGTAACCCATCTCTACAGCGCCTAGACCACAGTAACGCATCTCTATAGCGCCTAGCCCACAGTAACGCATCTCTATAGCCCTCTAGACCACAGTGACGCATCTCTATAGCGCTCTGGACCACAGTAACGCATCTCTATAGCGCCTAGAGCACAGTAACGCATCTCTATAGCGCCAGACCACAGTAACGCATCTCTATAGCGCCCAGACCACAGTAACGCATCTCTATAGCGCTCTAGACCACAGTAACGCATCTCTATAGCGTTCTAGACCACAGTAACGCATTTCTATAGCGCCTAGACCACAGTAACGCATCTCTATAGCGCCTAGACCACGTAACGCATCTCTATAGCGCCTGGACCACAGTAACGCATCTCTATAGCGCCTAGACCACAGTAACGCATCTCTATAGCGCTCTAGACCACAGTAACGCATCTCTATAGCGCTCTGGACCACAGTAACGCATCTCTATAGCACCTAGACCACAGTAACGCATCTCTATAGCGCCCTAGACCACAGTAACACATCTCTATAGCGCCTAGACCACAGTAACACATCTCTATAGAGCTCTAGACCACAGTAACATCTCTATAGCGCTCTAGACCACAGTAACACATCTCTATAGCGCCTAGACCACAGTAATGCATCTCTATAGAGCTCTAGACCACAGTAACGCACCTCTATAGCGCCTAGACCACAGTAACGCATCTCTATAGCGCCCTAGACCACAGTAACACATCTCTATAGAGCTCTAGACCACAGTAACACATCTCTATAGCGCTCTAGACCACGGTAACGCATCTCTATAGCGCCTAGACCACGGTAACATCTCTATAGCGCTCTAGACCACAGTAACGCATCTCTATAGCACTCTAGACCACAGTAACGCATCTCTATAGCGCCTAGACCACAGTAACGCATCTCTATAGCGCTCTAGACCACAGTAACGCATCTCTATAGCGCCTAGACCACAGTAACGCATCTCTATAGCGCTCTAGACCACAGTAACGCATCTCTATAGCGCTCTAGACCACGGTAACGCATCTCTATAGCGCTCTAGACCACGTAACATCTCTATAGCGCCTGGACCACAGTAACGATCTCTATAGCGCCTAGACCATGGTAACGCATCTCTATAGCGCTCTAGACCACAGTTACACATCTCTATAGCGCTCTAGACCACAGTAACGCATCTCTATAGAGCTCTAGACCACAGTAACACATCTCTATAGAGCTCTAGACTACAGTAACACATCTCTATAGAGCTCTTGACCACAGTAACACATCTCTATAGCGCCTAGACCACAGTAACACATCTCTATAGCGCCTAGACCACAGTTACACATCTCTATAGAGCTCTAGACCACAGTAACACATCTCTATAGCGCTCCAGACCACAGTAACGCATCTCTATAGCGCCTAGACCACAGTAACATCTCTATAGAGCTCTAGACCACAGTAACACATCTCTATAGCGCCTAGACCACAGTAACGCATCTCTATAGCGCCTAGACCACAGTAACGCATCTCTATAGCGCCTAGACCACAGTAACACATCTCTATAGCGCCTAGACCACAGTTACACATCTCTATAGCGCTCTAGACCACAGTAACACATCTCTATAGCGCCTAGACCACAGTAACACATCTCTATAGCGCCTACACCACAGTAACCCATCTCTATAGCGCTAGACCACAGTAACGCATCTCTATAGCGCTCTAGACCACAGTAACCCATCTCTACAGCGCTAGACCACAGTAACGCATCTCTATAGCGCCTAGCCCACAGTAACGCATCTCTATAGCCTCTAGACCACAGTGACGCATCTCTATAGCGCCTGACCACAGTAACGCATCTCTATAGCGCCTAGAGCACAGTAACGCATCTCTATAGCGCCTAGACCACAGTAACGCATCTCTATAGCGCTCTAGACCACAGTAACGCATCTCTATAGCGCTCTAGACCACAGTAACGCATCTCTATAGCGTCTAGACCACAGTAACGCATCTCTATAGCGTTCTAGACCACGGTAACGCATCTCTATAGCGCTCTGGACCACAGTAACGCATCTCTATAGCGCCTAGACCACGGTAACGCATCTCTATAGCGCTAGACCACGGTAACGCATCTCTATAGAGCTCTAGACCACAGTAACGCATCTCTATAGCGCCTAGACCACAGTAACGCATCTCTATAGCGCTCTAGACCACAGTAACGCATCTCTATAGCGCCTAGACCACAGTAACGCATCTCTATAGCGCTCTGACCACAGTAACGCATCTCTATAGCGCCCTAGACAACAGTAACACATCTCTATAGCGCTCTAGACCACAGTAACACATCTCTATAGCGCCTAGACCACAGTAACACATCTCTATAGCGCCTAGACCACAGTAACACATCTCTATAGCGCCTAGACCACAGAAACGCATTCTATAGCGCCTAGACCACAGTAACGCATCTCTATATCACTCTAGACCACAGTAACACATCTCTATAGCGCTCTAGACCACAGTAACGCATCTCTATAGCGCTCTAGACCACCACAGTAACGCATCTCTATAGCGCTCTAGACCACAGTAACACATCTCTATAGCGCTCTGGACCACAGTAACACATCTCTATAGCGCCTAGACCACAGTAACGCATCTCTATAGCGCTCTAGACCACAGTAACACATCTCTATAGCGCTCTAGACCACAGTAACGCATCTCTATAGCGCCTAGACCACAGTAACGCATCTCTATAGCGCTCTAGACAACAGTAACGCATCTCTATAGCGCCTAGACCACAGTAACACATCTCTATAGAGCTCTAGACCACAGTTACACATCTCTATAGCGCTCTAGACCACAGTAACACATCTCTATAGAGGTCTAGACCACAGTAACGCATCTCTATAGCGCTCTAGACCACAGTAACGCATCTCTATAGCGCCTACACCACAGTAACCCATCTCTATAGCGCCTAGACCACAGTAACGCATCTCTATAGCGCCTAGACCACAGTAACACATCTCTATAGAGCTCTAGACCACAGTAACACATCTCTATAGCGCCTACACCACAGTAACCCATCTCTATAGCGCTCTAGACCACAGTAACGCATCTCTATAGCGCCTAGACCACAGTAACACATCTCTATAGCGCCTAGACCACAGTAACACATCTCTATAGCGCTCTAGACCACAGTAACCCATCTCTATAGCGCCTAGACCACAGTAACCCATCTCTACAGCGCCTAGACCACAGTAACGCATCTCTATAGCGCCTAGCCCACAGTAACGCATCTCTATAGCGCCTAGACCACAGTAACGCATCTCTATAGCGCCTAGACCACAGTAACGCATCTCTATAGCGCTCTAGACCACAGTAACGCATCTCTATAGCGCTCTAGACCACGGTAACGCATCTCTATAGCGCTCTGGACCACGGTAACGCATCTCTATAGCGCCTAGACCACAGTAACACATCTCTATAGCGCCTAGACCACAGTAACGCATCTCTATAGCGCTCTAGACCACAGTAACACATCTCTATATAGCGCTCTGGACCACAGTAACGCATCTCTATAGCGCTCTAGACCACCACAGTAACGCATCTCTATAGCGCTCTAGACCACAGTAACACATCTCTATATAGCGCTCTGGACCACAGTAACGCATCTCTATAGCGCTCTGGACCACAGTAACACATCTCTATAGCGCTCTAGACCACAGTAACGCATCTCTATAGCGCTCTAGACCACAGTAACACATCTCTATAGCGCCTATACCACAGTAACGCATCTCTATAGCGCCTAGACCACAGTAACGCATCTCTATAGCGCTCTAGACCACAGTAACGCATCTCTATAGCGCTCTAGACCACAGTAACGCATCTCTATAGCGCTCTAGACCACAGTAACACATCTCTATAGAGCTCTAGACCACAGTTACACATCTCTATAGCGCCTAGACCACAGTAACACATCTCTATAGAGCTCTAGACCACAGTAACGCATCTCTATAGCGCTCTAGACCACAGTAACGCATCTCTATAGCGCTCTACACCACAGTAACTCCATCTCTATAGCGCCTAGACCACAGTAACGCATCTCTATAGCGCTCTACACCACAGTAACACATCTCTATAGAGCTCTAGACCACAGTAACGCATCTCTATAGCGCCTAGACCACAGTAACCCATCTCTATAGCGCCTACACCACAGTAACCCATCTCTATAGCGCTCTAGACCACAGTAACGCATCTCTATAGCGCCTAGACCACAGTAACACATCTCTATAGCGCCTAGACCACAGTAACACATCTCTATAGCGCCTAGACCACAGTAACCCATCTCTATAGCGCCTAGACCACAGTAACCCATCTCTACAGCGCCTAGACCACAGTAACGCATCTCTATAGCGCTCAGCCACAGTAACGCATCTCTATAGCCCTCTAGACCACAGTAACGCATCTCTATAGCGCTCTGGACCACAGTAACGCATCTCTATAGCGCCAGCCCACAGTAACGCATCTCTATAGCGCCTAGACCACAGTAACGCATCTCTATAGCGCCTAGACCACAGTAACGCATCTCTATAGCGCCTAGACCACAGTAACGCATCTCTATAGCGCCTAGACCACAGTAACGCATCTCTATAGCGCTCTAGACCACGGTAACGCATCTCTATAGCGCCTGGACCACGTAACGCATCTCTATAGCGCCTAGACCACAGTAACGCATCTCTATAGCTAGCGCCTAGACCACAGTAACACATCTCTATAGCGCCTAGACCACAGTAACGCATCTCTATAGCGCCTAGACCACAGTAACACATCTCTATAGCGCTCTAGACCACAGTAACGCATCTCTATAGCGCTCTAGACCACAGTAACACATCTCTATAGCGCCTAGACCACAGTAACACATCTCTATAGCGCTCTAGACCACAGTAACACATCTCTATAGAGCTCTAGACCACAGTTACACATCTCTATAGCGCCTAGACCACAGTAACACATCTCTATAGAGCTCTAGACCACAGTTACACATCTCTATAGCGCCTAGACCACAGTAACACATCTCTATAGCGCTCTAGACCACAGTAACACATCTCTCTAGACCACAGTTGCACATCTCTATAGCGCCTAGACCACAGTAACACATCTCTATAGCGCTCTAGACCACAGTAACGCATCTCTATAGCGCCTAGACCACAGTAACGCATCTCTATAGCGCCTAGACCACAGTAACGCACTCTATAGCACTCTAGACCACAGTAATACATCTCTATAGCGCCTAGACCACAGTAACACCTCTCTATAGAGCTCTAGACCACAGTAACGCATCTCTATAGCGCTCTAGACCACAGTAACGCATCTCTATAGCGCCTAGACCACAGTAACGCATCTCAATAGCGCCTAGACCACAGTAACACATCTCTATAGCGCCTAGACCACAGTAACGCATCTCTATAGCGCTCTGGACCACAGTAACGCATCTCTATAGCGCCTAGACCACAGTAACACATCTCTATAGCGCCTAGACCACAGTAACACATCTCTATAGCGCTCTAGACCACAGTAACACATCTCTATAGAGCTCTAGACCACAGTAACGCATCTCTATAGCGCCCTAGACCACAGTAACACATCTCTATAGCGCTCTAGACCACAGTAACACATCTCTATAGCGCCTAGACCACAGTAACGCATCTCTATAGCGCCTAGACCACAGTAACACATCTCTATAGCGCTCTAGACCACAGTAACACATCTCTATAGCGCTCTAGACCACAGTAACGCATCTCTATAGCGCCTAGACCACGGTAACGCATATAGCGCTCTAGACCACAGTAACGCATCTCTATAGCACTCTAGACCACAGTAACGCATCTCTATAGCGCTCTAGACCACAGTAACGCATCTCTATAGCGCCTAGACCACAGTAACACATCTCTATAGCGCCTAGACCACAGTAACGCATCTCTATAGCGCCTAGACCACAGTAACACATCTCTATAGCGCTCTAGACCACAGTAACACATCTCTATAGCGCTCTAGACCACAGTAACACATCTCTATAGAGCTCTAGACCACAGTAACGCATCTCTATAGCGCTCTAGACCACAGTAACGCATCTCTATAGCGCTCTACACCACAGTAACCCATCTCTATAGCGCCTAGACCACAGTAACGCATCTCTATAGCGCCTACACCACAGTAACACATCTCTATAGAGCTCTAGACCACAGTAACGCATCTCTATAGCGCTCTAGACCACAGTAACCCATCTCTATAGCGCTCTACACCACAGTAACCCATCTCTATAGCGCTCTAGACCACAGTAACGCATCTCTATAGCGCTCTAGACCACAGTAACACATCTCTATAGCTCTAGACCACAGTAACACATCTCTATAGCGCTCTAGACCACAGTAACCCATCTCTATAGCGCTCTAGACCACAGTAACCCATCTCTACAGCGCCTAGACCACAGTAACGCATCTCTATAGCGCTCTAGCCACAGTAACGCATCTCTATAGCCCTCTAGACCACAGTAACGCATCTCTATAGCGCTCTGGACCACAGTAACGCATCTCTATAGCGCCCTAGCCCACAGTAACGCATCTCTATAGCGCTCTAGACCACAGTAACGCATCTCTATAGCGCCTAGACCACAGTAACGATCTCTATAGCGCTCTGAGATGTGAACTCATTCTATAGCGCTCTAGACCACGGTAACGCATCTCTATAGCGCTCTGGACCACGGTAACGCATCTCTATAGCGCTCTAGACCACAGTAACGCATCTCTATAGCTAGCGCTCTAGACCACAGTAACACATCTCTATAGCGCCTAGACCACAGTAACGCATCTCTATAGCGCTCTAGACCACAGTAACACATCTCTATAGCGCCTAGACCACAGTAACGCATCTCTATAGCTCTAGACCACAGTAACACATCTCTATAGCGCTCTAGACCACAGTAACACATCTCTATAGCGCTCTAGACCACAGTAACACATCTCTATAGAGCTCTAGACCACAGTTACACATCTCTATAGCGCTCTAGACCACAGTAACACATCTCTATAGAGCTCTAGACCACAGTTACACATCTCTATAGCGCTCTAGACCACAGTAACACATCTCTATAGCTCTAGACCACAGTTACACATCTCTATAGCGCTCTAGACCACAGTAACACATCTCTATAGCGCTCTAGACCACAGTAACACATCTCTCTAGACCACAGTTGCACATCTCTATAGCGCTCTAGACCACAGTAACACATCTCTATAGCGCTCTAGACCACAGTAACGCATCTCTATAGCGCTCTAGACCACAGTAACGCATCTCTATAGCACTCTAGACCACAGTAACGCACCTCTATAGCACTCTAGACCACAGTAACACATCTCTATAGCGCTCTAGACCACAGTAACACCTCTCTATAGAGCTCTAGACCACAGTAACGCATCTCTATAGCGCTCTAGACCACAGTAACGCATCTCTATAGCGCTCTAGACCACAGTAACGCATCTCAATAGCGCCCTAGACCACAGTAACACATCTCTATAGCGCCCTAGACCACAGTAACGCATCTCTATAGCGCTCTGGACCACAGTAACGCATCTCTATAGCGCCTAGACCACAGTAACACACATCTCTATAGCGCCTAGACCACAGTAACACATCTCTATAGCGCTCTAGACCACAGTAACACATCTCTATAGAGCTCTAGACCACAGTAACGCATCTCTATAGCGCCTAGACCACAGTAACACATCTCTATAGCGCCTAGACCACAGTAACACATCTCTATAGCGCCCTAGACCACAGTAACGCATCTCTATAGCGCCTAGACCACAGTAACACATCTCTATAGCGCTCTAGACCACAGTAACACATCTCTATAGCGCTCTAGACCACAGTAACGCATCTCTATAGCGCTCTAGACCACGGTAACGCATCTCTATAGCGCTCTAGACCACAGTAACGCATCTCTATAGCACTCTAGACCACAGTAACGCATCTCTATAGCGCTCTAGACCACAGTAACGCATCTCTATAGCGCTCTAGACCACAGTAACACATCTCTATAGCGCTCTAGACCACAGTAACGCATCTCTATAGCGCTCTAGACCACAGTAACACATCTCTATAGCGCTCTAGACCACAGTAACACATCTCTATAGCGCTCTAGACCACAGTAACACATCTCTACCAAATAACACATCTCCCCAAATGCTCAGTCAGACACTCTCTCATGGCCGGCCACAGTGCACCTGACCTCAGCCCTTTGCCATGGCTTCTCCTGTAAGAATCATACTATTAAGAGCGTAACCCGAATGTGGGAAAATGAATATACCACAGTAACGCATCTCTATAGCGCTCTAGACCACAGTAACGCATCTCTATAGCGCCCTAGACAACAGTAACACATCTCTATAGCGCTCTAGACCACAGTAACACATCTCTATAGCGCTCTAGACCACAGTAACACATCTCTATAGCGCTCTAGACCACAGTAACACATCTCTATAGCGCTCTAGACCACAGTAACGCATCTCTATAGCGCTCTAGACCACGGTAACGCATCTCTATAGCGCTCTAGACCACAGTAACGCATCTCTATAGCACTCTAGACCACAGTAACGCATCTCTATAGCGCTCTAGACCACCACAGTAACGCATCTCTATAGCGCTCTAGACCACCACAGTAACGCATCTCTATAGCGCTCTAGACCACAGTAACACATCTCTATAGCGCTCTGGACCACAGTAACGCATCTCTATAGCGCTTTAGACCACAGTAACACATCTCTATAGCGCTCTAGACCACAGTAACACATCTCTATAGCGCTTTAGCCCACAGTAACACATCTCTATAGCGCTCTAGACCACAGTAACGCATCTCTATAGCGCTTTAGCCCACAGTAACACATCTCTATAGTGCTCTAGACCACAGTAACACATCTCTATAGAGCTCTAGACCACAGTAACACATCTCTATAGCGCTCTAGACCACAGTAACACATCTCTATAGCGCTCTAGACCACAGTAACACATCTCTATAGCGCTCTAGACCACAGTAACATCTCTATAGCGCTCTAGACCACAGTAACACATCTCTATAGCGCTTTAGCCCACAGTAACACATCTCTATAGAGCTCTAGACCACCACAGTAACGCATCTCTATAGCGCTCTAGACCACGGTAACGCATCTCTATAGCGCTCTAGACCACAGTAACACATCTCTATAGCGCTCTAGACCACAGTAACACATCTCTATAGCGCTCTAGACCACAGTAACACATCTCTATAGAGCTCTAGACCACAGTAACACATCTCTATAGCGCTCTAGACCACAGTAACACATCTCTATAGAGCTCTAGACCACAGTAACGCATCTCTATAGAGCTCTAGACCACAGTAACGCATCTCTATAGCGCCTAGACCACAGTAACGCATCTCTATAGCGCTCTAGACCACAGTAACGCATCTCTATAGCGCTCTAGACCACAGTAACGCATCTCTATAGCGCCTAGACCACAGTAACATCTCTATAGCGCTCTAGACCACAGTAACGCACTCTATAGCACTCTAGACCACAGTAACACATCTCTATAGCGCTCTAGACCACAGTAACATCTCTATAGAGCTCTAGACCACAGTAACGCATCTCTATAGCGCTCTAGACCACAGTAACGCATCTCTATAGCGCTCTAGACCACAGTAACGCATCTCAATAGCGCTCTAGACCACAGTAACACATCTCTATAGCGCTCTAGACCACAGTAACGCATCTCTATAGCGCTCTAGACCACAGTAACGCATCTCTATAGCGCCCTAGACCACAGTAACACATCTCTATAGCGCCCTAGACCACAGTAACACATCTCTATAGCGCTCTAGACCACAGTAACACATCTCTATAGAGCTCTAGACCACAGTAACGCATCTCTATAGCGCCTAGACCACAGTAACACATCTCTATAGCGCTCTAGACCACAGTAACACATCTCTATAGCGCCTAGACCACAGTAACGCATCTCTATAGCGCCTAGACCACAGTAACACATCTCTATAGCGCTCTAGACCACAGTAACACATCTCTATAGCGCTCTAGACCACAGTAACGCATCTCTATAGCGCCTAGACCACGGTAACGCATCTCTATAGCGCTCTAGACCATTAACACATCTCTATAGCGCTCTAGACACACAGTAACACATCTCTATAGCGCTCTGAACCACGTAACGCATCTCTATAGCTCTAGACCACAGTAACACATCTCTATAGCGCTCTAGACCACAGTAACGCATCTCTATAGCGCTCTAGACCACAGTAACACATCTCTATAGCGCTCTAGACCACAGTAACACATCTCTATAGCGCTCTAGACCACAGTAACACATCTCTATAGCGCTCTAGACCACAGTAACACATCTCTATAGCGCTCTAGACCACAGTAACACATCTCTATAGCGCTCTAGACCACAGTAACGCATCTCTATAGCGCTCTAGACCACAGTAACGCATCTCTATAGCGCTCTAGACCACAGTAACGCATCTCTATAGCGCTCTAGACCACAGTAACACATCTCTATAGAGCTCTAGACCACAGTAACGCATCTCTATAGCGCTCTAGACCACAGTAACGCATCTCTATAGCGCTCTAGACCACAGTAACGCATCTCTATAGCGCTCTAGACCACAGTAACACATCTCTATAGCGCTCTAGACCACAGTAACACATCTCTATAGCGCTCTAGACCACAGTAACACATCTCTATAGCGCTCTAGACCACAGTAACACATCTCTATAGCGCTCTAGACCACAGTAACGCATCTCTATAGCGCTCTAGACCACAGTAACGCATCTCTATAGCGCTCTAGACCACAGTAACGCATCTCTATAGCGCTCTAGACCACAGTAACGCATCTCTATAGCGCTCTAGACCACCACAGTAACGCATCTCTATAGCGCTCTAGACCACAGTAACGCATCTCTATAGCGCTCTAGACCACAGTAACACATCTCTATAGCGCTCTGGACCACAGTAACGCATCTCTATAGCGCTTTAGCCCACAGTAACACATCTCTATAGCGCTCTAGACCACAGTAACACATCTCTATAGCGCTAGACCACAGTAACACATCTCTATAGCGCTCTAGACCACAGTAACGCATCTCTATAGCGCTCTAGACCACAGTAACACATCTCTATAGCGCTCTAGACCACAGTAACACATCTCTATAGAGCTCTAGACCACAGTAACACATCTCTATAGCGCTCTAGACCACAGTAACACATCTCTATAGCGCTCTAGACCACAGTAACACATCTCTATAGCGCTCTAGACCACAGTAACACATCTCTATAGCGCCTAGACCACAGTAACACATCTCTATAGCGCTCTAGACCACAGTAACACATCTCTATAGAGCTCTAGACCACCACAGTAACGCATCTCTATAGCGCTCTAGACCACGGTAACGCATCTCTATAGCGCTCTAGACCACAGTAACACATCTCTATAGCGCTCTAGACCACAGTAACACATCTCTATAGCGCTCTAGACCACAGTAACACATCTCTATAGCGCTCTAGACCACAGTAACACATCTCTATAGAGCTCTAGACCACAGTAACGCATCTCTATAGCGCTCTAGACCACAGTAACACATCTCTATAGCGCTCTAGACCACAGTAACACATCTCTATAGCGCTCTAGACCACAGTAACACATCTCTATAGAGCTCTAGACCACAGTAACGCATCTCTATAGAGCTCTAGACCACAGTAACGCATCTCTATAGCGCTCTAGACCACAGTAACGCATCTCTATAGCACTCTAGACCACAGTAACGCATCTCTATAGCGCTCTAGACCACAGTAACGCATCTCTATAGAGCTCTAGACCACGGTAACGCATCTCTATAGCGCCTAGACCACAGTAACACATCTCTATAGCGCTCTAGACCACAGTAACGCATCTCTATAGCGCTCTAGACCACAGTAACACATCTCTATAGCGCTCTAGACCACAGTAACACATCTCTATAGCGCTCTAGACCACAGTAACGCATCTCTATAGAGCTCTAGACCACAGTAACGATCTCTATAGCGCCTAGACCACAGTAACGCATCTCTATAGCGCTCTAGACCACAGTAACGCATCTCTATAGCCCTCTAGACCACAGTAACGCATCTCTATAGCGCTCTAGACCACAGTAACACATCTCTATAGCGCTCTAGACCACAGTAACGCATCTCTATAGAGCTCTAGACCACAGTAACGCATCTCTATAGCGCTCTAGACCACAGTAACGCATCTCTATAGAGCTCTAGACCACAGTAACGCATCTCTATAGCGCTCTAGACCACAGTAACGCATCTCTATAGTGCTCTAGACCACAGTAACACATCTCTATAGAGCTCTAGACCACAGTAACGCATCTCCCATAGCGCACTGATGCTGCTTACCTGCTCAGGGCCGTAGAGCGCGTCCGCGTACTCGTTGAGGAGGCTGAAGGCTTCGCTCGTGCACTTGCGCTCGTTCATGTTGCAGGTGATGAGTACCCCCTGCGCGCCCACCTCCAGCTCACGGGAGCCCCTCTGTTTCTTGTGCGCGTGCCCGCCGAAGCGCTTCCTGCTCCTCTTGCGCGTGTCCGACATGACAGCGCTTGATCAAACTTTTAACTCTGCTTGAGATTATGAAGCGATGGAGAAACTCACGCGCTGTGTGTGTGTGTGTGTGTGTTTCAGTCGCGCTTCAAACTTCCACAGCACGTGTCATACAGGGCCACGAATGGGACATCTCATTACGAAACGCGTTTGACGCCGTTTCAAATTAAAAGTTGTGTGCGACCTGCGGGGGCGCTAGAGGAGCTATTCTAACTGTACTGTCATGTCAAATTCAGGGATCCATAACTTAACAATGCTACTGTAGAAATGTCTGTTTTTTTGAAGGATGACAGTCAGGCACACTGGGTATAATGCCCCAGTAGAACTGTGAACGCACACATAAAGGCAGCCGAGATATAGCGCCTCAAAACGGGCCACTTGTGCCATTAATGCAAAGGCTCTTACTCACGTTCGTTGGTCCATAAATTCATAACTCTTCAGTACAATTTTTTTAAAATTTAAATTATGATATTCAAGCACGATGGGTATAAAGCAGTGAAATGTTGTACTTCCCCAAAATGGGTCCACAATGTGATATTGCATTGTCAGATTGGGTCCATAACATCAAAATGGTAATCATAATGCAATGGCTCTTTCAGGCCAATTTAATGAATCAATTAAATACAGCTGTAAGATATTACGAATTACAGTATTGACAAATATCATATATCCACTTAAGCAAAATTAGTTTGCATTTCAAAGCAATGATAACACGATTATGCATTTTGTATTTCATCATATTTGATGTTCTGGAGGCCTTGCAGGTGTAGGTGTCATCTGGTGTTGGTTCATCTGAAGTCTTCAGAGGCTGGCAGTAATCTCGAGCTACCTTACCTTGAATTGATTTATTCACTCATTCAAAGCATTCAAGTGCACTGATTGAAGAATTATGTAATTATATTTTATGTGCATTTGTATTTCTTCACTGATATTTCTGTGTTAATTACCTTTTAAAATAGTTTATTCTTATTTTCTGAAAATAGACACAATGGTATCAAACGTGTGAATAAGAGAAAAACCACATGGTCCCTAAATTTAGCTGATGGCATATAATTAAAGAATAGGCATACTGTAATTATATTGACTGTGCCTTAATATTTTACAGTCAATCTTCGCTAATATACTTTTTATATATTTAAACCTAATTCACATCAATAAAGATAACTATGCTATTCTTGTCATCAGCATCAAGGTGTGGTGCAAATTCCACTGAGGCTATGTTTAGTACATGTTGTTAACTCAACCATTCGTAGAAAAAATATAAATATGAACTTCTTGGATTTCTGGATTGTTGTATGGTTGATATAAGTCGTCGTGACTCGATGTCTTAGACCTTAGTGAACGGAGGGAGTATGGTATTCTTCTGTATCCTGTATAACTTTAACTGTTGTTCATGTGAACTCAAATACACTTTGTTTATGTGTGTGGCTGTTTGTTTGAACTATCAGTTTGTGTGGATAAAGTATAAAAGGGTAATTCCTGTGTTGTGATTAGAGTTTAGATCCTCTGCCCGAGCTTTACTCGACCCGATCGAGCATGCTTTTTTGACCATTACTTTATTAGCCTAATCGAGTGGGCATAACCAGAAATATAGGCTATATATATATAACAAAGTAAGAACTAATACTACAACTAAGAAACAAATGTGTACACCGGTGCACAAGTCAGGATTAGTGTAAAGATGTTGTTAAACTCACAGCACATGCAGTGAAGCAGAACCGCCTGAGCTGCTTTGCTTAAAGGGTTACTTCAGCGATTAGCATTAAGCTTTGTATCAGTAGAAACCCGGGAGTATATTCAAATTATCGCACTTTCCCCCCTCATATGACCCTGAGACGAGAGAATTATGTATTTTATTTCTGGAAAAATTCCCCCGATGACGCAAATATCGTCATTATGCGTCATAGTTTTTGTTTTTGTGTTTTTGTCCAGAGGCTGAAGACTACAGCCAGCAGGAGGCGCTATTTCCACATGTTTTCAACATCACACTCACAGCACTCGGATCGGGAGCTGCGGAGATTCATGTGAACGGAGCGGTGGAGACCAAAGGGAGTGTTTCAACTTTTAAAATGAACTTCCTATGAAAGTTAAGCTTCCAAAGACATGAACTGAAAATCCAGTAGCCGACTAGCCACGCCTAGAGTAGGGCAGTGAAGCAGTGCATTCTGGGAATTGTTGTCTTTCATCCTCATGAGACAAAAATACATTTTCTGTGTTTTCTCAGTCTAGAAGGCACCAAATTCAATAATAATTTCACATTTCTACTACATTAATGACCCAGTTTAAATACAGATTCATCTTCCCAGCGCTGAAGTACCCCTTTAACTATGTATTTTCGTTTAAAAGTAGACATTTCAAGCTTTCTATACACAAATGTCTCATGTCTGGGAGTGTCAGTTTATTAATGAGACATGTTCAAGAGCGATTGCTATAGTCTATTTGCTTCTTATTTATTAAATCCAGGCAATTGGCTGATGAAACAAATAAAAATTAAGATACAATTTATACAAAACGAAATTCACTTTAAAGAAAGACTTTCTACAAATCAAAAACTTAAAATAAACTAAATATAATAACCACCATCAAAATCACACACAGACACACACACACACACACACTGAAACTGTTCCGGGACCTCATTACACTGCATAATTAATGAATATACAAACTGCAAGTGAAATGTTTGTAAGTCACATTTAATTTAAAAAACAAAATAGAGGCTGTTCATCACACACACACACACACACACACACACACACACACACACACACACACACACACACACACACACACACACACACACACACACACAGTCACCGGAGGGCTCTGACCCCAGCCTGTGCTGCTCTGATCTGGTTGGGAGCGCGGGACTGGAGTGATCCGGACTCCCACTGGAAGAGGCCGCATCCGGTGTGTGTCTGCCGTCTCGCGGGGCAGCTGTAAAAGCCCCGGCCGTGGTTGGGCCCTCCGTTACCCACCGTCAGACGCCGGGCCCGCCGGCCGCAGCCGCACAGAGGAGCCGTCCTCTTCGACGAGTGACCGCCGGTGCCGGAGAGAGGGGGGCGGGGCTTAGCGATGGGCGGGTCTCTGTAAACGCTGAACGGGGCGGAGCTGCGTCCCAGGAAGCGCGAGAGGGGTCCGTACGGGTCGGAGCGTGCGAGCGGCTTGGGTGTTTTAAACACAGCTGCAGAAACAGAGGGGATGTTCTCATCAGGCTCCGCCCCCAGAGCGACATCATCATAGGAGACAGGCTCCTCCTCCTCGGTCAGCAGGACTCCGTCCGTCCAGCAGGCATCGGGAGTCTCGGGGTCATAGGTCGTGTCTGAGAGCCCGGCCAGCGCGGTGGTGCTGGTCTCCTGCCGGTCTCCCCGCGGTGTGGATGTGCTGGAGAGGACAGTGCGCGGCGCCACAAGAGCCCGACACACACTCGTCTGCGCTTCACTCGGAGCGGGGCGACACACACTCGTCTGCGCTTCACTCGGAGCGGGGCGACACACACTCGTCTGCGCTTCACTCGGAGCGGGGCGACACACACTCGTCTGCGCTTCACTCGGAGCGGGGCGACACACACTGGAGATGTTTCCCAGCGGAGGCCTGGGCTTCACCGGCGCCTGAGAGACAGAGACAGAGACGCTGCTTTAATGAACCTCAGTGCGGGCTCCTGATTGGCTGTGATGTCACGCAGGGGTGGAGTCACCTGTGTAGGTGTGCGCAGACAGAACTCACCCGCCGCAGAGACTTCGTGATGCTCAGGAGACAGCCATCACACACCATACGCCACGCCAGCAGAGCCGTGTTCCTCGCATCCACCAGACCTGCACACAGACACGCGTGTGAGAGAGAGTGTGTGTGTGTTCAGTG